>JAKTVL010000001.1:0-307339 GCA_030557175.1 Petasospora japonica
GCAGGAACGGGAAGAGGAGAGGAGAGAAGCGTGTGCGGCGCGCTAGCCTTCTGTACTGGCTGGTGCACCGCGGAATGGGCTTTTTTGGTCGAGACCCTTTCCTGCCGTCTATGTGTTCTTAGCTCAACTAATCAAAAGATGCGGGTTTAAGGTGCATGCACACAACAGCCTCTCAGGCATTAAAGACCCTTCCAACCAGCAGCGCCAGCAGCACCAGCCGTCACATCCGCGGAAGGTTGAGGGAGGGAGAGAGAGAGAGATACAGGTACGATAATGGATGGCCCAGTTTTCCGGCGAACCGCCAGTGTGGCTCGCACCCATTTCCGGCCACCAAAGGGAAGCGTGTGGCGTAAGTTACTGTGGTGACACCCTCGTTATCTCTGTGCCTGCTCTGGCCGGGGCCGTCTTCGCTCAAGACGCATCAAGAGTCGCAGCAGCACTTGAGCATACACGCAAGGCCGCGAGGCAAAAGCAGCGTGGATAATCTAAAATCCTGAGGACAAAAGAGACTTTTGATCCTCGCCGGCGACAATTCAAAGATGAAAGCCTATTAGCCGAGCCTTATGATAGTGAATCTTTGAGTTGACGCGCGCTAAAGGTGCCGGACGGACTACAAGGCATAATGCGTTGGAACAGCGCAGGAAAGCTAGTCTTACGAGACGCCCGGGTAGGGGCCATATAGGAGGCCAGAAAAGACACCGAAACGGCACATCTGTAGATGAACAAGGAAGGTGATGTCATCTCGACTTCTTCCCCCATCGTGGCCGTCTTTGGCAGAGGTTGCAGATCACCTTTCAGACAGTGCATCATCCTCCCTCAAACAGGCAAAAGCCGAGGCTCTCCAGCATTGACCAAATGGAGCAGATGTCGATAATAAAGATGTGCGTGCTGATGATTCTGCTAACCTGGCCCAGTACAGCGGTTCAAGACAGCTCTGTGGAACAGATCATCATCTCCTCTGCATCCATATTGGACCGTCGCGTCTTGACGTAACCAAAAGAGCGAACTTAAAAAGGGGAGACGGGAGGGGAAATTCTTGCCCACAATAATACCTTGCATGCAGTGCTTTTTTTCTTTCTCCATCCTTGTTTCGGAGAATCTTTGCCATACAAAATGCAAGGTGGATCGAAAGATTCTTTTGCACCGCTCGAGTTATTCCGTATGGCGCAAGGCTGGTCAAGGTTGCGTATGCTCAATTGTCAAAGGCATCGACCGTATCCTCCCCCAGCCCACAAACACAAATATACACACGCGACAACCCGAGTCCTCGAAAATAGGCCGCATCTACACTGTTCTGTGGCATAGGTAGAATGAACCCAAACCAGATTTTTACAATAGGAGAAAGGATTTGCAGTCCAGCCTCCACACCAATAGAATTGTGCCGGCAAGCATAGGGCAGCCAACGCTCCCAATCCTGTCAAACTCAAAGCTGGCTCTAGGGACAGACATGGCTGACCAATAAAAAAGCTAGCCTATTGAGCTATGGTTACGTGTACAGCATGCTCTACTGCTCTGGAGGCCATCACACTGCCATCGGGACCCCTGCTATACCCCGCGAGCTGGTGACACGCGACACCGGTCCAAGAGTGAGAAAGGCCCCGGCTCCCCCAGTTGATCCCTCTACCCCACCCGTGTCCTCGGTGTCCAGACGTAATTGTCTGTCTTTAGCGCTTTACGATGTGCAGCAGGACAAGAGACAAAGGCAGAGGCCTGTTGCCAAATTGGAACTTCAATTTCAGAATTTGACATGTAAGAGCTCGTAGTGAGGAAAGCTTATTCGTACCGTTATTCCAGTCAGCTATGTGTGCAGCACTTAGGACTCGGAAACACCCGTTGCACCGAAGGGCGTGCTTCCTCGTCCCCTTCCAGATAGAGGATTGGGGCACCCGATTGTTTGACTCCAGTACAAAGAGGGCGCAGAACGGCGTGACAGCTGGTTACGGCCACACAAGGACAGACCTAATCATCAACAACAGCCGACCGAGTCACAACCTATATGCTAGAGACTGGTGACATTGCACCACACAATGAGCTGATTCTTCGGTTCGCGCCTGTATTGGTCTGGCCAGCTACATAACTGGGTGCTGCTCGGGAGCCAGACGTCCTCGACATGCACGCATAGTGCTCGGCGCCAAACTTTTTAACAAAGGCTGTTGGTTCAAAACAAGGGGCCGAGAGCTCAGAAAAAGGAGGAAGGCTTCGGAGCTCTCTATTGGCTAATATTGTACGCTCATTTTGCGCGGGAACCTAATTCTAAACCGCAGTTATTTTCTATTGATCTCAAAATAAGCGATGGTGAATGTATGTAAAAATGGAGAGCTTGTAAACCGCAGATCAGTGACAGAACAGAAGAAAACAGTAGCACGAGCATAGAGAGATTAATAGTTGAATCCAAAAGCTAAAAGCACGTAAAAATGCAAACAAGAGAGCGAGAAAAATTTATGGATGTCACTTCTCTTCTGCGGGGGCAGAGTCACCACGAAGGGTCAAGGGATAGTGGTATGCATGATCCTCGTCATCACCATCACCCTTCAAGTTGAAATAATCCTCACCCAGAGCGGCATCTTGTAAAGAACCCAAATCCCCAGGAGTCATAATATTGTTTCTGTCCCTTGGAGAGCCTGGTGCACTCAATGGTCTGGAAATCTTAATACTGGAGTTGAATTGACCTCCATTAAGGTTATCAGTGAACAAGTTTGGATAAGCTCTTCTCAATGCCAAATTTCTTGCCTTAACGTATTCTAAACCCATACGTTTCCAATCGAGTAAGTCAGAAAGACGTTCAGTACGATTTCTCTGATTAATACGCTGTCTTCTTGTCTTTTGTGTGAAGTCAAACATCTGGTTGGTTAGTTGATTAATGGATTCATCGACAGATTTCATACGTCTGTCCACAATGTAAATACCATAATCGCTAGAGTTCTCAATCAAATCCTCCATGTAACCACCAAACCCGGACAGATTAGTAGTAATAGATGGAACACCCATTACAGTACATTCAGCTGGTGTGTAACCCCATGGTTCATAATAAGATGGGAACACACCCAAATGGCAACCTCTAACAAACTCATCATAATCCAATGGCAAGATTGGATTGTTAGCATTCAAAAATTCTGGATGGAAGATTATCTTAACACGATCAGATGGGTTGTTGAACAATCCAACTCTTCTAATCTGGTTCAAAATTGGATCATTAGCATCGTCCTTCATGTTATGAGTAACAATAGGTGGCAAACCATCTCTTTTAAGGGCAAAAACACGCCTTTTCAACAGGACACGATCAGCAGGAGAAATCAATTCGTCCAGAGATGGAACTTCTTTACCATGCTGCTGGTAACGAGAGCAATGCTCCAAAAGCCTATGACCTATAGAGTTTTGAACCTCTTTAACAGTGTTCTCCAATGCCTTAATAACGGCCTGTCCCTTCAACGTTTCGACAGTGTAAGAGTTTGTCGCAGCTGGCATAATGATGAATGCCACAACAGTTACCTTTGAACCGGCTTCTTTCAACTTGTGGTTCAATCTTGCAAGAGACTCAATAAAGAAGTCAACACCCTTGTTTCTGTATTCATAACGGCCAGCAATGAAAAAGTACAATGTGTTATCCAAATCGAAATCGTAATGGCCATAGAAGTGACCTTTAATGAATTCATTAATCTTTTCCTTCTTGACAGCGTGCAAGTTTTGGAATTCATGAACCGCTTGGAATTTGATAACGTTCAAACCGTTTGGTAACACGCCATCCGGTTTACGTTTTAACAAATGCTCGGACTCATATGCGGTAATTAATGAGACTGTAGTGAAGACATCGGCTGAATGAGCTGCCGCTCTTTCAATACAGTAGCGATGGTAGATACCTCTCTTACCAGCTTCGGCATCAACATCAAAGTTTGCTAAATTGTTGTAAAAGTCGACAGAACCAGCACAGAGATAGCGGCCAAGTAAGGTGGCATGGGTAGTAAAGACCGTGGTCACATCAATCCTTCTCTTTCTGCACAATGGCAACGCAACACCAGCAAGCCATTCATGGAAATGGGCAATGACAGCTCTTGCACGGTCGTGGTAAACCAATTCACCTAGGAACCAAGCGACAATGTAGCCGAGCAGAATGGCGCTATTAGTCTCTATGTCGCCAGATGGAGTTGGGATACCTGCAATATTCCACAAGTCAGTCTTCCACTCATCCAAATGGTGAGAGGCAGAGTGCACATCAAAGAGAAGCACACGAGGCGCGCCTTCAATCAACCAGCGGCCGTAGATGTACTTGATTCCCCTAGAGCTCATGGAATCCAATGTCGTCTTCATGTGTGGATCGGTGATTTGAAGCTCCTCGACTTCAACGGCGGCAGAGTCATAGTTGAGCGGGCCAATGAGGGTGTAACGCTCCTTATACTCCGCGACAGTGATAGGGGCCTTGGATTTGAGAACAGAGTAGATTCCTCCAACCCTATTTGCCACCTCGGTGGCAACCTCGAAAAGCAAATGGTTCTGAATGTCTCTTGTCATGGCAGCGGTGGTCTCCTTTGAGTTGTTGGCAGTGGTGCTATCAAGCGATAAGCTGGGAGAGCGAGCTAGGAGGGACTGCAAGCGCCGGGTAGGGGTGGGGCGGCAAAAGATAAGGAGAGTGCTTGGGGGGAGTGGGAGGGAGAGAGACTGGGCGGGAGGCCTTTCCACAATGCTTGTGGGGTAGTTGCGTAGCGGCCTGTGTCGTCCACGGGAGATGAAGGAGGGTGTACAAGTGTATTTAAAGAGGACGGTGGCTGGGCGGCTAATTCTCGCAATTTTCGAGATGAGGGGGAGGGTGGGTGGACGTACTCGCTGCGTGGTGCGCCCCGGGAAAGGACACACCAGCACGCACGGCAAGCGCCATCTTCCGCAGGGCGGGTGCGGGCAACTGCCCACTAGGCCCCTGGGGCAGCTGAGGGAGAGTCGATGGTAACACGCTGCCTCGGGAAATTTGCGCATACTGGAGAGAGCACTCCACGTAATTGAGTGAAGCGAGATGTGCTAGTGGGTCTGGTGCGTGCCCCGGCGGCTGGGCTGCCTGCTCCCTTGGTGGGCTCGGTTGGAGCCCACTCGCTTCACGGAAGTCTGGGGTATGCCGGCCTGTGCGCGGATGCTCTCTCTGGGATCTACGTGCAGGCTGGGACTAGACACCGCAGAGTGTTTCGAAACAGAGGCACCTCCAGAGCTGTCGAGGCCGAGTGCGAGCTGGACGGAGCGTCGCCAGACAAAAGTGTCCTTCCCTAGAAGTACCGGAGAGCACACTGACCGCCAATGAATCCGGGGGGCCGTCTCCAAGCGAGCACCCCACCCTCACAGAAGCCGTGGTGTGCTGCCTCCTCTACCGTGCATGCGAGACGTGGGCGGATGATGATGAATGACGGAGGGGCGCCTCGCTGTGACAACATGTGGAGAGATCCCTGAAGTTGAGTCCAGGTCATCTGCACGGAGTGTGCCCAACCGGTCATGTCGACACGAGGTTATTTGTGGAGCAGTAGCGGAGCCATATTAGTAGAGTGTGGATCTGAAACGCCCAGGGGGGGCTTCTCTGCCCTCCGTCCGCTTACATAAGCGGACAGAGAAGGCTTACTCAGCGGCTCGAGCCCTGGCTAAATGGCACAGTACGAAAAGATACACCCTCTGAATGGCTTCTTCCGAAGGGCAGAGGCTAATTCTCGTGCCACAACCAGGCCTGCGTCCACCGTGAACTGATGTCGCAAGACCTCGATATCCTGCAAGTGAGCGACCTCATTGGCTCTCCACTCAGAATCACAGTCACAGATGGCCGCCAGCTCACTGGCGTACTTCTTGCGTTGGACAACAAGCCCAACTTGCTTGTTAACAATGTTATTGAGGTTTCCGGGGACAACAGGAGAGAGCTGGGTCTGGTGTCTGTCCCTGCAACCACGTTGAAGACAGTGGAGATTGACAAGGGGGAACTGGACAAGACCCTTGCGTGGAAGTCCCGAGTCATCTGAACCCACCACTCTCACTTTCCATTATGCTTTCGCTCTCTCTTTCTCTATACATCTGCTTCGCAGGCGCGAGCAGCGCGCGCGCTTTTCTGGAGGCTGGACAATTTTTGGAAAGGTTGGCGCCCTTTGTACAACACAACACGGGAACGCAATCAGCCCCAAAGTCATCGCAAAGGCCGGTAAAAGATGACTATCGAGCAGGCGAACGTAACACCCGTCTTGAGAGATTCTACTGTTGAGACAGTGACGCTGAAAAACCTTGTTGCTCTTGACATTGTGGAACAGAATGAAGCCGTACTTCACGCGTTCCAGTTACTCGATGATTCTGCTACACGGACAACTCTGCCAATTACACGCACTAAGGAATCGGTGCTTGAAATGATCGAGAAGAAGAAACAGGAACTACAGTCTGCCATAGATGACGTCAAGAATGCTAAGGTGGACCGATCAAATTCGGATTCGACGCTGTTGGCGCAGTTAGGCGCGGAGTTTCTTAAAGATGAAGTGGCTGTGGATAACACGGACGAGCTATTAGCAGCTTTTGAGAAGGAGAATGAGATCAAAATTGTCGAAAAGAAGGATGGTGCTGACTATAGATTTGTTAATGGAGAGAAGTTGAAGGCGCTGGTGGAAAAGGTGCAAAGTGAAACCAAGAAGGACAGCGACGGAGACGTCGAGATCACACAGTGAGACCCCCTGAGAAATGAAAACTGAACGTATTATATAATGACTCTAACATAATCACATTGTAGCATATACCCTCGGCTTCCGACGTTACTGGAACTGATCAGCGTTATGACTATCCAGATCACCGCATCGCTTGCCCGCGAACCAAAACCACCAAGCTGTACAAATTTGGGTCCGGTCCCCATAGTGTTCACCTTTGTGCCACCCTCTTCTAGGCCCACACACTCGAACGACCAAGGAATCAGTTCACTGCAACCCAAAAGGGCATAGTCATACGGTAGATTTTACAGGAATTGCATCGTGTTGGTTTAAATAAAGTTAACCAAGCCAAAAGGGAAGCCCATAAGTGATCAAGGGAGCGCACGACAGCAAGCTGATAAGAGACAGAGCCAAATAGCCACGACCGACCCGCCGCCACAATGAGGTACGTTTTCTCAGAGGGAGATTACTTGATTGTACTGTCATACTAACACCCATCTAGTTCTCCACGAAGAAGAATTGAAACGGATGTCATGAAACTGTGAGTATTCAGTTTCACAGGTGCGGGACCTGCCCCGCGCCACCCTCAACTCCTTCCATTGACCTCTAGCATATACTAACAATTTAACAAGTCTAATGAGTGATTATGACGTTTCTCTCGTTAACGACAGCATGCAGGAGTTCTTTGTGAAATTCAAAGGTCCCGAAGATAGTATGTTTGATGATCTTTGCTACCCCACACCCACAAATATGAATCAGATTGTACTAACTACTGGGCTTCTATAGCTCCATTCCATGGCGGTACGTGGAAGATACATGTTGAATTGCCAGACCAGTATCCTTACAAATCTCCATCTATTGGATTCCAAAACAAGATTTTTCATCCGAATATTGATGAATCTTCAGGGTCAGTTTGTCTTGACGTTATAAACCAGACTTGGTCACCAATGTTTGACGTCTTTAACATCTTTGAGGTGTTCTTACCACAACTGTTAAGATATCCAAATCCAGCTGATCCATTAAACAGTGATGCTGCTGCAATGCTTAACCAAGATAAAAAGGCATACGAAGCTAAGATTAAGGATTATGTCAAGAGATATGCCTCGAACCCTGATTTCAAAGTGGGCGATACCGATACAGAGGAGAGTGATGAAGAACTTAGCGAAGTAAGTGATTTGAGTGATGACGAAGATATGGAAGATGATGACATCCACTCAGATGAAGAAGTTGCGGGGGAGATGGAAGTTTGAGATGAGCATATTTCAAGGTTTTTGGTCCAAATCAAAGCCTCACCCACGACGATTCACGTTTAACACCATACTATTGCTACTAAAATCTTGATTTCTTATGCAGCAAAGATTCATTTGACGATTTATAACTGATGAAAAACTTATTATTACTAAGGCTACTCTAAGTGTAGGTATTAATCGTTCAGCCATAGTAGATTTGTTTTGTTTCCTAAAAAGGAAATTACCTATTTGGGATTTTAATTTATTTTGTGTGAGACAACGGGGCTTATGTGGAACTCTAGAAAAACATAAAACAGCAAGTGCCACCAAATCCTTAATCCACCCCTCCATCAACTCCTTTCATCATCAAAAACTCTACATTCGATATGAAGGTTTTAACAGTTTTGTCTGCCGCTGCAGTTGCTTCAGCTTTGCCGATTCATGCCGTAAGTAAGCCCAATTTTTGACTTCCGCCATATCTATAGAAGAAAGGGGTCAGGGGTAACGTTTGCCACATATCACGCTAGATTACTAACCCTGTCTAAAAGAACATTAAATTAGTCTCTGTTGACAAGGAGGGTCATAAGTCTGTCCAGACGTACGAGAATGTTGACCTCGGTGATTCCTACGAGGAGGCTCGTCTTGTTTTGAAAGGTCTTTCCTCTACTCCATATGAATTAAAGCCAGAAATGAACGAGAACGACCAGAAGATTGAGGAAATCGCTGAACCTGACCAAAAGATCATTCAAGAAGCAGAAAATTTATCTGACGAGATTTTAAAGGAGGTCGAGGAGGAGTTCAAGGACTTGCAGGTCATGGGTCTGGAGAACCTTGAGCAGTTGAAGAGCCATGCAGCTGAATTCGTCGAGGAGGCCAAGAAGTACGTTGACGAGGCTTACATTTCAGCTTCTAACCGTTACCACAAAATAGTGGACTCCCAAGGTAACGATGTTCCTGACCCAGCGTACAAGAAGCTCATGAAGCCAAAGAACTTTAAGGGAAAGCACAACTTCCGCAAGGGTGGCAAGAAGCTTGACGCTAATGCTGAACAAGTTTTAGATGAGGAGTCACAGGCTGCTAAGTCCTCTGGTAAGTCTCTCAGAAAGGTTCACCACAGAAAGCCATGTCACGACTTAAAGATTAAGAAATTGGGCGGCAAGCCACACAGTCCGGTGCATCCAAAGATGCACTCTTCTGAGGCATCTGCTATTGGCTCTGTTAAGCAATGGTCGCAGGATTTATACCACGACGTAGCTGATATTGATTTCAGACAGTCTTTCAACAATATTGCTGAATCTAATGGTGCACTTTGCGCTATTGGTGCTGGCTTGATTTGTGGATTCCTCTTGACCATGCTGGCTGTCGCCGTCAAGTTTGCTACTCGTCCATCCTTGAAAACTATTCAACTCTCCGAGGCGGAGGATGAGGAGTCTAGCTTGGTTTCTGAGAAGCAATAAGCTTTGTCTTGGTTTTTCCTCGATTCTTTTTTTAGTTATTATGGGTCTATTGTTGGGTTTTTCGGGATGATATTTTAGTTACTATGAACGTGGTGGATGTTGTTCGTAACAGCCTCTTATACACATTTCTTTATTTTGACTACTCTGTAAATCATTTATCGTATTATCGGGACGTGAGCACATTAAAAAATAGCTATGAGAGCAAGGAAATATATACAAGACTCAAATCAACTCAAATCTCAACATGGAATAATCCCGATTCTTTAAACGATAACAATACCATGGTCGATGATGCTTGGCTTATAGCCCTCATCACTTGGGGCAGATGGCGAGACTGGCTTGTACAAGTACCAATTCTTCAAAGCATTCACAGAAGCTCTGATCTTGGCCTCCTTCAATGAAGCACCGTAGGACTCACCCAGCTTCTGCTCACCGCTGAAGACACCAACGACAAAGACTGGAGCGTTCGATTTTCTACCATTTTCGGCCAATAATCTGGCAATTGGCTTCTCAAGACCTTGTCTCTTACAAAGCCTAGAAAGTTCTCTTGTTGGCTGTTCAAACTCGAACATCTTAGAGACATCGAGCTTTCTTGATAATATGTGATCTTGAATGAACTTCTTTGTCTGTTCTTCAGACTTTGTGGCAGTGTAGAAGGCCCCAATAATGGATCTCACAGCAAGTGCATAAGCATGACTTGGGTCAACCTCACCCTTTCCACCCGTGAGTTTAACAAGACCAGTCTCGCCTGTTTTGCTGATAGGAACAAATCTAAGCTTTCCAAGACTGTATTCTTGTGGCTCTTCGTTCAAGTATTTCTGAAGAACAGGTGTCTCATCAACTTCGATACCCCAAGAGAACTTACCAACTTGGAAAAGTGAGTCTGTAGAGATGTATGAAGCGACAGCGGCATTAAGCACTGGGACTGGTAGTCTTGGGTAAAGTGAAAGGAGAAACTCGGTGGTGTAGTACGTCAAAAAGTTCTTTCCGAGAATATTCAAACCATAGTTATCAACATATGGCGTTTTTGAAGAGCGGCATGTAAGTGCTCTTGCTAGTGTACTATGTGTAAAGCTCTCTGGGAGATTGAGTCTGTTGCGCAGGGCAGAGAGAGTGGCAGATCTGATGGCTTCCTCCTCTGAAATGGATCTTTTCACCTGCTCCCTCATGAGAGAAGATGAGGAGAAGAGCGCTTTTTGGGTGTATCCAGCAAAAGATCTCACCAGCGTCTGTGTACTCTGTAATGTGTTCATGGCACGATTTTTGTGTGTATAGGTCAGTTGAAGATGTGTGTTGGACGTTCCAATGACTTCGGTATTTATAAGATGAAAAGGTTGGCACAACAGGAAATCTCACGCGCGTCCCGTAGCTTATGATAAATACAAAGGTCTCGGCCCTTATCCAACTGCTTCTCTAATGATTTGAAAAACGATCACCGTGTTCTGTCCCTTGAGCTTTCTTCCCATTATTTGTCCAAAGTGAAAAAATTCGTTGGTGGCTCCCAAGCTGTCCGCGAAACTTATTGACCCGCAATATCATGGCAGACATTACCCGGATCAATCTATACCTCTTTTACACCTTCCTCAAATGTACTTTGCCGTCGTAAAAGGTTCTGGGTGTTTAATGACAAACTTAAACTATTACAATAGCGCTGACCTATAACTCTCGGCTAATGTGATTAGTTACTGAGTCAGAACTGCTGTGCGTTGGGCGCTCAAACCGACTCTAATATGAGAGATTGAAGCCTAGCGATTCTGGCTTGGATAGCCAAGCACCGTTGCGGATTCCTCTGACGCCCTTACATCTGTTTTTCATATTTATAAAAATATCTAATTTAGATGTTATGCAATGGGTTTTTTTTGGTCTGAAGCCGCCGCTTTCCTTTCCCACTGTTGTTTATCGTTTACTTGCCGTTAAGTTTCCCTAAAGAGACCCCTCAACATTGTATTTTGTCAGCTTTTCAACACTAGCTTCTTAGACGAAGGTGTCCCATGTATTACATCTGGGATCGCTATTAGTTTCTTCAAGGTAACTATGTGTTGTTCTTTCTGACGCGGAATGGATTGTTTCTCGCAAGCATATCCCAACCCTGACCCGACTAAAAATAGTTTAAAGTCTAGAGAAATTGACGGTTTGGGAAACCTTGTAAGACAAAGGCAGCTCGTATTTCTGCCTGCTGGTTCATTAGATAATTCCCTAAAAGCGCTTTCTTGTTGATCATATGATTTGAGAGTAGTTGAGATCGCTTTACGCTTCAGATTTCCCCAACAACTCAATACATCTCACATGTCCTGTGAAGGACTATGTATCTCTGTGTGATGGCATGCAAAAGTGACTCTGCTGCAGCCCCACAAGGGAAGGGCAATATTGTGAGACTAACAGGCACCAGTGAAACAGCCATGGACCAAATGATACAGCCATCCATCTTGGCGGGTATCTACTCAAGAGTTATTTCTAGCCTACATTGTGAATGCCACAGCCAGCAGTGCACGGCTCCTTTTCCTGCGTCATCTCTTTTCATTGCGGTAGCCTCAAGCACTCCACTCAGTGTCCGCCCAAACACAGCGAAATCTGGGCAAGCATACGATCACTGCACTTGCATCAAGAACTTGCGGCCTATAGAAAGAACACTTGTGGCTGCCGGCCCTGCAATAATCCGCCCACGCACGCCATTTATCCGTGCGCCCGGTAATATTCGCCGCGGAGCTTGCATAACCATGCTTATGCATCGTATATTCAAAATGGGAAATACTTGGACACGGGTCACAGAGGCGGCGCCGACAGGGCACTGTGAGCATCGATGGGACGGGTATGCTGTCTCTGATGCTGGCCCACGTTCATCACACTCAAGCACTGTGGAGCGTAAGTCTATTTAGATGCACAGGCACATCAACACTGTAAGCCGCTAGTATCTGGAGGTGCCTGGGCTTCTCTAGCTGGCCCGCCGTTTAGGATTTGAGTTTATCCGGATAAGGTCGAGGATTCGCAGACTCACTTTTTCTGCGGAAGAGAATCCCTTTATCCGCATATCCGCTACATATTTCAGTGTTATCCCAGATAATAAAAACAAATGATAGAGGTCTGAAGCCGTCTGCTTAACGGAATCCGGGGCCAACTGCACGATGTTCCTCGCGCTGCAGCGGTCCGTGTGTAATGGTCTTGACACAGTGCTCTGTGTCGAATGAAAACAGGCAGGGAGAAGGGGTGCCTGGCGTGGGCATTTGTTCGTCAGCTAATCGGTGATATTAGAAGCTCGTTAAGAGATCTCGACGCGGGCGGATCCGAGGTGTGGACTAGTACGCCATATACTACCACCATATCATAGCCGAAAACGAGATTGTCCAAATATCAAACTTTGCCTACCTGTCGTGCTTTTTTGTTTGATCGAAGTACTTCAGAGCCCATAAAGCATCATTTAGAGATCTAGTTTCGAAGTATATGACCAAGCTTTCCGGCACGATTTCCCCTCTTGTAGTGCCCATTAATGGTGAGGGCTTGGGCCGAGGGGCCTCTTTATATTTAGTTGTCAATACCCTGTATACCTTTTTGTAGGTTTCGGGATGGACGTTAACCCTTGATTTCGAGATTCAGATATAGTCGGTTCCTCTTCAACAGCGAGTTCAATTAAAAGAGCAAATGCTTCTGCAGTTCCTGGCGAATCTCGGGCCATCAGCATCATGCAAGTTCCCGACTATTGCCACTAAAACAGCGTTGATATTGCTTCAAGTTAGTACTTATACTACTCAAAACGTTATTTTGAACCAATAGTTTTCCTTTCGGGTAGCTTTTTTTCCGCCACAAGTTCTCACTGGACGACTTACATATGGCGTGGCTGGCGTCCTTTCTTCTTTGTCTGAAGCAGAAGCAAGGAAAAGTTGGGAACGACAATAGTTTGAAAGAAGAGCAAACGCTCAAATAGACTTTCAAATAAGACTGTACACCAATAGGAACCCCAAGTCCTGAGAGTAACCGAATAGTTATGGCTCTCTAGCGTAGCTGTGGCTGAGGCTCTGTGTGCTTTACTTGATTAGGGGAGAGGTGAAGTTATTTTTCTCTTTAGGGTTTACGTCTCACTCAACAGGTTAAGGCAATATAACCATTTGAGGCTGATTCACTGGTAGCTCGAAACGATATGTTCCTAGTTGTTAGTTAGTGGTGATTTACAAGACAGTATTAGTGTTTTTGTGGGGTTGCCGACTGCTATCTAGCAACAGCTACGGTAAACTCCTCCGTGTACGGTGATTGGTGGACGTCAAAGCCATACCAATATGAGTTGCCAGTAATGACAGGATCAGATCAACATTGTGAGAAAAAGTATTAAACTCTTACATTATAGACCAAAAAGTAGCATTAGCACCATGTGAGCTCCCCCAAATACTGGAAAACAGCCAGAATCTCTGCAGTTGGGAGCCTCCAGCGTGAATGCCATGAACAGGGAGAAGAATAAAGTTGCAACTCTGTAAACAGCAAAGGAACAGCTTATCAAGGAGTGAAGAACCACAATAAAAAGAAATGTATCATATGGGAACCACACAAATTATCCTTTCAAAAGAGAAAAAAAAACCAAAGAAATAAAAATAACAGACCAACAAAAAACCATCAAAACCATCAAAAATCATGACCTATCAGCGCCTTTCTTTGATGGGCGTCTTGGAGCATATTTGTACTCCGGGAATACTTTCAACTTGTGGTCATGCTCAACTCTTGAAAAGTCAGTAATCACACTTTTAACCGAATCAGACTCAAGAGCCCACATATAACTGATCACATAACCAACTGCTGTCACATCGGTCTTGACAGTTTTTGGGTCTCTGTACAATCTCTTCAGCTCCGAGACGTTTGCAGTGCCAGCCATCAATCCTGCCTCTATGCTTTGTAACTGGTTCAAATCATCTGGAAGACAGGCAGTTAATGATAAGATTGAGGCTCGAGCCATTTGTGAGCCACGATACAGGAACCAAGAGTTATGTGGGCGCTTATCAGCGTTGGAATAGACATCGCCCCGGATACGACAAATCTGATTGCGAAGAACAGGACAGTGAGCAAGTGAAGTAAGATAAGGATTGATAAAATCTGGGCGAGGGTCATCTAATCCGTTGGAAGTTTGTATGAGAATCTCTACGCCACTTGGTGTTTCACGGAATGACATCTTTGGTAGCTTTGGCTCGCCACTGTTTGTGTGTAGTGCTGGATGCTCAGCCCCATAAAGGAGTTGAAGAATGTGCAATTTTGTGAGAACATATCTTTGAGCCAAAGTATTCAACGTAGACTCGACAACGTCGACACTTGGTATTTGATCATTCCTTGGGTTATTCCTTATTTTGTCCTTTGCAACATCGAGTACTTGCTCCTTAAAAGCGGCTGTAATTGGTTGAAGCTCGACCCATGTGTATTCATTTAGAAAATCAGGGTTGCAAAGAGGAATATCGCCTGTTGTACTGCTGTTTCTGCTGCTTCCCGAATGCATGAAGTCATTCTTATCTGGGGAAGACGGGGATGACACAGGCTTGTTGGACTTTGACGGCCTTGAAGGCCTTGAAGAGGAGCTTCTTCTGCGTGCTTCAGATAAGGATCTTTGTCTTAAATCTTGTTTTCTTGGAGCCCTTGACCCCAAAGGTTGGACAGATGGCATTGCTTCGGTGTTGAAGTTTGTGATAGTTCCAGGATAAGCATCGTAGCCTTGGAAGGGGGAGGATGAGAGATTCCCCATGTATTGTTGTTGAGTTGGCGAGGAGGAAGCTGAAGATGATGGGAAAGCTGACCATTTTAGCGGATAAGACCCCACATTAGAGTCACCATACGAAGCTAAAGTTGGATACATTGGAAGCTGCTGCTGATACTGACACGGGTACGGATTGACACTGAGTGGTGCCAACGGCTCATTAACCGACTCTGAGATCAAACTGTCCAGAGTGTTCCTTCTCGTAGGCCAAGAAGTGCCGACTGGCGATGAAGGATTTGGGAATTGGGGATTTATCCCTTGTCCTGAGGTAGAGGACCAATATGGGTCAATCTGTGGGAATTCAGGAGTCAACAAAGATCCATCATAAGCCAGGAGTCGTTGCGGAGGATATAACTGCGGGGTAGTAGTGTACGACTGGCTTCCAGGGCGTCTGAATGTTGGGCTGGAAGTGGAAGAATCAGGGGTAGCGTTTGCTTCCTTCTCCAATTGGCCGAGCATTGACGGCTCCGGAAACACTTGAGGAAAGTGGGAAGGGTTCATGTCAAAATCTTGGAAATCCCAGGTCGGTGTGAGCAGCCCCAGCTCAGTATTGATGGCAGTGTCGTGGACGAGAATAATATCTGTGTTGTAGTCCTGTGCAATGTCCATTGTCCCTCGTGTCCACAGTTGGAAGAGACCTTGTAGCGCAGCCCAATTGACGATGTGTCTTGGGGTCACAGCAATACAGGAGTCCGCTACACGACAAGAGCTTCTGGTGAGGACGTGGAGGGCGCAAACTACTTATATATTTTCCTGATCGGAACCAGAGAACTGAAGATGAGGAAGAGAACTACAGCTTCGCGAGTTCTGCGCGGCAGCCCAGCCAATTTCTACACAGCGCATAACATTGCAGCCGCCAGCGCTGCGACCTCTGTGCAGCGACAACCGCAGTATCCTGCCGGCTAGAGCCGCTTCCTACGACGTCGGACTGGGGAACGGGCAGCTCTTGTAGTTTCAGCACACCAAGACGGCTGTTGTCGACTTTTTTTTGTTCATGGATGCCGGGGTCTCTGGTATCCTCGGGGTCCTTGGGGTCTTCATTTGGTGTGATGCCACCGTCTTGGGCGCTTCCTGGCGCTTTGGACGCCGCAGGCAGCGCCCTCGTGGGGTCTGTGTGGCCTGTGTTTGCTGAGGGTTATCTCCACGGACAGTAACGGCGCACTGTCACTGGCCACGGTCCTTACAGTGTGACGGACGGCTTGCATGTTCGAGAAGAAGAAGACGTACAGAAGCCTTTTTGAGTAGCGGGTTTACTCGGCAGCCTTGGAAACAAGGGTATGGCGACGCCAGGAACATCAGTGCATGCGCGTCACAGAAGGCGAGTGAGCCTTTTGCGGGCGTCTGTGAACTTAGAGCGTAAATCCTCGAACGGCAGGCAGATCGGAGTGTCCAACGGCCCGTTGGGACCTCTCAGAAAGGGGAGGAATACAACGCCAGTCCCGTTGCATAGCGGGTGAGCAACTGCCTACTTGCACACAGAACTGCCCCCAATTGGCATCGGGGGCCCCGGCCATTCTTTGGAATTGAATAAACCAAAAAAAAACACACAACAACAACGCAGGAGCAGCTTTTACACCCCCAAATGCTGGGCTACAGATAATGGCTGCGTGTTTTATCCCCTTGCCCTCCATACAGCGGTGTAACCCCAAAAAAAGAAAAAAGCAATACGGCTGTCTCTCCGCAACACGGGCCACAACAGACACCCCCGTCGCTATCTTGCCCTTTTAATTGCTCGGCTCTGTGAACCACACCAATTTCCGTCCCCCTCTAGGTGTGTACTCAAGAGCCTCTGTCATTCACACTCTCGATACGCTTTTTTGTTTTCAATTCACGGCTTGAAAGTGTGCCGTCCTGTTCTGTTCCAAGTACGATCTAGGATTTTTGCGCTTTAGGTGAGATCTCCTCCACCGCCACATGAAAGGAACGGAAGAAACAGGCGCGCATGGACCTAAGCGTCACACCGCTCAGAGACCCCACCCTTAATCGGTGCATGATCGCCATACAGTTGGCCAGGGTGTCTCTCCAGGCGCTGTGTAGGATTTAACAACGTAAGACCCAAGTGGCACCCACAACGAACCTTATGCATGTAGAACTCGTAAGTGTGAAGCCGTTGGAATGACCAAAAGTTGAGCTGCAGGAGAAGAACAGAGAAGAGTGCCCTCCCTCACAAGCACTTGGAGACCACCACCCTCTGCCTCTGCCTTTCCCTCGACGCAACGACAAACACAACAGACACGAAGAGTTGTAAGCTTTGAAGCAATAATTTCTAACAGAAACCGCAACCTTGGGGTTTTGGTCCCTGGTGCCCCTAAAAACACGGACATCTATTGTTCCCTTGTCCATGGGGCGGCGGCGGCTGCGGCGCTTCAATGTTTCGTATGCTGCTCCCCACCTCCGCGGACCGACAACGTCGCGGTAGAAGTTGCCTCCAGAGCAACAGGAGCGCGCCATTGACGTATGCCAGCACCAGAGTCGACTTCTCCCAGAAGAATTGAGTCCAGCCGTCTGAGCATTGACTTTCTCCGGTGTCGATCGCATCCCCCTATGAGAGAGCTAGTGTGTACGGTCCTGGGCAGCTTCTTCACTGGCCGTAATCTACTGCACAACATTGGACATGCCGGGGCGCCGGTCGCCGCCGCCTGTCGGCCACAGCCGGCGCGCCTGGTCTGTAAGACTCGCCAGATCCCCCCCAAGCCAACCTGCTTGGCCCCATAGATGTACGATCCATTCTATCTCCCGGCTGGCGAGATAATTATCAGGCATACGGGCCCCGCGACTTAAGCCCTGCAATCTCGCTATCGAGCATGCCTTGGAAGTTCGCGGCAATTTTGTGGCTGTCCCTCCCCACGTCAGCCCCTTTCCCAGCGTAACCAAGCAGCATAGCGCACGCCTGGCTCCTTCTAGAGGAGACTTTGCAACTACGTGCGTAACTTGCACCGCCTCTGGCCGAGGAAGCCAGATATCCGCGCACCAGGGGCAGGCGCTTGAGCGCTATCTGGTCCCCTTCCTTACGCAGTAATCGGAGTGGCTCGTCAGTTGGATAACGCCAAACGCGTAAATAATACGCTTTCCGACCCCGATTACACATTCCCAGCACGCGCCACCGAAACCAACTTTTGGGATCTAGCGGGCTGCTGAACGAAGCCCTCTGTTCAGGAGGGGCAAGGTGAGGATCTCCTCTGGTAGACTTCGTCAGTCTGGGCCCCTTGACGCGTGCCGTGTGTTTCCAGAAGCTGCGAAGGGGCTCTTAGACATTCTTCCCTGCGTGACGGCGCAAGACACACACACACACACACACACACACACTCAAAAGATAGATTAGCATTGCAACGAGCGTGCCGGCTAAACGGGGTAACAGTACACAGAGAGCGCCAGTTGGCTATCGACGGAGGAAGGCGCTTGCAGTGGAAAAAGAGGGGTGTGCCAAGACTGCCGTCAGCCAACCCGTCCCATTGTGGCCAGTACTGGCTTGGCTTCTCTTTGTAGTAGTTATGCAGTGCCGCATTTTGTTTCAGAAGGTGGGTACCATTTTCATTGACACCTCTGTGGCGAGAGGGGCATATCTGCGCCAGCGGAAACAGCAGCAAACGCTCGGGTCTGTAAAAAAGGATCGCCGCGCGTTGAATCGGCCTGAGGCGTCTCTAACAAACACACACCCTTGTTTAGCGAGCTCCACCCGTTGGAGAGGCTCAACCATTGATGGGATGCTGATGGGTAGCTACGGAGATGCGCTCACCGCCAGAAGTTTGCACCTCTCCGATAATGATCGCCCCCGTGCGAGATAACCCGTCCGCATAACGTTGCATGGTACATAACTTCTGGAACATCTCAACCCCGCCTCCCCTCCAAACCAGCCCTTGTACTCTCTTCTACCACTGTGGAGGAAAGATCACACCACAAAAGATTGCCGATCTCACAACGGTCCCCACGCATAACGACGCTTCTACTTCGTGGTACAAGTATATATGTGACGACAATAACCGCGGTCCAAACGGCAATGGGCGCTTGTTCTAATAGGCCAGGACCTACAGGTCCCATCCAAGACGGCGAGGATTAACTGTGCGATACAGAGGGGTGGATCCCCAGAAATCCAGCGAGAATCCAATAACATCCAGAGTTGTTTTCTTCAGCTGGATGTGGAGTGCTAGTAGCATCCCTGAGGACCCAGTCCGGGGTATATGTACTATGAGAGTCAGGAATTAGAAAGTATCACTTCACCAGCTCCAGCCCAGCTGTAGCTATCGTGAGAGCTAATATTAGAGCCATAGTGTGGTCTGCGAAATGAAGTAGTTGTCCCTCCCCAGATTTTCATGAATTTCTTGAGAAAGGCTTCCTAGTGCACGGTGATTGGGACCAGAGTTCCGACATGTGCCCCTGGCTGCGTGCCACGTTACCACTTTGCATCCTGAGCTTTGGGAATTTTTGGCCTGCCGCGTTGTCCCGAACTGATCTACAGAAGGCAATGAGTACAGTTCCTCAATGAAGCTGAAGCTGAAGCTGAACTGGAAATAACTTTAATAAAAAAGAAAAAGAAAAAGAAAAAGAAAAAGAAAAAGAAAAAAAAAATACATGATGTCCTCTTGAGAACACTGGTGCTAATGTGCACTACGATTAAGTATTCGAGAGCGCATATCGGCGCCTATTTCCCGCTCACTTTGAAAGAAGGAGCCGCACATATCGCCTATCTCCATGAATGCAACGCTATTCGCCCAACTATACCCCCAGCTTAGCGGTGATGCACCACCTTCGTGTGAAACTCGTCTTTAAAGATCCAAATCACTGGGAAAAGGTCCTGGTGACTATCAGCGTCTTTACCTATACGGTGTGTAAATGACAATATTAAAACCTTTCACAAAATGCCCGTTTAGCTTAGTGGTAGAGCGTTGCACTTGTAATGCAAAGGTCGCTAGTTCAATCCTGGCAGGGGGCACTGTATTTTTTAAAACCTCGCCGTCTTTCTTCAACGCAAGCAGAGAGAGAGTTTTTTATTTTTTTGTGCTGTATCACAATTTCATTCCTTCATTCAGTCATTAAATCAGACCCAACCTTTATAATCAAATCAGACGTTTATAAGTACTTAGATTATTGACGAGGTTACAGTAGGCGGGCGAAAGGCTCACGCTGACGCGATTTGGCGTAAAGGGTAAGCGCGTAAAGTAACAACAAATGGGCGGTGGGGTCACGAATAGCCGAGGAATTTATACCCGTCCAGTGAAAGTATCCTTTCTTTTCTCTTCCAAGCAGCAGAAAAGGCAGACAGTACACAGCGACTCCACAGGAGATGAGCAGAGTGAAGAAGTTATCACTGCCATGGGTCCTCCATGCTTCTGTCAAACCAGAAACCTACGCATCATTGGACGCTTTCCTGAAGAAGAACCACGATAGCGTCCTTGGGCTCATCGGGTACTCCTCTGTTTTCATCTGTGAGCTCATCAAGGCCATACCGAAACTCAAGCAGCTCTTCAGAAAGCTTCTATTTCTGCTCAAAATCACGAGGAAACCTCCGCCAGAACAATTAGAGCCTCTCACAGAGAAGCAGTTGTACATCGCCTCCACCTTCAATAAGGTCTATGGCTACATTGCCGACATCCGCATTGCACAGGGGATCTTCTACATCGTGCCATACATCACAGAGCTGTTGACTGACTACAATACACCGTCTAAGCTCAAGAGGGTGCTGAGCTCTCCACAAGAGCTGGACAAATTTGCGACCTTTTTTCTCTTTTCCAACTATCAATGGCTCGAGAACCTCGCATTCATTCTCTCTCATGACTTCCTGCCAAACAGTTGCAACTGGTTCCTATTGGGAAAGCACAAGAAAGATGATTCGTTGTCAACATCAGATTGGTATTATGTCTACTCATGTGCCCTGTGGTGTGCTTGGAACGTGATTGCCAACCTCAAGACATGGCGTAAGGGACAGGTGGATTTCAACCTTCTCTGTGACCTCGTTCTCAGTTATCATTGGGCTCGTCCAGATGGATTCCTCCAAAGACCGGCATTTGCCGTCATTGGATTTGTGAACACTGCGACAAGATTTAGAAAGCTCTTCCACTAGTGCATTGGTCTCCTTCCTGATGGGTTCAGCCTCACTATGCGGGGGAATGGGAGTGCTCCTAGATGAGGTGATCTATCTACTTCCTGTTTTCCAACCAAGCTGTCTCTCTTGCTATAGACGATATTAAAATCCGAGTGTATTTCTACTGGATGGACACGCCACATATTGGGTCCACAACTTGTAGTGCTACCATTGAAATGCTCTTGTGCCAAAACCTCATTGGGTCGAGAGTAAGTGCCTAAACACCAAACAATTCATTTCTTCTATCTAATTTTCAAGCATTCTCAGGATTCTCTGCCAACCACAATGTATGCTCAATCAATTGTGGGCAGAATGTGTCTGGATCCTGTCCCGCATATTCTTTCAACTTCAACCCAATCAACCTCTCACTGATTGGTGATGGTCCTGTATAACCTTTACACAACCCGGCTGTGACAATCTGGAACACTCTCAATTCAAAGTCATAACCAGCATGTTCTGTGATTGAAAGATACATTCTAACATGATCGCCATTTGGCTTTATAATTTCATCATCATTCAAAAGTTGGAATGGAATCAATTTTGGATAACTTAGATGCATAAATTCAATGTCAGGTCTGGTGGAACCTTCAGCTCTGACGAGTTTGTTGTCTGGTCCTAAATGTGAACCCTTAAGATAATTCAAGTAGTCTTGTTCTGGGTCAGCTTGGCCAAGTGCCTTGCTGTTAAATTTATCATCATAGAAGTATCCAATGAATCTAAATGGTTCCAAAACCTGGTAATAATCAGTTTTGAGAACAGTAGCAGCTGCAATGAAAGTCTCTTTATCACCTTCACCCGCAGAACCTTGAGAAAATAGAGCATAATAAAGCTTTGGACCAAAGACGTTGTAATAAAGAGATAACAATAATGTCTTTACATGCTTCGTCTTATCCACAAGAATCATACCACTCTCACTAGATGGATTTGGAAGAGTTCCCTCAAAGTCATGGAAAGTAACATCCTCCAAGAGATCAAGAGTGGATAAATCTTCTTTATCTTTATATGGGCCTCTAATAATATTATCTGTTACTTGAAGACCAGCAATTTCATAAAACTTTGGAGAGGTTGTTCTGGTCCATGCATCTGGCCAAATGACCAACCCAAACTTTTTGAACACTGAGGACTTAAACAATGGTGTTGGATCTCTCAGCGGAACATTATCAGCGTCAAGGAATAAGATCTTTTCGAATTTGGACATGAGGAAGGCAAGGTTTTTATATTGATAACCATTGATTTTTGCATCCAGCTTCTTGGAAATGTCACCTACTTCGCCGGTCATGTAAGTGCAACGGCCATTGTATCTTGGCAGGATCACTTCACAGAATTCTTGCTCATATTCTCCCTCATCTCCAATGAACACCTCGATTGGCAGTTTACATCCTAATATTCTCAGTTGCTCAATACCGATCAGTGCCAGCCAGGAAAATTTAATTCCACCAACAAACACAATACCTTCTCCAGATGGTTCAGATCCTTCAGGATGAAAACTGGTATGTTTATCGGACATAACATCTTCAAGGTATGCCTTATGTGCTTCTTTCATTCTTCTCGTTGTCATATCATCCACAACGAGTAGATTGGAGAGGTACTTTCTTGAAAACACGAAATCATCATCCGTTGCAAACTTCTCCTTGGCCTTCTCTCCATCCTTGTACTCTGTGAGTTGTCCAACTGATGGTTTGCTCCTGTTCACCAAATTAAATACCCAATCATACCCTGTAGACTTTGACAGTGTCTCTACTAGATTATCAGATTCGGATGCAGTGAAATCAGCAACGCGACCCTGGAACCTCGAGGCAGAATCCCTAGAGAAGAAGTAGAGGCCTAAGACGATAAGTGCAATCAACAGGACGTACCGTTGGAAACGCCTGTTAGCGAGCATGATGAAAGGAATCGATGAATTAGCAAAGACAGGGTTCAACTAGCGCAATGTACTTAAATGCAAGAAGCTAAAGCAAACAGAGGAGTAGCAGCTAGAATAGAGTGGTTCCAATCCGTCCCAGATGCAGGATGTGTATGGCAGTGATATCGAAAACACGTCGCCCAAGTCCAAAAGACGCCAAATCCGCGGGAGCGTGAAATGTAGAATTCACTAGTGGGCGTTGTTGATGTTTAACGCGAGATCAGCGGACGCTTTTTTGTTCCTGTGCGCCGGCCCCTGTTTTTTTTTAGATTGTACCAGGGCTCCTAGCACGGCCATCTGCTTGCTGCGATGTTGCTTAAGCCCTGTACCACTTCTGGCATCTACTTATTGGTTAAGTTCAGAAGGATATAGATTAAGCGTGAGTATTATGAAGGGATCCTTGAAAGAGCACAAAAATACGGGGGTTGGGAGAATGTGGGATCTGGGATCCAGTGGCTCCCACCTAAGGAAGATCAAACAAGCGACCATAAAGGCGCCTTCAACAGATAAGATGGAATAACAATAGAAAATGTGGCTGACTGAACTTATGCGGCAGCCGCTTTGTTAACATCACTCAACTCCAGATACGTCACCTTCTTCTCATGCTTCTTAACAGCTTCCTTCAAACAGGCAAGGCCAACTTCTTCGCCCTTGACTGGCGACATGAAGAATCTCTGCACTGGGGTGTTATATGCGAGGCCGAACACTTTGGCAGCTAGGGCGTTTCCAAGACCTTTATTCTTCTTTCTCTGCCCAAGCAGAACACCCGGTCTGACGATGATAGTTTCATCGAAGCCAAGCTCGATGACCTTATCTTCAAGCTCTCCCTTCATTTGCATGTAGGGAAAGTACGAAGAAGCATTAGCGCCTGCGGATGAGATTAAGACATACTTTTCAAAACCGGCATCCCTAGCAGCCTTTGCCAATTCAAAATTCAGGTCCAAGTCGATCTTTCTTTGGTTGGCTAAACCTCCAGCTTGGCCACGGGTCGTACCAAGCCCAGAGAAGAACACATTGCATTGTGGGTCCTTCTCTCTGATTTCCTTAACCTTAGCAGCCCATGTAGATGAGTCAGAGGACAAGATAGCTTCAAGACGAGAGTCATCCTTGAGATAATCCGGCTCACTTCTGGAAATGGTGTATGCCTTGGAGAAGTACTCTGGCGCGTGTTTGACAATAAAGTTGCCACAGAGACCTGTAGCGCCAAGAATGAGACAAGAGGACATTTCTGGTTGGATATATGTGAGTAATTAAAAGGGCCAAGCTGAACAAAATCGAAAATCACCAAAAGTTTATGGTGTTTCCCTGCGATGGCGTTGTCAGGTCAGGGATGTGTCAAGGGAAGCTTGGGCGATTGCTGGAAAATCTAATTCGCAACAGATCCAAATTGTACGGGGCTCAAGGGCCAAGAAGCCTCCTAGTTCCTATAATGAGGCGGGGAAGGGGAGAGTATAACTACAAGCTTCAAGATTATTCTTTTTGTTGGAAATACCATGATTTGTGTTGTTCTACTGTCGAATTGTTAGGTGGGACACTCAGAATCCGCCAGGTCCTTCTTGCATTCAGCTCTTCTCACATCATTGATGCTTCCAAGCTCCACTCTTGAAATGCCTACGCAGGCCAACAACCAGTAACAAAAAGCATATATTATACATGTAAATCCAGGACTTTTCCCTCCCATTGGCCTTCCTCCCTTTTCAAGCCTCTTTACTCGATATTAATGTGATGTTGTCACCCTTTAACAGAATGCGACCGATCTTTGTCTTAGTATCATCAGCCGTAGAAACCTCATATGCATCCTCCACAACAACATTCATAAACTCGTCAAACCCTTTGATCGTACCTTCAATACGGAAATCTACCTGTTCGTATAGCCAGATTAATACCGTGCACTCCTGTTGGAGGTATTTGAAGATGAGGTTGATTGGTGGCACAAGCTAGAGTAACTGTTAGTCATCCAATTTAAGCATAGGACTGGCGCTTCCAAGAAACACTTCAGCTGCAGATATTAATACATACGACCTTCTGCTGTCGTTTCCCACTCATAGTTCGCTGAATCAATTTCCCTAATAGGTGCTCAAAAAGTAATCTTTAACCCACCTAACACCAAAACGAAAAGTATTGTGGCCGCGAACTTTTAAATTGTCGCGTAAACAGAAAAAAACCCGGTGCGATCAAAGCGCTCTCTACTCCGGCAACAACACCAATGAACACAGGTTCCAGGCTTTGATTTCCTGCTTATCAGTGTTGTTTTTTTCTCTTAACTGCAGTTTTTGAATCATATATCATTCATTCACACTTTTTGAAGGAAGAAATAAGGACACAAATGAGTGAAGTCTCACGGATTCAAGAGGCTCTCGCCGTGATGAGCTCGAACTCTCCAGACAAGCAGCAGGCGCTTCACTTCCTCGAGGATTTTCAGAAGACTCCAGAGGCGTGGAACACTGTGGGATCTATTCTCGGTGATCAGAGCAGTTCTTTGGAGCTTCGTATGTTTGCTGCTCAGACATTGCGTAACAAAACGACATACGACTTGCATCAGATTCCACCAGAGCAACTTCCAGCTTTGAAGGATTTCATGATCAACTCCTTAATTCAGTACAGCGAAGTAAGCAAGCCTATTAGAACTCAATTGTGTGTCTCATTGGCGAAGCTGTCTATCCAGTTCCTAAATTGGAATAATGCTATTGATGAAATCATGTCCAAGTTGCAAAGCAATATACCGACTTTACTTGAGTTTCTTAAAGTTTTACCGGAGGAGTCTATGGATGCCAAGGGCACTCCATTGACAGATGAAGAGTTTAGGAACAGAACTGGTGAACTAATCGTGGATAACGTGGAGAAAGTGTTGATGCTCTTGTCTGAATACTCTACCAGTGCCGCTAACAACTCTCAGGCTAATGCTCTCATATTGGACTGTTTGAACTGTTGGATCAAGGAGATTGCTGTTGAGCAGCTACTACAGATTCAGCCATTGACAAATATTATCTTTGAGTCCTTGAAAGATGAAGACTCCTTTGAAAAGTCCATTGAATGTCTTTGTACCATTATTAAGGAAACAGCAGAGATTGACAACCAAGCGCTCATCAGCGCTCTTTATGGACAAGTTGTCCAGCTCAGGCCGCTTATATTCCAGTATAAAGATGATCCAGATGTCTTTGGGTCTTTGACAAGGCTCTTTGTCGAGGCGGGCGAAGCATGGCACGTGCTCATTGCCAAACAGCCTGAAGCTTATCTGCCGCTTGTTGAGCTTCTGCTTGAATGTACATCGTACGAAGAGGATTTGGACATTGTCAAGTACACATTCTATTTCTGGTACCTTTTGAAACAAATGATTCTTCCAGATAGATTTGCCAATGCTAGAAAAGTTTTTACACCAGTTTATACGCAACTCATTCACGTCATGATTCGCCATTTGCATTACCCAGATGGAAGTGAGACTGACCCACTCTTTTCCAACAAAGAAGAAGAGGAGAAATTCAAAGACTTTAGGTACGATATGGGTGATGTTCTCAAGGATTGCACGGCTGTTGTTGGGGCATCGCCTGCTTTGGCTATCCCATATGAACAGATCAAAGCTGCATTACAATCATCAAACGCCAAATGGCAGGACGTGGAAGCACCATTGTTCAGTTTGAGAGCAATGGCAAAAGAGATTCCTCACAAAGAGAACACAGTGATGCCACAAGTTATGGAAATGCTTATTCGACTCCCAGAAAACACCAAGATTAGATATGCAGCTACATTGGTGCTGGGTAGATATACAGAATGGACCGCAAAGCATCCAGAATTCCTTGAAAGACAACTTCACTATATCATCAATGGATTCCAGTTTTCTAATGTTGAGATTATCACAGCTGCTTCTCATGCATTGATGTATTTCTGTCAAGATTGTTCTAAGCTTCTTGCAGACTACATTGAACAGCTCTACAACTTCTATGTGAATATCTTGGGTTCATCTATTGATATTCAGTCGCTTTATGAAATTAGTGAAGGCATTGCACACATCATTGACAAGCAAGATTCAAGCAACATTGCTAATGCCACCATGATGTTCATCAAACCTGTTATGGAAAGGTTAGCCAAATATTCTCAAGATGCTGGCAGTGAAGAAGTTTACAAAGCCATTGCTGATGAGTTGGAAATTATCAGGTTCTTCTTCGAGGTTATCAAGCCAAGAAACTACCAATCTCACGAAGATCCAACAGCTACGCTCATTGTTGAAATCTGGCCACTTATTGTGTCACTTCTGGAGAAACATGGCCATTCTGTAAAGGTTTCGGAGCGTTGCATGAAATTCACAAAGACCATCTTGCAGAACTACAGTCTATTTGTTTTGGCCTTACTTCCGTCTATTTCAAATATCTTGGTCAAGGGATTTCAGGATACCAGATTTGGCTGCTACTTATGGGTTTCAGGTGTTGTTATAAGAGAGTATGGTGATGAAGGTGCTGAGCAGTCGACAAAAGATGCAGTGTGGTCCTTCGCATACCAACAGATCGCTACATTTCTTACCGTATTCAAAGAGACCAAGCCTATAGATATTCCAGATTTGATTGATGACTTCTTCCTGATGATGAGTGACATCATCACTTTCTTCGTTGCCAAATTTGTTCTTTCTGATATTTTAAAACCAACATTTGATATCTCTCTTTTGGCCCTTGACATCGAGAAGTTTGAACCACTAGTCACGAACCTCCACTTCTTAATTGATCTTATCTCCTGGGGATTCGATGTTCCACCGATCTCCATTTATGAAGACGTTCCACCAGAAGTGAAGGCGACGATGCTTCGATTCATCGCTGAGAACGGAGGCCTTCTTATCTCAGCAGTTCTCCAGGGATTAATCTTCAAGTTCCCTCAGGAATCACATTTAGATGCATCTGATTTGTTGGGCAAGACTATCAGATTAGCACCTTCTGCTGATATTGCAGCTATGTGGTTGAATACGGCTCTGGACACACTTCCAGCAAACTCTGTATCTGGCCAAGAGAGAAACAAACTGATTAATACTGTCGGTAATGCCTTGAACTCCAAGGATTACAGAAGAGTCAGAATTAGTATCAAGGACTTTGTTACTTGGTACTCCAGGAAGAATGTGACACCTAGATACCAAGGTTAGAGGATATGTTCTTTTGGAGTCGTGTTAGACTACAATGTGTACGATGCAACTAAAAGTACTGTATGTTTATGAATTGGACAAATTATATTAGAACATGGGCTTTTATGTAATAGTTATAGTCTTTTGATTATGTAGGATAATTCATTAGCGGGTTCTGAGCTTATCAAAAACATTAGGATAAGTATTTGCGATGACTTCGAATCTGTTCGGATAACTTAGTTGATAAATTTCTGGGTCTTTCGCCAAAGCAATGAAAAAGGTGGAGGTACCAGAATTCAAAGGTTGAGTGATTATGTTGGAGATCTGGAGTGTAATAACGAAGGAGAAGGCCACAATTGGTGCGTAGAAGGTACCAGAAGTGTTGTACTCTGGGCTGGTGAGTTTAACATAGAGGTAAGCCAACAAAGCGGTTGTGTAAGCATTGAAAAGAGCATAGAATCCAAGCGCTGTTCCAATAAGGCACTGGTTAACTAGTGCATCCATGCCCTTTTGTCTCAATAAGTGCCATGTGTCTTTTGCGGATGTGAGGTAGTTGTCACCGTATAATGCAACATATGAGTAGGCATACTGGTTGAAGAATCTTGCTAACCACTCAATTAGTCCCATAACAATATCCAAAATGAAGAAACCAATCTGTGCACATGTGCCACCTATATTTGAGGCATTTTGACGGAGAATATTGATTCCTTGCTTCAATAGGTCAATGAAAGTCACAATCAAAGAGCCAAAGCAGATCGAACCAAAGGAGTAAGTCATAGCTCTCTTGAAAGCCCCAGAGGCTGGCCATTTTGGCTCACCCTCATTGGAGCGAGAGAGATAGTACCAGGTCCCGTAAACGCCAGATATAGTGACGTGTATGACATTTCTAATCACTTCTGTGATGTAGTATCCAGCAAAGAATACAAAGAAAAGCACACCGATAAGCTTAGCTTTCGAACAGCTACCACCACTAACAGAGCACCCTCCATTGGTTGAATCTGGATCATATTTCATGTATGTTGCAACAACCACAGTACTGAAGAGGAGACCAAAGACGGCAGAGACAAGAGCACCGAGAGCAGACACAACAAGAGTAGATTTGTAATTCTTTTCGACGTCGATTACTGTGGCCAGCACTTCAGCGGAAAATGGAATTCTTGATCTCATACTCCAGTAGCACCATGCCGATATAACAGTAAATACCAGGAACACAACTGCTGCTGAATAATAGTGCATCACAAAGTAAGCAATGGCAGTGCCGAGTCCCATTACGACATTAACAACAATCCCGGTTTGTATGAACCCCTTCGGATGGAGTCTGGCCACCATAAGAGTTGCCAAAGCGATAATAATAGCAACCACAATAACGAATACAAATAAGATAACAGTATTGGTGTTTAATGTGAAGCTTTCAGAGCTGGTATAGATGCCGGAGCCTCTCTCCGAGTACGTCTTCGCATACGCCCGAAGCGTGATGGCAGCTATGGCAATGAAGCCACAGCATACGACAATAAAGAACAACGTGAATGGCCAATCATTCCATTTCGGCTTTTGAACTGCGAACGCTTCCTCAAAAGTTTGGCCCTGTGGGTTGACGACACCCGGTTTTGTGTCTTGATTCTGTTTCTCTGGATCCTCATTTTGGCCGTACTCGTATGGCTGAGTAAACTGCGGTGGATACTGTTGGCTCATTTTTCGGCCTTCAAATTTTGATCTTTGTTGAGAAGGTTGTTGGCGCTTCCTTCTGGTTTGAGTCGTTTTCAATGGTTGGTCAACTTAATCTGGAGGCACAAGTGCTCCGGAGACACAATAGGGCTTAGAGCACGTTGACAGACACAGGCTTATTTTCGGCTCCTTGTCTTCAGAAAAGCCAGTAAAAATTAAGCAACCTTCACTTTGGTAAAGAGAGGAGGGAAGCAGAAACTTGATAAGGACCTGAGAAGATTCTTCAAACCTGAACTAAGTTCTTAGAGCAAAGAGCAATGTAGGTAGGATATGTTATGATGCTGCATAAAGAGCCGGTACGGCCACGTGAGATTGCCAAAAGTTTTGTAAACATCCCAATTGGGAATTATACCTATTAGGAAATTGCAAAGAAATAGCGCGCGAACCCGCGCTTTCGAGGTGTCAAGATCGCATGTAACTTCACCCGCTCGTACGTCTTTCTTATGGTGTTAAGTCTTGGATGGTAGGGAATTAAGGCTATGATCAAGACTATCTTCACTCGTCTAGCGTCAGGTATGGTTTCGACTCCTCTTCTTATCACTGGTACAAGAAGGGCGCTGCACTAGTGAGTGCCTTGTGCTAGAATTAAATGACTAACGGGTCTCCCCCACACAGCTTTTAGGCCTCCAGAGGTTAAGTACGCAGAAACATTAATCTCTTTCAAAGGAGCGGACCAGCTTTCCAAATTACTTGTGAGATCCGATCAGGAATTGGGAGGATTCAGTACTGCCAATCTTGATGTTGAAGATGGTACAGGACATTTTCATGGCGTGTTGAATCTTGATCCCCCACCAAACAGGCCCGATGTGCTTTACAGTGGATATGCAATGTTCAGAACAAGAGATCAGCCTAAGGGTTTCCTTGGTAGAGATTTCTATTGGGATTGGGACAATTATCACAATGTCATCCTAAGACTGAAAGGTGATCACAGAAAGTATTTTGTTAACATCCAAGCTCAAACCGCAGTGCCTACCGATGTGTACCAACATCGCCTATTTTTAAACAAACCAGGTGAATGGGAGACAGTGACAATTCCAATTGACGACTTTGTGCTTACAAATAGGGGAGTTATTCAGCATCAAGCTCCATTGGATCGCACGAAAGTGAAGACTATTGGTATTGGTTTGCTCGATAACCAGTTTGGCCCATACAGCCTATTTATCGACTCCATCACCGTTTCAACAGGAGGGCAGGAGGATGTAGAAAAGAGAAAGAAAAGGGAGCTTGAGGCCGAAGATGAATTTGATGCTTTCCAGGGCTCAAGGTTCTAGCTTTCCTCGCTTGACCAAGAGAAAACAGATCACATTCACCATATCTCCTTCTTTGGCCTTTTCATTTATTCTACGCTACTCTACTTATTATTTATTCTCTTTAATGGCAGGAACGTTATTTCAACTCATCATGAATGCAACACTTGTAACACTAGTAACACTTGTAGCAATCAAGAGCGCTCGGAGACCCGCCCTCCTGCCAAACCACATTTGATTTGGACCGCGCAAGCTCTCAAGAAGTTGCCCTCTCATTTATCACGTGCTTTTTCGAAATACAGCCCTAATCATCGCTGGAAAAGGTAACATCCATACACCACTGTATCGTAAGCTGGTTTTTACACACCCACGCAACAATTGTTTCGCGGTACAGCCCGCGAAACAATTGTTGTGATGTGCCTAGTTTCGTCGTTTCGCGCCCCGGTACGCACCACACCACGCAAATTCTGCCTTCGCGGAGTCGCCGGCCCAGGACTGTGCTCGAGCCTCGTTGAAATTTATTGAAAAGTTGCACCAGGCACCCACGACGACAGATCTTTTAAAGGGAATCCACCAAAGCACGTCACCATGGGCAGAGGACCGTAAGTGAGAAGGGATAATGGAGCACGAATGAATGATGAAAGACGATCAGAAGATTTAATGCTGGGCTGGAGGAAGAGCCGCAGACTACAATGTTTGTGCGCAAGTATACTTGATCAAAGAAGGACGCAACACATTTGCGCAATCTGGTCTTGCAAATAGAATACTTGGGGAAAGAACACAAGCGTCAGCTTTACACAGAGCGTTCATGTTGTTGGTTTACAGGACTGGCCTGTAACTATCAATGTGGAATATTGACAAGCACAGTCCCACCAGCGCTATATCAAATATTCTGCAAATGTTGGATCACTACACTACAATCATGATTGTACCATACTGGAAAATATTGCTTAAGGACTATTGAAGCACCATAAATCAGGGATCCAAATCATCGTCATTCTATGCCAATTATCGATATTTCCTTAGGACTACTACTAACAATTTTCCCACAGAAAGAAGCACTTGAAGAGATTGGCAGCCCCATCTCACTGGTTGTTGGACAAGTTGAGCGGTGTTTACGCACCACGCCCATCCGCTGGTCCACACAAGTTGAGAGAGTCCTTGCCATTGATTGTCTTCCTCAGAAACCGTCTCAAATATGCTTTGAACGGCCGTGAAGTCAAGGCTATCTTGATGCAGAGACATGTCAAGGTTGACAACAAGGTCAGAACTGATGCTACTTTCCCAGCTGGTTTCATGGATGTCATCTCCCTTGAGGCTACCAACGAGAACTTCAGATTGGTCTACGATGTCAAGGGTAGATTCGCTGTCCACAGAATCACCGACGAGGAGGCTTCCTACAAGCTCGGTAAGGTCAAGAAGGTTCAGCTCGGTAAGAAGGGCATTCCATACGTCGTTACCCACGACGGTAGAACCATCCGTTACCCAGACCCACTTATCAGAGTCAACGACACTGTTAAGATTGACTTGGAGTCTGGTAAGATCACCGACTTCCTCAAGTTCGACACTGGTAAGACTGTGTACGTCACTGGTGGTCGTAACTTGGGTCGTATTGGTACTATCACTCACCGTGAGAGACACGATGGTGGTTTCGACTTGGTCCACATCAAGGACTCATTGGACAACACCTTCGTTACCCGTTTGTCCAACGTTTTCGTCATTGGTGAGGCTGGTAAGCCATGGATCTCCTTGCCAAAGGGCAAGGGTGTCAAACTCTCCATTTCTGAGGAGCGTGACAGAAGAAGAGCTCAGACTGGTTTGTAAAGCGGCCTATACATAATAAAAACCTAGTTATTCCGTTAAAAAGGATTGCTGTAGTCTCAGTATGACGAAGCTTGGCTGTTAATCGCGGGTCTAGATACTCGGTGAGATTAGGCAGCAAATTCACAGATCCATGTAACGTGATCTTCGATTCTTTTAGGTTTACCTTTTCCAAAGCAAGACTCTGCGCTGGACAAATGTCATCAAGGTGAGATCAAAACATTTCAGCCATTCATCATCATAAATTAACTGATTTTTCGGCAGATACAGAGTTGAATGTGAGTAGGGCTGTCTTGTTGCCCAACTTATCAGTCAACTAACAGAAACAGATGCACTAAAAGTGCACCGACGTGACGGTTTTATCGAATGGATTAAAGGCCTTTTGGCTGTAAGCAGTTTTCTTCTCATGTTATTTATTCATTATCTAACAATTAACAATTTCCAGGTTCCATTCGTTCTCCATGCTGTGCAGTCCAACTCCAACAATGGTAATGATGTCAAAACCTCAGCTGATGCACGCAGACGATACGCTGAGATATTCTTTGACATCGAGAAGCTTGTTGAGGACCAGATTTTAATGCAAAATGAGGGCACTCCGGAGTTGGGCCGGTTGAAACAGCTTGTTCCGTCTGTTGGTGAATTCTTCACTAAGCTTCCGTTGGAAAAGGCATTCTATATTGAAAATGAGCGTCGATCAATCAGCGCTAGAAGACTTGTGGCCCCTTCTTTTAACGATATAAGATTGGTATTGAACACTGCACAAGCACTGGCGCTGGCGCAATCCCGAAAAGAGTTGCAGCTTGTGACTTTTGATGGTGACGTGACATTATATGAAGATGGAAAGTCACTCTCTAGAGACGCCCCTGTTGTTTCGAGGCTGATGTCCTTGTTGAAGAAGGACATGTATGTGGGTGTTGTCACGGCTGCTGGGTACAGTGAGATGTCAGGTGTTAAGTACTACGAACGTTTGAGAGGGATCATTGACACGATCAGAGATTCAGCTGAGTTGAGCAACGAGCAGAAGGGGAGGTTTACTGTGATGGGTGGTGAGTCAAACTATCTGTTCCGTTTTTCAGCACATGATAACGGACTCAAGTGGATTGATCCTGAGGAGTGGCTTCTTGATACAATGAGAGCATGGAGTGAGGAGGACATTCTATCAGTTCTTGACCTTGCGGAAGCCACGTTGAATGATCTTCAGAAGAAGCTCAATCTACAAGCTACAGTAGTAAGAAAACTGAGAGCTGTCGGTATAGTCCCAGACGAAGGGGTAAAATTAACACGTGAGCAACTAGAGGAAGTTGTTTTATCGACGCAGAGACGTCTCGATCTATCGTCGGCAGCTCAAAGACTTCAGTTTTGTGCATTTGACGGAGGAAGTGATGTCTGGGTCGACATTGCATCCAAAGACCTAGGTGTTGCGTCCCTACAGAAATACTTTGGGGGAATTTCACCTAATCAGACACTTCATATAGGGGATCAGTTTACATCTGTCGGATCCAATGACTTCAAGGCGCGTCTTGCTGGTTGTACGTGCTGGATTGCAAGTCCAGAAGAGACAGTGGATATACTGGATGACCTAATGCACTACATTGAGCGTGACGAGGCTTTCAGGTGAACACGAAAATTTATATGATAATCTTACTAAAAGAATGCAACTCAGCATCCAAATATCAGCCTCGTTAAATTATATCAATTTTTTTAGTTTACCAGTATTATAGTTATGACCCGATTTTCCCCGCGAAATGCGGTACGCGCACTCCTTATCAAATTTGTGTCAAAAGGGCAACTAAAACTCCCCCAGCTCTATCCCTTATTGGCTCCGGAAAGCACTTTAAATTGACTCTATTTCACACACAATCTGTCAGCTATTATGTTCGGTACTCTTTTTGATCTATTCAAGTAAGTTCCTGTCTTTGATGACGTTTTGAGATATTACTCCTTATCCTGGTCGCGTACTAACATCGCCTCCCTCTTATAGTATCACCATTTCTGTTTGCCTCCCACTGTTGGCAACCTTTAAGGCACTTCACAACGCATCCCACGCGTCCAATGCTTCTTCATTGAAGTCCCTGCTCATTTATTGGCTCGTCTACGCTCTCTTGACCACGGCGGAGTCACAAGTGGCTTTCATTCTCCAGTTCGTCCCCTTCATTGGCCTTGTAAGAATTTACCTCTCACTCTGGTTAATTCTCCCTCAGACAAAGGGAGCAGAATATCTTTACTACACGTTCATTGACCCATTTCTTTTAAAGCACGAGCAATCCGTGGAGAATGTGGTCAAATGTCTTGATCCCCGGGAGCTTGTAAGGGCTGTTGCAGGGTACTTTGGAGTGGAGATTAACTTGGCTCGTTTCAGTTCCAATCCGTCAAAGGAATCAACATTGCCGTCTTGCTTGGATCAAATTGTTGACAGGTTTATACAGACTCAGAAGCCTCGTACTGTTCCATCTACTGACGAGGGTTTGGTGGAGAGCCTGCTTGGAGTATTGAAGTCATTTCCTGTCGGAACCTTCTCCAAGGGTGCGCAAGACCGTGAAACTAAAGATGCTGACACCGCTCAGAATCTGGTCAAGTCGCTCTCGCAAAGCAGTACTGAGTCTATTTCAGGGCTTATAAAGCCTTCGACATCTCCAGAGAGTAACGACTTTGACGTTGTCGGTAAGGATGAACTTTTGAACTTTGTCTTGGAATCCACCGCCAATGCTGGGGAAAAGACAACTCAGTCAAGCTGGTTTTCTTGGTGGAGTCAAGAGAAACCGAAGACTACATAGACTAAATGCTGCTGTTCGGATGTTTGGGAACAGATTGGAGCTGGTCACCTACGATTCAACTCTATCTGGGCGCATATTGTGGCTCAGTCTCTGCACGTACGTATCGGTTTCAGTCGAATTCGTTCTTTTGCCTTTTTTTTAAATATACTTGGTTGTCTTTAACAGTTTTATTGGATAGGTGGAAGGTCCACGGAATGCTTTTGGTACTTCATTGGTTGAAATGAATGATGTAATTCGACTTGTAAGTCTCTACAAGTAGAATACTCAAATCGGTGCTTTAGTTGTGTAATATGTACAAAATTCCCCGTCGTAAACATATCAAAGACTCAAATGCTTCTCAACAAGCTCTATGTCATCTGTGCGTCCAGCCTGTTGTCTCAATTTGGCCTTTTTATGTAAGAGTTGACTCTTAAGTTTCTTTGGGATGAATGGTTCTGGTTTCTGTTTGTATGGACCCAAAACACCATTGAAGGCTTTCCCAGGTTTGAGTTTGTCAGAACCCAATGCCTGTTTCTCCTCTGCATACTTTTCCAGCTGTTTGAAGAAGTCAACATTCCATGCGTCCTTGTTCACTGGTTCCTCAGGCCACACAAATGGCTCGGTCATGTCAATGGTCATCTTCTTAATCTGCCCTGTTCTATAACGAGCAACAGCATTACCAGCCCTAGTGTATGGTGCGTGCAAGAGTTGAGTGGTTATGTTGAATGCACGCAGCCCATAAACGTTGAACAAGTAGTCTCTAAGGTCCATACGGTTGAAAGATTTCGGCACGATGAACTTCGCCTGGTATGGTGTGTGCTTAGCATTTGGACGCAACAAAATAACACGCGCAGTAGGGAAGTACTGCTTGCGACCACCAACGCGGAAATGAGGCTGGCCTTTGTCAATAGAGTCGTGGATGAGTTTGCTGAGTTTTTCAGAGTGTCTTGTCGTCACTGTGAAACCCTTCGCCTTTTCCTTAAGTTCAAGATGTTTCTTGAGCGGGAGATTCACTGCAGTAGCCAGCGAACGTGTGCCTGATTTGAATGCATCAACAACAGTTGCAACAACGCGAGGCATCTTCTTATTGTCCTATTATGATCTCTAGACTAAGGGGGAACACTCCATCAATCTCAGACTGAAGGAATCGACGAAAAATCCAAAACGGTAACGTGCGCGAACCGAAGCTACACACCTGCACACCACTTCTTTGCCGTCTGGAAACGAAAAGAACGTCCAACCGCCACCAAACAACGACACAACAAAACATCAAATTGTTCCAGAGCAGCGCCAAAAAAAAGCCAGCAAATCGCATATACAAAGCAGTCTCAAAGGCTGTTGTGTGTTTCTGCTGTCCTGTGTGTGTCTCTGTCTGTCTTTTCCGCACTTTCTTACCATAGCAGGTTCTAATACCCGAACGTACCCACCCGTTTGCATCAAAGTTACATATACACACGCTCACAACAAGATGGACGCGGACTACGACATCGCAGACGACCAATACGACTATGATGATTACGGAGTCGTTACCACAGAAGACTGCTGGTCCGTTATTTCTGCCTTTTTCAGGGAGAAAGGTCTCGTGTCTCAACAGATTGAATCATTTGACGAGTTCATTCACACATCGATCCAGGAGGTTGTGGAAGAAGACAGCACATTAATCCTCGAGCAACCAGCCCAGCACACCACAGAAGCGGACAATGTGAACAGAAAGTATGAGATTCAGTTTGGAAAGATCTTTATCTCCAAGCCTACAATGACTGAATCCGATGGTACTACATCTCAAATGTTCCCGCAGGAGGCAAGATTGCGTAATTTGACTTACGCCTCTCCACTGTTTGTTGAAATGGACAAGATCGCATATGAAAGACGTGATGATGAGACACAATGGCGTGTTGTAGATGAGGACATGGTTAAAGAAGAGGATGGTATTGACAAAAAGGTGTTCATTGGTAAGGTTCCGATCATGCTGAGATCCAAATACTGTCTACTTCGTGATTTATCGGAAGAGGAATACTTCTCATTGAAGGAATGTCCGTTCGATATGGGTGGTTACTTTGTGATTAACGGTTCTGAGAAGGTTCTGATTGCGCAAGAACGTTCTGCTGCTAATATTGTCCAGGTGTTCAAAAAGTCTGCTCCATCTCCTGTTTCTCATGTTGCTGAGATTCGTTCCGCGCTTGAGAAGGGCTCGAGACTTATTTCCTCTATGCAGATTAAGCTCTATGGTCGTGATGATAAAGGTTCTGGAAGAACGATCAAGGCTACTTTACCATATATCAAACAGGATATTCCGATTGTCATTGTATTCAGAGCTTTGGGTATTGTGCCTGATGGTGATATCTTGGAACATATCTGTTACGATGATAGAGACTGGCAGATGTTTGAGATGCTGAAGCCATGCGTTGAAGAGGCTTTTGTTATTCAAGATCGTGAGGTTGCTCTTGATTTCATTGGACGTCGTGGAAATGGTCTTGGCATTAGAAGAGAGAAGCGTATTCAGTACGCCAAGGACATTTTGCAAAAGGAATTCCTTCCTCATATTTCTCAACAAGAGGGTAAGGAGTCCAGTAAAGCTTTTTTCCTTGGTTACATGGTTAACCGCTTACTTCTTTGTGCTCTTGAGAGAAAGCCTCAGGATGATCGTGATCATTTCGGTAAGAAAAGATTGGACTTGGCCGGTCCTTTGTTAACCAATCTTTTCAGAATTTTATTCAAGAAGCTCACAAATGATATTTACCGTTATATGCAGAGATCTGTTGAGACCGGCGCTGACTTCAATTTGAAGATTGCTGTCAAAGCTACAACAATCACTTCAGGTTTGAAGTATTCTTTGGCCACCGGTAACTGGGGTGAACAGAAGAAGGCTATGAGCTCTAGAGCTGGTGTCTCTCAAGTGTTAAACCGTTACACATACTCATCTACATTATCGCACTTGAGAAGAACGAATACACCAATTGGCCGTGATGGTAAGCTGGCTAAGCCGCGTCAGCTGCACAACACTCATTGGGGTCTTGTCTGTCCTGCCGAGACCCCTGAGGGTCAGGCATGTGGGTTGGTTAAGAACTTATCTTTGATGACGTGTATCTCTGTTGGTTCTGGGTCTGATCCAATTCTTTACTTTTTAGATGAATGGGGCATGGAGACGCTGGACAGTTACGACCGCAGAGGGGGAGACTCTAATGTCACTAAGGTGTTTGTGAATGGTGTTTGGCACGGTATTCATAGAGATCCAGCTAAGTTGGCTGATACCATGAGGATCTTGAGAAGAAGAGGTGAGATATCCCCAGAAGTTTCCATTATTAGAGATATCCGTGAGAAGGAGTTCAGAGTCTTCACTGATGCTGGTAGAGTTTACAGACCATTGTTCATTGTGGAAGATTCTGAAACAACTGGACAGAAGGAGCTCAAACTCACAAAGGATCATGTTAATAAGCTCCTTGAGAGCGATGAATATGACTTAGTATCCGAGGAGTTTGGTTGGAAGTCGTTGCTGGAAGGAGGTGTTGTGGAGTATGTTGATGCAGAAGAAGAAGAAACCACAATGATTGCTATGTTCCCAGAAGACTTGAATCCACAAGATGAAGATCAAGGCACTGTTGATCCAAACCAGCGTATCAAGGCTGTAAGTTCAGCACATACATACACGCACTGTGAGATTCATCCATCTATGATTCTTGGTGTTGCCGCTTCTATTATTCCATTCCCAGATCATAACCAGTCCCCACGTAATACATACCAATCTGCGATGGGTAAGCAAGCCATGGGTGTCTTCCTCACAAACTACAGTGTTCGTATGGATACTATGGCTAACATTCTGTACTATCCTCAGAAGCCACTTGCCACAACAAGATCTATGGAACATCTCAAGTTCAGAGAGTTACCTGCTGGTCAGAATGCTATTGTTGCCATTGCATGTTACTCTGGTTACAACCAGGAAGATTCCATGATTATGAACCAGTCAAGTATTGACAGAGGTTTGTTCAGATCTTTGTTCTTCAGATCATACATGGACCAAGAAAAGAGGGTGGGTATGTCCATTGTTGAAGAGTTTGAGAAGCCAAACCGTTCAAATACTTTAAGATTAAAACATGGTACCTATGAGAAGTTGGATGATGATGGTTTGATTGCACCAGGTGTCAGAGTGTCTGGTGAGGATATCATCATTGGTAAGACAACGCCTATACCACCAGATGTTGAAGAATTGGGTCAACGTACTGTTTACCACACCAAACGTGATGCTTCTACGCCTTTGAGAGCTACTGAGAACGGTATTGTGGACCAAGTTCTTATCACAACAAACCAAGAAGGTCTGAAATTTGTCAAGGTGCGTATGAGAACAACAAAGGTACCACAAATTGGTGATAAGTTTGCTTCTCGTCACGGTCAAAAGGGTACTATTGGTGTGACATATCGTCGTGAAGATATGCCATTTAGTGCTGAGGGTATTGTTCCGGACCTGATTATCAACCCACACGCTATTCCATCCCGTATGACAGTTGCGCACTTGATTGAGTGTCTTCTATCAAAAGTCGCTGCAATTTCTGCTTTGGAAGGTGACGCTTCTCCGTTCACAGATGTCACAGTAGACGTCATTTCGAACTTGCTTCGTGAGAATGGATACCAATCCAGAGGTTTCGAGGTGATGTACAATGGTCATACTGGTAAGAAGTTGATGGCACAGGTGTTCTTTGGTCCAACTTACTATCAGCGTTTGAGACATATGGTTGATGACAAGATCCATGCCAGAGCTAGAGGCCCAGTGCAGATCTTAACAAGGCAACCAGTAGAGGGTCGTTCCAGAGACGGTGGTTTACGTTTCGGAGAAATGGAACGTGATTGTATGATTGCCCATGGTGCTGCATCGTTCATGAAAGAAAGATTGATGGAAGCATCCGATGCTTTCAGAGTGCATATTTGTGGTGTCTGTGGTTTGATGTCTGTCATTGCCAAGCTAAAGCACAACCAGTTCGAGTGTCGTGGATGTAAGAACAAAATTGATATATACCAGATTCACATCCCTTATGCTGCCAAGCTCCTCTTCCAGGAGCTGATGGCTATGAACATTGCACCGCGTTTGTACACTGACCGTTCTGTTGACTTCTAATGGTTGTGGCAAGGGGAAGAAAAAGAGGGGAGAAAAATTATACAGAAGAGATATTTTGGGCGATTTGCCTGTAACGTCTTGTGTGTCATACTTGAATCCAAAAAAAAGAATAATAATTTGGTCTTAGAGCTGTTGTAGCTATATTAGATGTGCCCCATACCACCGCGATTTTGAGGTAATCTTTTCAAAGGCCGAACATCAATAAGTTGAAGCAGACACAATATTCCTCTATCTATTTGATTAGCCATTTATAAAGGACAATTGAGACGATTATGGGTGAAGACGAGCACCACGCAGACTACTCAAACTTCGCATCAGCGTCTCGCCGCGAGACTTTGGAGACTCTCGTTGCGCATTATGAAGCGCTCAGTGAAGGCCAGAGCAACTGGGTCTGTAATCTTGCCAATGCTGCCTCCTTGTTGTGGCATGCCTACTGTTCACTGCCTTTGAACATCAACTGGGCTGGTTTCTACGTCTTGGATCCAACAAACAGTGGGCAGTTAATTTTAGGTCCTTTCCAAGGAAAAGTGGCCTGTCAAACAATTCGCATTGGCAGTGGAGTTTGTGGCACAGCCGCTGGCACAAAGCAAACTCAGGTTGTCCCTGACGTTGAAAAGTTTCCAGGGCATATCGCATGTGATGGGGAGACTAAGAGTGAGATTGTTGTGCCGATTGTCGATAAAGAGGGAATTTGCAGAGGTGTGATCGATATTGACTGTCTTGAGCTCGAAGGATTCAGTGACGTTGATAAAGAGCTGCTGGAACTTCTGGCAGAGAGGATCGCGACTACCAATCAATGGGTATAAAATCATTGGTATTATGAGCTTATGTGTAGTTGTAAGGGGCTTCGAAAGATAAAGGTCCTCAAGTTGATAGATGTTGACCTGAATGTTTCCTCCGTGTTTCTCTAAGTAGGGTGCTTGCTACCATCCTTAGGTGAAAACAACTTTCCTTAAGGCTGCACTGACTCTTCCAACATTATGGCATTCTCACTGGATTTTTGTTATTGCTGCCATTTTTGGGGCCAGTCTATGGGCGATCATTGTTGACGCAATGGTTGAAGCACTCGTATAGTTTCTGCGACTCAAACTTTATGGAGTCAACAAAAACCGAAGAGAGCTGAGCGTACATAGTTTGCACTTCCAATCCAGTGTCGTTCACGATTAACCGCCCTTACAAAATCAGAAGTTGTAATGCGTGGTACGATTCTGTGTTTTGTGTTACGCAAGTAAACGCTTTCTTTGTGTCACTCACCTTCAAACAGACAGATTCGCGTCACTTTGAAAGAGGTATTTGGCTTCACGTTTGGGTTCAAGCAAACACAGTGACTGCATGAAGTGGTCTGGAAACTTTTCTTTATGACTCTGCATTCTGCTTTCAGTCTGATAAGCGGTTTGATGCCGTTGCTCTGCCCTCTGGTCTAACATGTACCTCACTGAGGTTTACTCTTACGATGCGAGGATATTCTGCACGCCTCTTCAACTGATACATCCGCAATTTTTCAGATTTGGCTATCAAGGCTTACCTCCGACTTAATAATAGCCAGAAGTTATTGCTCTCGTAACGTGGTAGCGTAGTGACTGTGCCAACTACTCTCTTGGAATTATTGCCAGTGCTGTTGGTGCAATGACTCAGATGGATCAGCTTCCTTCCCATCCCCCTTTCTTAGGGATTTTTAATGCAATGGTCATCTGATACGTTTGAAGAAGATGTATCTTGCTATAAATACTCCTATAGAGCTCCTGAATGCGTCTCCATACTTGCGTCTCTGAATTATTCTGAATGCTTCTCCAGAATGGTTGTACCAGTTCACGAATTGGAGGATAACTCCGCCTACAGTAAGGTCTATGATGTTTGCACGAGAACTGCTGACTTTCAACTGTTAAGCTGTGATTCCAAAGGCTTGATCCAATTGCCGAAATTTCGGAAGAAGCTCAAAACCCTGCTAGCACCAGTGATTAAATCTCGCTTCTCTGCATACGACGTGACCGTTTATAGCAGCCATGTGTATGTGTTGGGGTGTCATAAGGATGAGAAGTCCCAAATTAGGGGAGCTGTGCTCAAGCAGGAGGATCGCTCCCATTTTGAATTGGCTGAGTTTCACTGTTCGTTTCCCACTCCGACGGACGTACGGCCAAGTCCTTTGCAGATTTCTTTTGCTGAACTACTAAGAAGACGACTCAGTCTGACGAGTGGGAAACTAAGAACAAGGCTTATTTTGTTAAAAGGACCAGATTCTTCACGTGCAGCGGTTTGAAGATTGAAGCCATCTCACTTGCGTCCCCTTGCAAGTCTTCAAACCAAATAAGGTTACAGGTGTAGAACCAGATGAAGGTGAAGAGTTAGCTCTAAGAAAGCTAATTCACGTAATTAGAAGGGTGAAAAATATCTATCCTCCAGGTATGAAGATTCTTATCGTGAGCGATGGCCATACGTGTAGTGATTGTATTGGCGTTGGTGATGACGTTGCGGACCAGTACATCGAAAAATTGAATGAAATGTACTCGAACATTGCCAAATCTGAAGGTCTAATTGATGAAAACCTTATTTATTTTGTTTCGTTGAAGGTTATTTTATTCTGCTCAAAGTCACACTTTGTTCCGAAGCTTGTTGAACAAGCTGAACTGATTCATCATGCAAGCTCTATGATTTGTGGTGATTCTGAAGTATCTCGGAAGATGCTGACGGCTGGTTGAGATACCGATGAGGGCCAGCTACCTAAGGGCATATCTACCCCAGATCATCCTCCCTTGCATCTGTATTGTGGATTTTCCAAGCTCATGTCTGAATACCTGAGATTGAATGAGCGTTGCAAACCCCTATCCAAGAATTCCTTCAAGAAAATAGTTTCCAAAGTTGCCTTTGAGATGATTAAGAGAATGATTCCTACTCAAATTTGGTGTAGTTGATGACCCCTTTCATACTCGTTTATCGATCCATGCACATGTCAATACCGGACCCAAATTAGGTATAAAACTCTTTGATCACAAGACTTGCAGAGTTTTTAAGGTTCAGGACTCTTGTGAAGGACCAAGTTATGTTGATCTTCTACACATTCCAACGCCATGGCATAATTCAATTGTCAAAATTTATGGCATCAATGTGCTGTTCATGGTGAAGTCGAAGATAATTGATGATGCTATCAAGAAAGGACATTATCCGGGTTCTCACAATCACAGCTGGCGATGGTGGATGTTTCTATCTTACCAAGGTTTAGGTTTTCTTGCTCTGATCCTCTTCTACGGGAATCCAGTTTGAAACTATTTTTGCAGCTGTTATCAATTTATGTACTTTTGAAGATTTTAATGATTGGGTATATATGAAATACGGACTCGTGAAGATGGGAGCCTCGCGACCTGGAAAGAAATGGGCAAATTGTAGGCTTCTCACATGGACACCAAGAGCGATTCGATCATGCCTCTGACCTCGTTCTGCTGCAAGGCATTCGCGGTGTAGTCAACGGAGAAGAGTGAGATATCAGAGAGACAAGTAGAATGGTTGATGACGTAATCCTCAGAAGGCAGGGACGTATCACCATTGTACTTGACAGTTGCACCAGGTGCATCCTTGTAAGCAAAAGAAAACAAACCAGTTGAAGCATTGTAACTCAATGCTGGGGTCAGGACCTCTGAACCAGTAAGGCGAGCGAATGTGAACTGTGGGTCTGTACAGCCCGAAGTAGAGTCAGAGCCAACCTTTGGGAAGTTGACATTCAGTCCGGTCCCCAATGGGAGGATCCTTTCGTTGTGACCCTGGGAATTGAACAATGTGTCAACTAGCTCAACAATCTTAGAGGAGTAAATATTCTGAGCATCGGATGGATCATCGTTGAGAGAGTCCTTGAAGAATGAGTTATTGGTGTTGGATCCAGAAAAGGCCACTGCAGAGTATCCTCTGTAGACAGCGTTGTAGGTAGCGCCAATGGTTCCGGACAAAGTGTAAAGGTCATCCTCATTCAAGCCCTGGTTTGGTCCAGAAACAACAAGATCAATGGAAACGTTGGCAAAGTAGTTTGGTAAAAGATAGTCAAGACCAAAGGCAACACATGCAGCCGGAGTCCCATTGAAGTACCATATATGGTCGTCGTCTGCTTCGTGAGACCAAGCTGGGTCACCCGTCTTCTTGTAATCAAACTGATCATCATGGAGTAGCTCGTTGGTGTATGTGAACATGAAAGTACCACCGTAACCTGATCTCTGTTCAAGAGGAGCAACGAGGTAGACCTCATGACCATCCGCTGTCAAATCTCTGTAAGTAGCTCTGATACCTGTAGAAGCCCAACCGTCATCATTTGTTAGCAAGATGTTTTTTGCAGATGATAGATAGCCTGTGGCCAATGAGAAAATAACGAAAGAGAACTTCATTGTTGAGTGTGGAATGGCTCCATGGTCCGGAGGTTTCTAAAGCACGAAATATGGGTCTAATGTTGTCTTTTATAGGTCCACTAAAAGCCCCATAGTATCCCTATGAGCACGTTTCAATAGAAGAAAGATCACCGGAGCCCCTCTGCAGAACCACTAAATTGAACAGAAGGCCAATTTCCGCATTTAGAAACATAAATGCCGGCATGGTCATACAGCTTACTCCGAGTCACAGTCAGCCATTTTTGGAATGCGGTTCTCTCGAAGTCCAATCAAACTTTTAATTTGTGACCTTTTGTACTGCTTGATGTAGAAAATTGTTGCTCAAACAACCATTTGCAAACCTCTCGAAATGTCCTAGTTGCACTTCTCCAACAAGAGCGCGTGAATATGTCCGTGTATCCCCATCAGGCCTTCTTCTGCGAGTTCACAGATCTCAAAAACTACCCCAGCAATACGCCCGCAAATGGGATATAACTGTAAGTAGTTTGCATTGGTGAAATATTCGATTTCATTGAGTGAAAACGTGTCAATTCGCACCCGTAACTGATGACCTAGCCGTTTTCTGTGCTGCCTACCGAAGATCAGCAGCCACGTGCTGAAGATCAAAGAGATAAAAAATCAGGAACCAATCTGCAAAGAGATGAGCTACCGATGTGTGAAACTAACGTAGGCCGTTCTCAGGTGCTGCGGCTCCTTCAGTTAATAAACAGAGAACAAGGTCGAAGTTTCTTAATGAGGGCAACGGCTGGAGTAACGGTGATTTGCTAGTCCTCCCTTGGAGATGTTCTTGCTTCTTAGTAGGAGATTCTTTAATCGTCTTGGAAGCTGTAAAGGCATACCCGTAGCAGGTGCGGGTATGTACAGCAGGGAATCGTAGTAAGCTGGTTCTGGCACGGTGCTGAGTCGGAATTTGAGTTTCCTGGTCAGTTGTAGATACACTTCTTACGCTTAAAATGGTGGTTCAGATCTTTCAGTCCTAACCTGATTACAAAGTCAAATATATTGTTCCGTTCCATAAATCTCAGTATTCGACCTTGTTTCCAAGTATAAATCCGCTGAAAAGATTTGCCTACGGTGCATTTACCTTATCGGATTGTTCTCTTCGACTTAAAAATCGTTACATAGTGTACATCCACACTGCAGTGGGCAATTATTGGTTTCTAGCCTCTGTCCAACCAACCCCAATGTGTCTCTGTCAATACATGGTCTTTTTTGCTCTTTTTCTCCACCTCTTTTAATCCACCAGATTATTCAACATCATAATGCTCCAAGGTAGTCCTCCTTTATACTTCCAATAGCATAAATGGCATTCACATCTGCTCTCGTTCCCACAATTTTAAGTCTCACCCTGCTTCCCTTCTCAATAACCTGGTCCTCAGACTGGTATGCTGGAGGGTTCGCCACTGGATTAAATGACATGTCTGGAGGAATCAAGTGTGTAGAAACAAACACTGTAAGTGGGCCCACATCAACAAAAAATCCCAACTTGCTCACTTGTGACACAATTCCGTCCACCACTTCTCCCTTGAATGGCTTCCAGACAACAGCACTATACTTCACTTCAAACTCGGCAGATCCATCCCCTGGTATGATCTTTCCCTTTTCAATCTCAATTTGCATACAATCCAACACGCAGATGATATATCCAAACTTACCTGTGCACGAACCCTCAACCTCATTGAGCAGTTTCGTTCGAAGGTACTGCGTCATTTGTGGGCCGAAATACGACGGATGCAATGTGATACTGAGTGATAGGTCCTTAAGGAAAAACATTGTGATGATGATTCAAATGATGGATGTGTATAATTATACGATGGAGAAGAAGGACAACACGTCAAACGACCAGCGTCTTTTTAGGGGACCAATGACACGTGGGAGAACTTAAGGACAGGAATGGGATGGGTGACGACAACGAAGCCAACTTAAAGCCCCAGAAACACTGAATTTGGTACAATTAGTGGATGTTTTTGTTATTGGAGAGTGGACATGTCGATTTATCGTCCAGCCATGGAAAATGAATTCGCGTAAAATGTACGTGGCATAAATTTCCAAACGGCGTCGAACGATTTGCGCGCAAGAAATCCACCGAAAAAAGTCCTTGTCAAACAACTTCTGCGCTCAACAATAAATCTGAGTTTGTACTTGACTATTCGATCACAAAGATGTCTCAGAGAGTTGGAAGAGTATGTAATTATTTTCCGATAGGTTTATATACCATGAATGGGACGAAAGAAACACAAAAACTAACAAGCATTGTCAGAGTGCGCTCGGTGTCGCCAGAGTATGGCATCACGTCGACGTTGCCCAGGACAAAAGAACTTTGGGCCGTTTGGCCTCCAACATTGCTATAACCTTGGTGGGTAAGCACAAACCAATATATGACCAAACACTGGACCAAGGTGATTATGTCGTTGTCACAAACTGTGCACAGCTCAAGATTACAGGAAACAAGTTCCAACAGAAGCAGTATTGGAGACACTCGACGAAGCCAGGTCATTTGAAATTGACGCCCATGAGCAAGTTGGCTGCCGATAAGGGCTTTGGGGAGATTCTTAAGAAAGCTGTTAGTGGTATGTTGCCAAAGAACGGTTTCAGAAAACAGAGACTGGAGAGACTTAAAGTGTTCGATGGTACTGAAAACCCATTCAAGGAGAACATTGTGGCATTCCATGATGAACAGCCACTTGTAGAAAAGAAGCTGAAGGAGTTGGAGAAGAAATAAGAAACGTTTATTCGTTTAAAGGCTTTGTATATAGAGTAAATGTAATGAGGTTCATGTCATTAAGTATTTTGAATTTGTAGGTTTCACATGTCAATCTATTGTTCTGGCCAGGAAACGTATTAGATTTGGAACTCCCAGGCACGGATTATGCATAAGAACTAAAATGTCTATAATATGAGAAATGTTTTGTCTTGGGTTAAACGCACAGACTTGAAGTTGTACTTATATCTTGCTGTACTCATATCTTGGGTGTTTCTTTGCGTATTCCAAAAGCCCAACCTTGTATTCGAAGGTGCCATTAACTCTATCCTTCTTAATATGGTAAGCAGTTGGGCAAGTGTATTCAATATCACCAATACCCTTACCTTCAGTAATGGCTTTAACAAGAGCTTTAGCACTGAGTAAAATACGTGGCATACCATGACCATGGAAACCCGCACAGATGTAAGCATTTTTCTTACCAATACAATCCAATTCACCAATATATGGCAAACCGTCATTCGTGTAACCAAGGATTCCGGTCCAAATGTGTGACACTCTGACTGGCGTCTTCTTCCAAGTGGTCAACTTGTCACGGAGAAAATCCTCGTTATAAATATCATAGGCCTCCTTCTTGACAAAGCTGTCATCAACACAATCAAAGAATCCCTTTATGGCCTCCTCTGGATTTGACTTACTGAAGTCAATCATAAGATCATCCCAACCTCCAACTACAATAGAACCATCAGATCTGTTTATCAAGTAGTTGGTCTTCTTGCCTTCACTCACAAACCCGTAAGTGTAAGTCAAATGAGGGATGTCTTCTTTGTCAGTCGGAACAATACGACATACAGTGGACTTCTGTGGACAAATAGTGCTGCTTAGCTCAGTTAAAAGAGACTTGGTGTAACCATTGGTTGCGAAAATAAGCTTGTTACAGATGGTCGTACCACGTTCGGTTTCAACAACCCACTTACCGTCATCTCGTTGCTTAACTAGGGTAACAAGAGTGTTGGCCTGTAAGTGTAGGCCTTCGTCGACGCACTTCTTCAGCAAACCTGTCATCAATTTCCATGGCCAGAGAGACGCGGCAGTATAGGTGAATGCAACCTCGGTTTTGTCGTTCTTAGATATAACTCTAGCCTCGTCTCCATAGTGAATTTGGATATCTCTCTTGATTTCTTCCTTTACATATGGGGATTTCATCATGTTGTCGTAATCTTCACAGTGTTTGACCAATTTTGGGTCATTTCTGAATGGATAAACATCGCAAGCTCTTGTCAATATCAAGTCACAATCGATCCCCTCATCCTCAGCCAATTTCTTCAATAGGAATACGTGGTCATATTCAGAATTGACCATCTCTGCTGCAGCCTTCTCACCAAGACTTGCAGTAAATTTAGTGAAGTCACGATGCATAGTTGGCTTGATATGACCACCATTACGACCAGAAGCACCAGAACAAATATCTCTAGCTTCGTACATAGCAACGTCTGCCTTTGGATCATTCTGGAGCAAGAAATAGGCAATGGCAGTTCCCGAGTATCCAGAGCCAATTATTAGGGTGTTGACCTCCTCTGGGAGGCTCTGAGAGGATCTGTATCTCGAGAATGGGGTCTTTTCCGATAGCCAGTATGCTGTTGTGGAGAACTTCTGTGGGAAGTAAGCTGGGTTGGACATTTGTTGGTACTTTGTATGATGGAACATTTGATTTCTGACGAGTGTGGAAAGGAAAGGAAACAGCAGATGGCCGGTATATACTGAACACCTATCCTTTTCGCTGGAGCGCCACTTCAAAACGGGAGATAGACTCCCCGGCGGTCCTTCCTATTCGGGAAGGGCGCAGGTGAGGTAGATCCATGTTGATCTGCCTTTCGATATTTCGAGAGCGTATATCCAGAGCAATCAGAGCGGTAGCATCATGGTCTGAGAGTGGTGCCATATTCCACTTCTTTTATCGGGGGTGGAGTGTTCCTCAGCAACGGTTTGCCCGTAAAAGAAATCAATCCGCTACTAGGTGTCATCCATATATGAGATCTGCGCTTGAATTCTTGGTTATACAACTCACATAATGTTCTTTGCGGTGAAAGATGGGTTATTCATGAAGGTCCATGTAATGGTAGGAGCTTGCTCTTTGGGCTCAACATCTCTGCCCTGTCTCGTCAAGTGCAGCTATATTGGAATAACGGGTGTGCCAAGTCGTCTTGTTATGGCGAGATTACCCCGGAACAAAGCTTACAGACTAGTCTCTTGAATATTACCATCGTATTGCCTGGGAAGCAAATTTAGGTCTCCATATTCAATTTTCCTGTGAGTAGAAAGTATCGAACAATCAGTTGAGTCTCAATTTAGCCGTAATTCGAGCCTAAGATAGTGGTGGACTTTGTGTCTAGGGGTAAATACACCCTTGTTCACGTTTGAGCTCTGAGATCCGGAGCTTAGATTATCTCTGTCTATATCACGTGATCACTTTACCAGACACTCCTCCCTTCTTTTCTAGAAGCTCTTAATTACTGAAGAGGCCGACTCTTTGAAGGCAGATTTAAGTTTGCTTTAATAATATTTATCCTCACTTCTCTCTGCATCATTGTATACTTTAGACACAATATGCACTTTCCTATTAAGCCAAAAAGGCCCCAGGAGCTGCCTTCCCAGCCTCAGATAATTGGGGTCGGACACACAATAATAGATTTAACCCCCAATCCCCCCCTCCCCTCCTTCTGTCACATTGGATATATATGCGTTTCTTAAAAAGCGGCATATTATATACACCCCACAATATATTGACTCCTTGAATATCCCCGGGCTTATCTCTACTTTATCATCAAGTACGGTCCTCCGCGGTCCCAGTGAAAGAGCCTTCGGTCTGCCATAAAATTACGGTTTCCTCGGTGAATGCCGCATGTCACTTTGCGAGACACAAAAAAAAAAACGACGAGGTTATCTCATCGACTTGGCCAACCGACTTTGACTGCTTTTGGGGGTATAAAAAGACCTTGATTCCTTGGACTTTTGCTATCTGTCGGATTAGCTGTCCTTCCGGATATTCACTCCCTTTTTTTGACACCCGTAAAGATGACTGACAACGCTGATATTGAGGCCACGAAGATGTACATCTCGTACAACCATATCCACCAGCTGATTCAGGAGCAAGCACCACGTCTCAAGAAGTTCAACCCAGACTTGCTTGTATGTCTCGCAGGCGGAGGTCTTGTGCCGACACGTTTCGTTCGTACCTTCCTTAAGGAGCCAGGTCAGCCAAACGTTCGTATCATGAGTGTTGTTTTGTCCCTTTACGAAGCTGTGGACTCTGTTAGTACCCAAGCTGAGACAGTAGGCAAGGAAGTTGTCCGCACTCAGTGGCTGGACTACACATCCACTGATTTCACTCTCATTGGGAAGAACATTCTCATTGTCGATGAAGTTGATGACACCAGAACGACACTTCATTATGCCGTTTCGGAGTTGAAGAAAGACTTGGAGAAGCAGTGTAGAGATAAAGGTATCACGGTAGAGCAGTCTGGTACCAAATTTGGTGTGTTTGTGCTGCACAACAAAAGAAAACCAAAGAAGGCAGATTTGCCACCAGATGTCTTTAATGATGATAACTACATTGTTGCACGTGAAGTAGATGACGTGTGGATTGCATATCCATGGGAATCTAATGACATTGTTTTCCACACAAAGAGAGCAGTGGAGCAGGGCAACGATGTCTTCTTGCCATGATTGTAATACTTAGAGATCTATTTTGTGTACATTCACTAAGGCTTGATTTCCTAATTTTCAAATTGTCATGATATTAGTATTTGTAAAATGTCTCTCCATCTGTCAGGGTTGCCCAGCAAATGGAATGATGAGTAGTAGAGTCATAATTCGTATTTCATGGATCATGTTCGGTCCAATGAAACTGGGAGAGTGAAATGCAAACAATAAAGAACCAGCGCAATTGCAAGGCAAAGGTGAATCGAACATTCAAACAATTCTGGTTGGGGAGCGGGAGAACATGCCTTTGATACACTCCTTGGATGAAACATGAATGTGAAGCTCGTCATTATCCTCCGCCGAGTTTTGTTTGAGAGCTTCATGATCTCTGGCAATGAGATATCCTCTGAGGACCCATAAGGCAGCTGCGGAAGCCAGATATGTCACACCACACCAAATAGCTGGGTTTCTATATTGGCTTGGGTCATAACCTCCGGACGGTAAAGTGCCTCTCAGTTTGATTCCAATAACCGGGGAAGCCATGCCAAATGCACCAACAAGGAACCACATCATAGATATAGCCACATCTAATTTTCTCAATCCACAAATACGTGCACCGAGAGCAGCAAAGACAACCCAGATGGATCCCATAGTACCACCTTCAATCAGACCGAAAACAACGGCAGAGGCCAAGTTGCGGCATGGAATCCACATGGCAAGACAAAACAGACCAACAATGATTTGAGTAAATATAGAAGTAGTAACTGGACCAAATCGATCAGAAAGTCTTCCCACAATTGGACGGCCAATAACAATACCAACAGAAATCATACATGCAACAATAGAGCCCTGATGAGAGGTGTAACCCAAAGATATAGTGAAATCGGCAAGGTTGTACATCAGAACAACGTACCCCAGAAGACAAAAACACACATATAGAGCGAATATGATATAAATTGGATGCACAAACATATGCCAGTCCCAAACTCTGAGAATAGGCTTAATGGCATCCTCACGGGTACATAAAAGGCAAAGGCCAAGGACTGTACAAGCTGTGCACATGATACCTTGAATAATCAAAGCCCAACGAAGACCCAAATTTTTTAGAACTGCTTGGATGGCCACATTGAAGACCACACCTCCAACGCCAGACCCAGAAGCAGAGATTGACATCGCTAGAGATCTTCGTCTTCTAAACCATTGAGCGACAAGCGCCATAGATGGGATGGCAATGAATCCCAAGCCGTAGCCAATAAGGATACCTTGGCAAACATAAATCTGCCAAAGTTTCTTACTGAAAGCTGCTAGTAAAATACCTGCGAGCTGCAGGAAGCCACCAAAAGCAATAGTGGTTCGCAAACCAATTTTGTTTACGCAGAGTCTAATCACCGGAGCAGCATTAAGGCCACAACCAAAGGCAATACCACCAACTGCAGCGTAATCAAGTTTTGTGGCACCTTCAAACGTGTCATATTTTAGGTAGTGAGCCAAGTAAATGGAATAAGCAGCATTTGATCCCCATGTGGCGCAGTTGAAGAGAAAACTAGCTGCACAAGTCCTCCAACCCTTTGAGCCGCCCTCGGGCATCTCAATGAGCTCACCAGAATTTGGAGAAGCTGTCAGTGAGCTGACATCTGTGTCAAGTATGGATTTCTCAATATCCACTGAGAAAACGTTCTCGTTCGTGGATGATCTTGTTATTGTGAGTGTGGAATCTTCTGCGTTTTTCCCCATCGTATAATGAAGCTTGGTATCAAGAGGAGAACTACAAGAGCTGTGACCAGAAAGGGCGCATGGCAGTACATATAAAGGATTCTGGATCACAGAATCTAATGAGTCAAGCTGAAAACCTGCAGACCCATAGAAGACCTCTTCTTATCGAACAAAATCGCCCGAAGCAAACAGCTAGCCGACATACTGCAGGCCCCAGGTCGGCACTTGGAGGCACAAAACCGCGCCGTCAACAGCCGAGCACAAACGAAAAGAAACTTAAAACCCGGACACTACACACACAAGTGAGGCGCGAATCTCGCCTCGCTCCGAAGGGTCTCCATCTGTGGGCTTCGCATGTGGGATGGAGTTCGGCTGTGGAAGCCTGTGGCACTTTGCTGTCATTGAAGATATCTTATGCGAGCAGCACGTTTGTAACATGGATCTTGGAGGTCTCGGAGGTCTTGGAGGGCTGGTCATCCTGTTGATTTTCAGTGCTTTGAGTGTTCATTAAAGGCGTTACTAGCCCGAGATAGGTGTGCTTTTCCGAAAGTTCGAGTATTGGAACTCAGACGCCATTCGGCGACGAACAGCCACTGGCATCCGGCTATCTGTGTTCCTAGCCTCAACAAGACCAAGCATAAACGCTTCTTTTAGAGTCCTGGGCCGGCCACTTTGAGCTAGACCCAAAATCGTATTAGCCGCTGCGCCGAGGGGGTTCGGTAGCGGTCAAATAACAATCGATACCGCTATCACGTGATAGTAACAGTTAAGAGCTGAGTTCCGAGAACCCTCGTAAGTCACATTTATCCCCGACGGAGATCTTGTTGAGCCCGTTATTGTTCTTCAACTCCTTGCTTCTACCCTCTTTACTTGATATCGAAGGATACCACTATGACTGTCTTTAAGATTCCAGTTTGGTTAGACTGTGACCCGGGTCACGACGATACTATTGCGCTTCTTCTGGCTGCTTGTCATCCCTCATTTGAGCTCATTGGGGTCTCCACTACCCATGGAAATGCATCCCTGGTTAACACTACGTACAACGCTCTTGCTATGTTGACTGCAATTGGTGCAGCTGATATACCTGTGTATGCTGGAAGTGCAAGACCTTTGGAGAAAGATCCTCATTACGCGCCAGGAATTCATGGAGAAAACGGACTCGGAGGAATCGATATCCCTGAGCCTACATGTAGCGCTATGAACACAATCGGAGATGAAGATTTTATGATTGATGCCCTATATGCGGCTACGGAGAAGTATAAAGGTGAATTGGCAGTGGTCCCTGTTGGCCCTTTGACTAATATTGCCAAATTGTTCAGAAAGTATCCACAGGCCAAATACAATATCAAAGTGCTGAGTATTATGGGTGGAGGTATTTTTGTTCATAATATTGGAAAAGGAGCTGAGTTCAACATCTACTGTGATCCTAAAGCTGCAGATGAGATCTTTACTGATTCAGTTGTGGGGCCGAAGACAATTTTGGTGCCATTGGATGTAACTCATACAGTAGTATGCACACAAGAAATTCAAGATCAAATCAAAGGGCAAAGTCGTTTAAGGAAGATTGTACACGATCTAATGGTGTTTTTTGCAGATACTTACAAGAGAGAGCAGAATAAATTTTCTCAAGGCCCACCGGTACATGACCCTGTGGCTCTATATGTATTGCTTGAGGAGTATGGAATTGAAAATGTTGGAGTTGAGTATAAAAAGTACGCCTTAAAGTGTGCTGTGACAGGAGAAAATGAAGGTCAGATTCATTTTGAAGATGACGAAAAAAATGGGTCAAAGGTTGTATTTGGCATTGATGTGCAAAAGTTCTGGAGGGACTTGCTGAAGGTTTTGGAGCTGACGGATCATATCAACTGAAGGGCTCCTGATTGATACACCAAAAAAAAGGATTAATTGGGCTCTCATTCCCAATATATATAGCCATTTACCATCCAATAGAATAAACTGTATGTCTTCATAATCGTTTGGCACTGATGTGTCGAATGTGGACAGCGTCATAGCAGCCAATAATACATTTGAACTGGTACTCATTTTTGAGCTCTACATGCTAGCAAAATCAAAAAGACCAGTGTGATCAATCTTAGACAACCCTTATAAATGATATGATTTGTTTAAATGACAAAGCCTTATATTTTTAAGGGTTTAAAACGGGATAATGTTGCAGTTAGTTTAAAGATTTCTGTAAAAGTTCGGAGTAACACTTTGGCTACTTTAATTATTTTCATGATCTAAAAACTAAGTCTGGGAGATTTGAGCAGGCAAAAACATCATCATAGGAATATTAACCGAGTTATGTATTCAATTGACTTCAGACCAACATATTTGATTATTCAAAGCACTAAATCATTAAAAAATGGTGTTCGGATGTCAGAATCGTGGTGTCTGGAAAAATTCCAACTTACCGGGCGGGGCTTTCCCCGAACTTGGCGAACAGCCGTGACTCGCCCAATTGACCTTGCAAATCATCATTGAAAAGCAGCGACAGGAACTATTCTATGAACCTATCGTACAAAAAGAAGGCTCAACACGAAATGGCGTCCAAGGCATTACAGCACGCGAACGATTTTGTGGCTTTCCTGAACTCTTCGCCAACACCATACCACGCGGTGGACTCGCTCAAGAAGAGACTTATTGGAGCTGGATTCACAGAGCTATCTGAACGTGTTAACTGGGCTGGTAAGATCTCTCAAGGTGGAAAGCATTTCGTCACCAGAAATAACTCCTCTTTGATAGCATTTGCTGTGGGTAATAAATGGGCTCCAGGTAACGGAATCTCGATCGTTGGCGCCCATACAGACTCACCATGTCTTAAGATTAAGCCAATTTCCAAGAAGAGCGCAGAAGGGTTCATCCAGGTTGGAGTAGAGTTGTACGGTGGGGGTATCTGGCATGCTTGGTTTGACTCTGATCTCTCTCTCGCTGGTCGTGTCATGGTTCAGAAGGATGGCAAATACATATCTAAGCTTGTCAACATTCACAAGCCATTGCTAAAAATCCCAACATTGGCTATCCATCTTGACAGAGATGTCAACAACAAGTTTGAGTTCAATAAGGAGACACAGCTTCTTCCGATTGCAGGCCTTACAAATGCCACTCCAAAGTCGGCTGGTGGCTGTTGTGGTGGCGAGGAATCCAAGCTCACAAAGGAGGAGTTCCAGTCATTGACATCTGTGATCCAAAGACACAACGAGGAGCTTGTTGATCTCATTGCAACCGAGGTTGGCGTTGATATATCTGAAATTGAGGATTTTGAGCTTCTTTTGTACGATCATAAGGAATCTTGTATTGGAGGTTTGCACGACGAATTTATCTTTAGCGCTCGTCTCGACAATTTGACGTCTTGCTTCACAGGTGTTGAAGGTCTTATTGGATCTGCCACATCAGAGTCTCTCTCTGCCGAGACAGGAATTCGCTTGATCTCTTGCTTTGACCATGAGGAGATTGGCTCTTCCTCTGCCCAAGGTGCTGATTCCAACTTCCTCCCAAACATTCTCGACAGACTCACAGGTTTGACTTGTATTCCATCGGAGGACTCTAAGACCACAGTTCACCCATCTCGTATCTTGGAATCCTCAGCGAAGTCCTTCTTCCTCTCCTCTGATGTGGCACATGGTGTTCACCCTAACTATGTCAACAAGTACGATGCCAACCACAAGCCGAAACTTGGAGAGGGCCCAGTTATCAAGATCAACGCCAACCAGAGATACATGACTAACTCTCCAGGTATTGTACTCTTGAAGGAGTGTGCTAAACGTGTCGGTGTCCCGCTGCAGCTCTTTGTCGTGGCTAACGGTTCCCCATGTGGCTCTACCATTGGTCCTATTCTTGCGTCCAAGACAGGCATCAGAACATTGGACTTGGGTAACCCTATTTTGAGTATGCATTCCATCAGAGAGACAGGTTCTTCTTATGACATTGAGAAAGCTATCAAACTATTCCGTTCTTTCTACCAGAATTTCTCTGTCATTGAGCCAACAATCATTGTTGATGGTGAATAGTCCTCTAACGGTCTGAAGTATTAGATCAGAGAGGCCTAATTTAAATATAGGAGGAAAAGTTTTGTATAAATTCGACCTGACAACAACAAAGCTAATATAGATTACCTTGCAGGGACCAAGTAAGCACCTTCCACACTACATTGCTGGAGTTTTGCACACATCTTGGCTGTAGTCCCACGCACCTGAGATATCACATCTTTAGAGATATTAGCAGGAATATCAGTCCAAAGGAAGCAGCTAGCAGACCCCCTGCCCTACTTCTCCCTTCATTACTAATCAAGCTCACCTCCGTCTTCTCAAACTAAGCAGACGAGCAGCAACAAAGGTAGATGTATCACTCACAGTATCTATTATTCAACCCAAGTCAGCGGCGTGCTTTCTTGCAGGCCCAGACGTATTTTACGTTGTTTTTTGAACCCATCGAAAATGATACCAATATTAGAGCTTCAGGGGTTTTGGATTTTATTTAGCTTCCATGCTGTCCCTGTGACATTGAGTAAGGGTCCTCGGATCGGCTGTTTCCCATATTGAAGGTTTGCGGGAAAAGTCATACCAGTATTAGATTTGGATAAGACTTAAATAAATGTGCGCTCCTCACTAGAGTCACCATGCTACGAATGAAACTCGTGACACCTGACCCGAGACCTCAACATATAACGCACGACCAGAAGCTCGCGGCTGGAAATGAGGCAGTTTTTGCTCTTGGCTAGTTGGCATAGAAAGAGAATCTCCGTTACAACAAAGTCGATTACATAATACTGCCGATATGCTGACATAATAATACGTGGCCACACCACAGGTTTTTTGTTCACGATGGTTTGGTTAAGACTTTGGTCCTCTATAGCTGCTTAGAGTCCATAACACAGCAAACAGGGGTAAATAAAAAGGTTTATTGTTTCAAACCCAGATAGGATGCCACCTTTACCCAAGATCCTCTCGTTTGACGCGTTCAACACCCTCTTTGTTCCGAGAAAACCTATCATCAAGCTTTACACAGAGGTGGCTCTCAGACATGGTATCAATGTTCCTGAAGAACATATAACCAAACGTTTACCGATAAGTGCGTATCTCTTCGCGTATCCAAAATTGTACGTCCTCTGTGTTTTTGGATCTCCTACTAACACGATTTTCTAGTCATGAAGGAGATGAAGGAGTCATACCCAAACTATGGCAAGAGCTCTGGTTTAAAATACGGGGACTGGTGGGGAACACTCATTGCAAACACATATGCACCTCACGATATTTCAAAGGAGTTTGCGAAAGATCTTGTTGATGCATTCTCTTCGCAAGAGGCGTATGGTACATATCCCGATGTCGTAGAGTTCTTGCAAACATTTTCTGGAAGACAAGATCTTATAATCGTGGCGGCTAGCAATGGAGACCCAAGAGTGGCCCACGTTCTTGAATCATTGGGATTGGTCAAATATTTCCAAAAAGTATATCTCTCATATGACTTGAACGTATCTAAGCCAGACCCAGAATTTTTCAACAGAGTGATTGATGACTTGAGAGGTCCATTCATCCCAAGAGAAAAAATGATAGCAAATGCTTGGCACATTGGGGACGAGATAAAGAACGACATGGAAGGTGCTGTAAGTGCTGGCTGGAATAGCATCCTGATTGATAGAACCAACTCATTTCAGCATTTGAAGAACAGTCTAGCAGCACAAGGAGATGAGATTGATATCGAAAAGGTTAAATTGAATACAGACCTTACAACTACTCAACTAAGTGATGAACTCCCAAAAGCACCACTTAAGTTAGATGACAAGAGGACCGTGATTTCGTCGTTCCACCAGATTCCAGAGGTTATTGGCCTATGAATTATTAGCCTCTGAATTGGTACATCACTGAAGGAACTTGAAAAAATGATATGGAACCCGATGAATTGTACATATAACCACAATTAATATAATAGAGTAACCTTGAGAACTATAATTTCTAATCAACACCCTGGTATGGCCAAATAGAGAACCAAAGATATTCACGAGGGACATCCGAGGAGGCATCCCTCGGAAAATTTTAAACATCCTAACACCAGAAGCATCCCCTGTGATCGTTCGTCAGCCAAACCGAGAGGCTTCCTCAACGCCACCACAAATAACCGATTGGGAAGCGGAATCAATTACCACGGAGAGGAAGGCCTTTTAGGGATTACCGAGATTGAATCTTACTGAAATTAACATATTAGCAATGGAAGAACTCGGCATCCAACCTACGGCTGTTCCAGTGGTAGACAAGTCTAAGTTCGACTCCCTCTACGTCTCCACGTCGTCACATACTGCATCACAATCAGCTGACATATACTTGAAGTTGAAGAAACTCGAGAAGGAATATGAACTTCTGACATTGCAGGAGGACTATATCAAAGACGAACAACGTCACTTGAAGCGTGAACTTGTTAGAGCGCAGGAGGAGGTCAAGAGAATCCAATCTGTTCCTCTTGTCATTGGTCAGTTCTTGGAGCCAATTGATCAGAATGTGGGTATTGTGTCTTCTACAACAGGATCCAACTATGTTGTCAGAGTCCTTTCCACATTAGACAGAGAGTTGCTTAAGGCTTCTGCTTCTGTGGCGCTTCATCGTCATTCCAACGCGCTTGTTGACATCTTGCCACCGGAGGCTGATTCTAGTATCGCCATCTTAGGCGATGGGGAGAAGCCAGATGTGACATATGCCGATGTTGGTGGTTTGGACATGCAGAAGCAAGAAATTAGAGAAGCAGTGGAACTACCACTTACACAAGCCGACCTGTACAAACAGATTGGTATCGATCCGCCAAGGGGTGTTTTGCTCTATGGTCCTCCTGGTACTGGTAAGACAATGCTTGTCAAGGCAGTTGCCAACCATTCGACAGCATCATTTATTAGAGTTAATGGATCTGAATTTGTACAGAAATATCTCGGTGAAGGTCCACGAATGGTTCGTGATGTTTTCAGACTTGCCAGGGAAAACTCTCCCTCCATTATTTTCATTGACGAAATTGATGCAATTGCCACGAAGCGTTTTGATGCCCAAACAGGTGCTGATCGTGAAGTTCAACGTATTTTGCTTGAATTATTGAACCAGATGGATGGTTTCGATCAGACTTCGAGCGTTAAGGTGATCATGGCCACAAACAGAGCTGATACGTTGGATCCAGCTCTGCTGAGACCCGGCCGTTTGGACAGAAAGATCGAATTCCCATCGCTGAGAGACAGAAGAGAGCGTCGTTTGATTTTCACAACAATTGCATCCAAAATGTCTTTATCTCCAGAAGTGGATCTGGACTCTCTCATCATCAGAAACGACCCATTATCTGGCGCGGTCATTGCAGCCATTATGCAGGAAGCTGGTCTTAGGGCAGTAAGAAAGAACAGATATGTTATCCTGCAAAGTGACTTGGAAGAGGCATACAGTGCACAGGTGAAGACTGACAGTGAGGTTGACAAGTTCGAGTTCTACAAGTGATGAAAAGTTTGCTAAAAATAATGCAAATTTTCTTGATTAATTCATAACAGCGTAGCGTTGTAGATGTCAATACCAGGGTAAAATGTTCTCAAGTCATAGACGTCAAAATGATCCAAGTCAAGACTCCAGTCATATCCCCATAAGTGTTGAAAGATCAATGATGAGCCATTGATTTGTTCTAGTAAAGGAACCGACGAGCGAGGAGTAATGAGTAGAGTGCTCCCCAACTTGGTCACAGCCTCTACTAAATCATCGTTATCAGCGCCCATCAAATCAATTACAAGATTTTTCTCATAATCATCAGGAACCCTTCTGGCCACTGTTAGATTATTATACCCTAAGATCCAAGTCGGAGGGGAATATGTCTTCCACCATATCTGATTTCCTTCGTATCCTTCTCCCTTCAATCTGCTCAAGACCTCTAGAACACCTCTCTGATGACCCGAGCCAATAATCAAACCAAATATCACGTTAAAAATGCACCAAAGTTTCATAAGCAAGTCAATAGTTTCTGGACTCTCGAAGTTTGTGAAGTCGATACATATGCAGATTAAGGGAACCAATGGCGTCAAGAATCTCAGCTCCTGATGAGGGACTAAAGAAAGGAACAACAAGCCTGAAAAGATGGATAAATATGGAATCGATGACTTGTAATGGTTTCTGAAAAAGAATGGGATGATTGCTGGGCCAATCATTTGTGGTAAGTTAATGAGGATGTGAGTATAATGTGGGTGAAGACCGTGCTGAGCCAAGTTCTCTGTGGAGGAGTTGTAGACGAAGTTATTATACGCAGTAAAGACGTACCCCTTAGAGTTAAACAGCAGGGTGTCCAAGTACACCAACGATAATGAGGTCAGTAAGAAGGACGTGACGAGAACCAAAAGAGATAGAGGGGTCCTTAAGTAGCGTCTCATCACAGTCAGAGCCGGGAGCAAGAGGAATGCAAGGAAAGTAATTCTGTTAAAAATGCCGATACTAATTATCACACCAAGAAATAGAGATATTCGGTAATGAGGTCTATTATCCTTGGAAGTTCTAAGAATATGTATCAGAGAAAGAGCAATAAGCAATAGCTCAGTTTCGATGGAGTTTGAAAACGTGTGTGACTGGTAACACCACGTAATATAGGAGGTGAACACAAAAAAGATGGATTTCGACTTCTCTCTGCGGGAAACACATAGCACATTGAACGTCAGCTGAACGACAACAAAGTAAGAAAAGGCAAATTGAAGCCTGTAAAGAAACAGCTGAGGGAGAGCCGAAAAAAGGCCTTGGAGGATGGTTTCATTTAGCCATAGCAATGGACCATAAACGAGATAAAGAACCGCAAGGCTGCGGCTTGGAGGATCCCTAAACTCCCAGGGTACTGTTCCGGGTCTTCCATAGAACCTTTCTTCACGTTTGTGTTAGCTCATTGCAGAAAAGGGCGGAGAAACGCAATCACTTACGTGTCAGCACCTCGAGACTCTGGAAGTGCTCATCAGGGTGAATATAAGATGGCTCCAAAGCGAAGAAGAGTACTGCAATATAACTGAGAAAATGTACCACTTTCCAGTTCGTCATGGCGTTCCTCTTAATTCGGATTAAAGCTCTCTTCATTGGCTAATTTGAACAAAACGGGTCGAAGTTGAGGAAGGAAAGAATACTATGTGGCGCATACCAGGTTTGGCGAGTTAAAAAAAACAACAGAATAACAACAAAGCACATCTCCGGGATCAAAGTCAGCAGTAAACCGCAAGTGAACCTTTTAACCAGGGAACAATGGATAGACAGGGTATATTAAACGCACTGGCTGCCACTTTGGACCCGAATCCACAGGTCAGAAAGCAAGCAGAGAGTCAGCTCATCGAGCTTGAGAAGCAACCTGGGTTCACCGTCTTCTGCCTTGAAGTGGCCGTCGACGAGTCTGTTCCTCTCTCACAACGGAGCTCATCTGCTGTGTTTTTCAAAAACAGAGTTTACACGTATTGGGGAAAGAGAAATGAGCGTGGTATCCTAGAGGAAGAACAGGAACAGATCAGAGTGAAGCTCATCGAGGCCCTCGTCAAGTGTTACAATGACAACCACATCAGACCTCAGCTCTCTGTTGCTGTTAAGAATATCTTAAACTGCTCACAATGGAACCTTTCGGAGCCTATTTATCACCTACTGAACAACCCATCGGATCCAGCATATCGTTACACAGGGTTGTTACTGCTCCTTGAGGCTACTAAGTCCTTGAGGTACAAATACCAAGACACAGACAGGGCACCACTAAACGGCTACGTGTCGCAGATGTTCCCAATTTTAGAGAGATGCGCTTCTGATTTAATTCAGCAAAATGACTACAAGTCTGGTGAGATGATGTACTACATCCTCAAGATCTTTAAATACGCCACATTGGCTGACATCCCACACTACTTCCACGAAGTTTCCAACCTGGAAACATGGGTCTCGTTGCATCTTGCATTGGTGCAGAAACCACTTCCAAACGAGATTTTGGAGTTGGACCCAGCTGATAGAGTGCTGGACAAGAGAGTTAAATGTCAGAAATGGGCATTTGGTAACATCCAGAGATTCTATCAAAGATATTGTACCCCTACAAGCAAGAACTCAACTCCAGAATTTATCGACTACTTCCACAAAGCATATGTTCCAAGGATATTACAGGCGTACTTCGCAATTATTGAGAAGTGGGGAAGTGGTTCTTGGCTCAGTGACTCTTCTCTGTACAATCTGATCTCATTTATTGAGAAATGCATTATGACTGAGGCTTGGGAAATGATTCAGCCTCACTATAACGCCATTCTTAGACATTTGATCTTCCCATGCTTGTGTCAGGAGAATCTTGAGTTGTTTGAAGACGATCCAGAGGAATATATTAGAAGATACTTTGACATTAATAGAGAGTCCAATACCGCCGACACAGCTGCTGTGGACGCACTTTTTGTCACGGCACACCACAGACCTGAAGAAGTTAATGGGATTTTGGCAATGTTAAATGAAGTTTTTAGCGACTTCACGCAGAGTCCCTCTGAAAAAAATGCGCTGAAGGCTGAGGGTGGACTGAGAACACTCAGTTCTGTGTCATTTGCACTGACAAAACAGGAGTCTCCGTTCTTGTCTCAAGTTGATCAAATCATTGATGGCTTTGTGGTCCCATTACTGACTGGTCAACATCTTTTCCTAAGGGCCAGAGCTTGTGAGACTATTTCAATATTTGCTCATGAATATACTGACAAGAATGTTCTCTCAAAAGTTTTCCAAGGTGTTTATGCTGATTTTAAGAATGAAGAAAACATGCCAGTTCAGATTGAAGCCGCAGATGCTTTGAAAGTGTTGATCAATGATGAACTAGTGATTAATGCTATCAGAGGAGATGTTCCACATATTATGCAGAAATTGTTGACGTTGTCTAAATCATTTGACCTTGATATGCTTGCTGAAATTATGGAAGCTTTTGTTGAGGTCTTTGCAAACGAATTACAACCATTCGCTATGGATATGGGAAATAGTCTCTGTGAACAGTTTGTTCGCACTGCCCAGGAAATGATGGAGCTGCAGAACTCTGGTAGCGATTATGGTTCTGCAGATGACAAGGAGTACCAAGCTATTGGTTTCATAAATACAATGTCCACGATGACAATGTCCATGACCAAAGTGAACTTAGAGGACGTGTTCATGCCAGCTGTGGAGTTTGTGGTTCAGAACGCGGCATTGGCCTTCATCACTGAAGCTATGGAACTGGCTGAGAGCTTCATCGTGTCATCAAAGACTGTCAGCGCAAGATCTTGGGCTCTCTACAACATGGTGATCGACTCGTTCCAGACATATGCTGCCGAATTCTTCGAAACATATATACCGTTTTTTGAAGCCATCATTCTCTATGGATTCAAAGGAATGACATCAAATTCCAAGGAGGTTTTCGCCCTTAAGCAAGTTATTCATGAATTGTTGGAGAGTCCAATTGACTATGACAATGTTGGCACGTTGGAGCTCATTGAGTATATGACGTTGACTTTCGGTGAATTCAGTGAGGACGTACCATTGGTTCTGAAGTTGTTCCGAGAAGAAGAACTGTCTCCACATGGTGTCATTCAGATTTTATTGGCCTCTTTGTACGTGAGCCCACAGCGTACTTTGGACCTTTTGCAGAGCATGAATGAAACAATCAGACTTTTAGAGATTTGGTACAACTTATCTGCCTCCTTTGAGACTGTTTACGGCCTCAAATTGCAAATACTTGGTTTGTTGTCATTATTCTCGCTTCCAACTTTACCGGATGTATTATTGGGCTTTATCCCGCAGTTATCATTGAAGCTGGTAACATGTATTGAACGTCTTCCAACGGCCATTCAGAAGAGAGTGGAGCAGATTAAGGTGGACTATTACACACCTGCAGAACAAGAAGGAGAGTTTGAGATTGAGGAGGATGTATTCAAGGTGACTCCATTGGATGATCTCAATGCTTTCTTGGTTTACCGTACCAAAATGCTTGCCATCCAGTCATCTCTTCCTGAAAGATACAATCAAATTATGAGCTCAATACCAGCGCAGAAGATTGAAGCCGTGGAAAAATTGATGAAGCTTGTGGAGGGGCAAGAGTCTGCCTGAGCATTTTGAATTCTCAAAGTTGATTTTAAAAACAAAAGAAAATGAGACGGCGTTGATCGCATCGCATGTACAACTATATGTAGAATCTAGGAAGAATGCTGCAAGATATTAAAAAGTACCACACTACGGTGGCGAACATAACATTACCCATACGCCAATAACATGAAAAATACTGTCTCGTGTCCCACTAATGTACAAACATTTTAAACCCAATTACTCCTCCGTCTTCACAACAGCATCACCAACGTTCGACGACTGACCTTGAAGTCTTGATCTCGATTGACGGAACAATTCTTCTTGCTGTCTAAGCAATTCCTCTTCCGTGAAACCAGAGTTCTGGAACTTGTTATTCTTCTTCTCTCTTCCCTTTTGAAGTTCTTTATGCTCGACAATAACCTTTTCGATGGGCTCAACGTATTCGTTGAAGCCCAACTCTTGCAAAGCTTTGATGACATGATCGGATGCAATGGTCTTCTTGGCCTCGTTCTCGGCAATCTCATTGGATTGGTCAGACAGAATCATTATAAACTCAATACAACACTCAATGACAACATCACGTGCTTCCTTGGAGAAGGTAAGCTCGTGGGGTAGCACCTCAGAAATGATTTTCTGCACTGTCGCTATGGGGTTAGTTAGTAACCACGCTTGAAACAAAACACCGCATTTTGAGCCAGAAAAGCACTAACCTTTTGGCAACGTAAGATCTTCGTTGCCCGGTCCCAGATTGTCAGACATTTTGGTCCTTGTTCAGTTTCTGGAACGTGTTTATCCTTTTGTTTACACTGCTTGGCTGAAAATGGCTGGCGTTTTATACGTCGCGATCTTCTGGCTTTTGAACCAAAGCCGGGTAAGAGACCTCATCGGTAGGAGCACTCCATCACAGCTCTTCGCGCAAAATTTTTGAATGCGGAGCCTCAGCGGTTTAGTCTTCTAGGCGACTAATCATCTAGTCCTGTTCTTGCTCGTGGTGAAACCTGCTTACGTATCAGGTAATTTGTGATTGATTTGGGTTTTGTCGCCATGTCGCTTCTTGCTGCTTCAAAATTTGACCCCTCGGGGCAGTACTACGCATCTGCTGTGACAGCTCTGGATACTCATAAAATCAGAGTCCAATCGACATCCTCCTCCTCAGTTCTGGCTAATGTTTTTTCATTAGATAAGAGTACCAAGCTTACCTGTGTTTCTTGGGGATCAGCTCCGGTTACTTCTTCAGGAAGAAACAAGAAAAGAAGACTCTCGAACAACTTCAATATTGAGAACCAACTTATATCTATTGGTCTCAACAAAGGGTCCGTGCTCATATATTCTCCAGTTGTGAACGAAGTTGTCGCAAAGCTCGAGAACCCAAACGCATCTTCTATTGTGGACTTCGATTTCTCTACTCTCACAAACTCCGGTTGGTCTCTGGATCTGACGAACAGCGTAATAGAGTGGGATCTCATCCTTCACAAACCAAAGACACAATTCAAGTTCCCGGAGCCTGTCAGCATTATCAGAACAATCGAGTATGAAGGAAAGCCACACTTAATTCTTGCATCCCACAGCATCAGCATCATTGACATTTCCTCCAAGGAAGTTGTCAAGACCTTCCCAGGTCACATCTCTCCAATTCACTCAATCACATTCATCAACAAGGACACTTTCGTCACAGCAGCACAAGGTGATAGATTCATTAACATATATTCATTATCCCTTGCTTCAGTTGTTCTTGTAACTCAGAGTAATGTTCTTTCTGTTGCGGTTGACAATGAAAACGTTGCTGCACTTACTGAAGATGGAGTTGTGGAGGTGTTTTACAACGTTCTTGCCAAAACCGTTACAAAAAAGAAGGGTAACAAATCCAAACAATCAAACGCCCAAATAACATTGCAACGTCCAGATACATCCCATATTAGTATTGAAGACTCCTATATTAGAAAGAATGTCATCACGGTAACCTGGCTTGAAGCTGGGAGTGTCCCATATTTCGAAAGGGTCAAGATTGAGGACATCACTGAGAAGTATACTATTACAAAGGACAAGCCTGCAATTACAGCAAACGACCATAGCTTATTTGGACAAGATGTTGCTGCTGCAAAGACATACAATGAATCACATACTACTGTGACAAGCGGTGACAACCTAAGATTCTTGGATAATAATGAAGAAGACTCTCAGAATGAAGACGAAGAGGACGGACCCACATTTGCCGAAAGGTTTAACGCTTTGAACGTGGAGTCAGCAGCAGCCTCAACACAACCGAAGAAGAAGGCAGGACGCGCCATTACTGGTTCTCTTGCTGTGGTCCTCACGCAGGCCTTAAGATCCAACGATCATTCTCTTCTCGAGACTGTTTTGTCTAACCGCGATGAGCGGGTCACAAAAGCTACACTGGAACGCCTTGATACCTCTTTAGCAGTTACATTACTTGAACGTCTCGCTGAGCGTATTGCTAGACAGACAAACCGTCAGGGACAACTTAATGTTTGGGTTAAGTGGGTCATGATTATTCATGGTGGATATTTGATTAATGTGCCGAACCTTTCCAAGTCCTTGTCTTCTCTTCATTCTACTTTGGCTAGACGTGCTAACACGCTTCCAAGATTATTAGAACTACAAGGCAGATTGGATGTTTTGGCTGCCCAGCAAGAGTTGAATAGAGCTAAGAAAGATCATGTAGAAGAGGAGTACCATGATGAAGAGGAGGAAGAGGAAGAAGTTGAGTACGTTGAAGAGTTGGAAGATGACGATGCTGACTTTATTGACGATGGAGAAGTTGACTTCGATGAAAGAGAAGATGGGTTCATGGAATTGGACGAGAGCGAAGGAGACAGCGATGAAGAGATGGTCACACAAGAAAAGATTGATGAGGATGGTGAGTTTGAAGAAGAGGAAGGATTCAGTGATGAAGAGGTTAATGGTCATTTGGAGACGGAAGATCTAGAGGATGAACAAGATGAGCTGAAAAGGAGAATCGAAAATCTCAAGGCGAAACAGCAAAAGCGCAAGGGTCGTAAATGACCCTTTGATTACATACGAAAAGTTAATTGCATATTGCATATGAAAGACACCAATTGTAGTTTATATTATAGGTACATGCCTGTTTCATTAATCATTATCACCTCCAGAGAGACGTAAGCAAAGATCCCAAAACGACGCCTAGTGTTAGCGCTAAAGAAACTGTAGAGATCATGTCCCCTTTTGCCAAAGTTGTCTGTTGGTAGTTCTGATTGAAGAGCAATTTCCAAGGCTCTTTCAGTGGTTCAACTAGCCTTCTAAAAAATTCGAAGGGAAATTTCCAAGATCCGGCGGTGGCCAACGGTAATGTCTGAATGGTTGGCGGAAGCACAAAAAAAATGTCTTCATCCTCAATAACCTCAGGCTCTATTATCTCTTCAAGCGCAGGGAAAGTTTCACCGTTCTTCAACTCTTCCATTTTCTCACTCATCAGATCCAATTTCTTGTTTTGTTGATTGGAATTTTCCTCCAAAGCACTTTGTACTTTCTCTTCAAAGTTACCTACAAGTCTTCTTCTTTTCCATGGTTCTAACGCCAATTGGAAAACGAGGAACAAAAATATGTTAATTCCCATTAATCCGAAGGTTCCCCAGGTGGAAGTCCTTCTGATCTTATCAGACCAGATTTGTTCCTCGTGGTATCGTGTTAAGATCGCATTGGATAGCTTGTCATACAACTCCTCTTGGTGCTGTTCAACCTTCTCCATGCGACTTTTGGATTGTTCCTCATTGTGGGAATTTGTATGGTCCTCTTTGTAAAGTTTTGTAAACCTCTCTAGATCTGTAGTGGACCAGGTTGACTTTCTCTGCAAGAGTTCATTGACTTCCTTCTGTGTCTCAAGCCTTTTGGAGATTGCCTCATTGTATTCATCTTTGGCAACTCTAACGGCGTTTTTCGAGTGTTCAAGTTCTTTTTCTAGTGCGTCAATGGATTCTCTAAGCTTTTGAATAGACGAGTATCCCGTCACGTCATTCAAGGCTCTTGTCGCCGTAAATATTGTTTCTTGCAAGGAATCTATGTAGAGCTCAAGTTTCTTGGCCCACTTGCGTCTATTGCGTTCTCTTTCCGAGGGAAGACCTTGAATCTTCTTCTTGTCAGCCAATCTCGCCCCTTTACTAGTGAAGTCCTCGTTGAAGTCGTAGCTGGCACTTTCTTTCTCCTGCTGCTCGTATTTCTCGTTAGCTGTCTTGATGGCTTCTTTCGCCTTTGCAGCGTGATGTTTGAAAGAAGCTGCCATTGTGTTAATCTGATTTTTGGTAGTGAGATAGTAAAGATGGGCAGAGTCTAGGTGAGGTCTGATCTTCTCGAGGAGCTCATCAGTTGGTGAGGGTGTCTTGCCCTCTTTCTTTGAAGGCTCAGGGGAGTATCGAAATGGAGAAGTGGTAAAAGCTCTGCGTGGGTTAAGAGGAATGTACGGGGGTGAAAAGTGCCGCATTTCACAATATCGGAGAATTGACCGAGTTTTTACGTTCATTTCTATCGCTGAAATGTCTCTTGTGGCTGCTGGAGACGAGGTCGTTGAAAGGGGAGGAGGACGTTTTTTTATAACGAAAACGAAGACATCAACAGCAACAAGAGCCTGCGAGGACAGGCAAATGGTCGGCTTCTCACTGAAAAATAAAGAAGGCAATGCTGCCAAAAAGCCCGTGTTTGGAGGGTTCTCATTAAAGAAGAAAGATCCTCCTAAGAGGGCGCCATTGAAATCTTTTGGAAAGGCAGCGGTTGACGATGATGAAGAAAGCGTGGTGCTGATCGACACATTTGATGGCGATGGGGCGTACAGTGAGAAAAGTGGGCCTCAGCTACATAAGGAGAAACTTGTAATAGAAAATGCTGGTAATGAAGATTGGAGGAAGAATGCCAAAGAAAGATTCAACCCTTCAGAAACGAGGAAAGTAACAGAGCAAAGGGAGAAGAAGCTGGAGTATGGCATTAACTTTATCAAAGCGAAGAAAGAAGCTTCAAAAAATGACATTCTAGAACCGAAAGGGGGTGCTGGATCTTTTGAGGAGGATGTCCGCAGCAGACCAGCACAAGCAACATTGGAGGATTATGAAGAGGTTCCAGTTGAAGGTTTTGGTGCTGCAATGTTACGAGGAATGGGCTGGAAAGATGAGGACGAAAGTGAAGAGAAGAAAGACAATATGCCAGCGGTGCAACGGGCAGCGTACCTAGGTCTTGGTGCAAAGAGCATACCAGATGAGGATCCAATAGATAAGGTCTACGTGCCTGTGAAGGTGATTAACAGACGAACAGGCCAGACTGTACCAGACAGAGAGAGGAGCCCCACAAGAGGAGGAAACGACAACTACAGATCACGAAGTTAATAAGTATGTCATTTCTCACGCTAATTTCTCTAATTGTTTGTAGTTCAGTTCAATACTGAGAACAATGTCGTTGTCAGCCTCTATGATGGCCCCTGTGGCGCCTACAAATCGATTACTGCTACTCACAGAGCCTTTAAGTGAGCTTTTCCAGTTGGTGACGTCCCACTTAAATCCTTGGGTTGTTAAACTGACATCGCCAGCCAGTGGAAGCAGGCCACAATTCTGTCCATGGAAATTTGGGAATCTTGCGTAGTTGATGTATGTCACGCCTTCCGGGATATGCACAATAGCGTCTGTTCCAGTTAAAAACGTCACGCCAAGTGATGGGTGCTGCTCTGGAAGCTTTAATAAAACGCTTATTGAATGTATTGTATGATCAAATCGGCCATCAATAGCACCCAAGATTGCAACATCAATAAACCTTTGTTGATGCTCGCCGATAGAGTCATGTAGCCTTACAATGCCATCAAATGTGTCAATTGTGGATAAGTCAATCTTATCTCCACGCCCGTCACAATTAAAGTGCACTTCGATAAGATCAAGACACTTATCCATGTCAGTTGCCCACTGTGTTGTTTGTAGTACGATTCCCACACCACGTTCTTTGTACCAATCTTTCACATCGTCACGCAAGGAGTCAAAATCCCCAACAATATAATCAGGAAGGTATTCCTCTCTTTCTTGATCTCCAAGAAGGTCGAAAAGTCGGTTAGCCCCACCATCTCCGCATACTTTGAGCGTATAGCTCCGCCACAATTGGCGGAAGATGGGCACAGTGATATCCTGGTTTAGTATCACCAATGCACTTCTGTTTAGGGGCCAAAAAGCCTCCCCAAGCCTAATAACATGCGACGCATTTGCAGGCGGCTTTATGTATATGGTCTCCGGGTTCTCTACCACTGTCATTTTTCAATTGGATCTATTATCTTAGTTGTTTGCTAACGTCGATTCACCAGCAGTCTTTTCTAATCCGCGAACAAAGAGGAACGGGTCGTTAGCATTAAATAATGTTGGCGGTGGAATGAAGACGGCCACCACCAAAGTTACGAAGAGCTTTATGTTTGAGCTGAATTCCTTGGAGTCGTCTCCATGCTTCCAAGATGTTTTCCGGTGTTATAGGATTTGTTGCCTCGTCTGCCTGGTCAAAGAGATGCTTGCGCTTGTTCCCCGTGGTCGGTTGTTTGTTAACTTTCTTTAGCATTTGTTCTTCGTTCTTTACAATTAACGCTTCCTCAGTTAATGAGCAGACAATCTCAAATGTTAAGAAACCTAAAATATCGACAACATCGTCATTTGGTTTACCGTCCGTCAAGTTTGAAAACCCAGCCCATTCTCTAAAACGTCTTGCTTTTCTGAATGTGAACGAAGCCTGACGGCATTCGGACCAGTGGACATACTCTTCTTTAGTCATGTTTTTCGTACGGTCATCGGCCATCTTGAGTCTTTTCAATGATGCTATGGTGGCTTCTCTCTCTGCGGTATCCTCATTATCATCATCAAGTGGCTGTTCAGAGAACATGAACTGTAGCTCCCATGGGAGCTTGATCTTAGATTTTTTCGTCTTCATCATATCATTAGCATTAACATTCTTTGCACCAGGCTGTGCCACTGTTTCATCAATCAAATCTGTACCTTCGACACCGCCGGATTCTTGATCTCTTGCATTCTTACGTACGTCTTTCCAGGAGAGGTACGTTCTGAGCCTATTAACTTTAGCATTGTCATTTCTGATGAGGAAAATGACATCTTCAGGGGCAATGGACTTAGAGCCACGGGCATTGGCGCTCTTCGTAGACTGTACAAGAATTTCAATCACTTGCCCTCGCACAATATCCTCAATCAAAGAGGTCGTCTCGACTGGGGCGTCAACAGTCTCTCCAGAGACAAACATCATCTGTTGGATTTCCACTCGATAGCGATATTTGTCAGGGTTATTTCCGTTCATCTTGAAACCTGCTTTATTTTTAGGGAACTTCCTTATCGTTGCTGATATTAGCTGTGCAAGTCTTGCAATCATTTTGGCCTTTCTGGCTTGGTGTCCAGGTGAGTGGTAAGAGCACGTCTCTATCCCAACATATATAACGTTCACGGTTTCTACATAGAAATCCAACGGTTAATGGATGATTCGGTATGTATATAGATGCTCTTATTTGTTATTACACTTGCATGAACAGCCGGGGACGGGGCAGACACTGCTCTTGGAGAACCACTCTTCGGCGTGTCCAGCGTGCATACCGTGGTTGCAAGTAAGGCAGAAACTTGGCCATTCTTTGAACTCTGTTTCACGAGTTACATCAAGAGTTTGATTTTGGTAAACATCTCTGGGCAGGGGTCTTCCCAATGGGAGTAGACATATGGCACATTTAGGAAGTGCTGTACCGCAATGAGGGCAAGTAGATAAGGTCTTAATAGCAGCGGATTTTGTGTTCGAACCTGTTCTCTTGGATTTAGAACCTTTGTGAATGTTTTTATTACATCTCACACATTGAAGTTGAATCTGAGAACACTGCATTGATACCATAGTCGTATCCACAGCTCGTTGATGTTTAGCTCTGGCAACGTCGAACTTGGCTCTTGTGCTAAACATTCCCCAACTGTTGAGTAATTGACGATAACAGTGAATCCAGTGTTCTGCTCTTTCATCTCGGAAGTACTTTGGAACCGCAAAGCTAGCAATCAACGCAGCAGTTTGAACATCACTGGTACGGTCAACGTATGATTGCATCAAATCAATACCACGAGGTGTAATTCCCGTCAAGATCAATCCTTCAAGTTCGCCCTTCTTGGTGTAACCTTCGGCCACCTTGTTCAAGAACACGTTCAAGTCCTTATCAGAAAGACATCTCAATGCTACACCAATACGCTCTCTCAATGGTAGCGTACTTTCGTCCAGCACTCCCCACCAATCGTTATCAGCAATGTATGCAAAAATAGCCCTCAAATAAGGGTCATCAAGCTCAGAAGCCATATTTCTGCATTGATCTCTCCACAAACTGTCTTCTGATGCATCCTTTTGAACTAAATAACCTGAAACGGCGGTGGCCATGAGTCTGAGTCTACTTGTCTTTGCTGAAGCCAATATCTGAACTGATCGGCCAACATCCCCCACAAATACAGCCCAAGCCGCAGCCTTAGTGTACGACCCAGCGTTAACCAATCTGATGTATATTTCCTCCAATTCTTCAGGAGAAAAGTAGAAGCCTGCAACAATCATACAAAGACGCCTCTGAGGCTCCTTGTTACTCTTCACAATATTCATAGCCTTGGAATTTCTTGATTTCAGAATCTGAATGATCCTCTGCTTCATTGCGTCTGCAGACAAGGTTAAACCTTGTATTGTTTCACGATTCTGTAACCCTTCAACCCCTCTCCAGATTCCAAGAACACCTTCATATGAAAGATCAAGATCTCCAGCAGTCATAAGTTTTGACTTAGCAGAGTTTTGCACAATATCAAGCCATCTCCATGTGCTCCTTAAGTACAAGTTATTATCAATAGATCTCAGACTTTCAATAATCTCGATGTTTCTAATACAGTTCATTCCATATCCCATATATGCCTTTCTTCTCATTCTAACGCTGATATCGTTCTCCAAAACTTGAGTAGAGGGATAGAAGCCGCTTTCGTCATCATCCTCGTTGTCATAGTCATCCACGGAAGCGGTTTCCAAATCCTCAGTGGATTCTTTTAACTCATCAAGGTCATCCAGATCGTCTTTATCCCAGTTATCAGAGAGCTTCAAATCTTGCACTTGGTCCAAAACACCTTCATCCACACTCTCAATAAACGAGCCATGCGAACCAGCAAAGGCAAAGTCATTAAAAGAGTTGAAGCTGATAGCCTTCTGGCTCTCAGATACTGGCATTTTAAAAACAGAGCCAGTCATTCTCATACACACCAAACTTATAGCATCAATTCCCTCCTCATTTGCGTAGTCAAAAGAAATCACACGATCATATTTCGTCTTAACATCTTGCACACTTGCAACAAAGAGTGATTCATTCTTACTCGAAGGCACAATCCCTGTCTGCCACCTTCTGATCAATTCACCAGCATGAGATGTAGCGAATTCGCAACGTCTTGTTGGATGATATCTGAAACATGATGCATTGTTTTTCCTTGTTGTATCTCCCAGAAGCTTGCTGAAAGAGAGTAACGGGTCATGGTAAGAGTTGGAGAGTTTTCGGCGGTCATATATGGACAATGTTCCATCTTCTGCAAAACCAGCAAAAAGGAATTGGTTAAATGGATCTGGCATGATAGAGTAGACAGTCTTCGATGGCACTTGAAAAACAGGTTGCGAGACTCTGATGTCGATGTCTCGAAGAATTTTTGAGCATCCAACTATCAAATTCGTCTCATTGTAGAAGATGGTAGAGTAGATACTCTCATTAGCCACATATGAATGGGTCGGCTGCGAAACCTCCTGATTGAATACCTTCTGGGAGTATTGACCAACATTGTAAATCAGCACACTATTCTCATTTTTCACACGCTCATAGCCACCAGCAACAAGCCCTGAGCCATTGAAAGACAACGTGTTACATGCTCGTTTCGTCTGTTGCTTGATGTCTAAAGCCACTGACTGCGGTGTTAAGATGTCAAAGATCCTGACGAGTCCATCCTCCTGGCCTACGCCGACGAGACCAGTAACAGCGCGGGAGTAGTCAATAGCCTTTAAACTGGAGAAGCCCTTCCTTGTGAAGAGCTTCGTGATATCTTCTTCATCCGGGTTCTGTCCGTGTATGTTAGAATTCGGCTGCTGTGTGAGAGCCATTAATGATGATACTCACCGGGTGAATGATAGTTTGGTATAGGGATACCTCATCGGCTAGAGGGTTGATCGTGACAAATCGCTGCTCGCCAGCGTCATCCCAGCCGTAGCACCTCACAATCTTTCCCATTACAAGTATAATGCCTCCTCTTGTGGACTGCTCTTCCCTGCCGCCGGCTACCTCCTGGTGGAGGAGCTCAAAGCTTCGAAGCGTCAACTGCTTCGGAGCGGCCAGAGTGCCCCAACCCCTCGAAAGCGTGGCCCTGTCAAAAAACGCGTCCGCTCTGCAAAACGCGTACTTTAGTCTGTTTTGGTTTCGTCTCTCAGCAGCAAATAGACGAGCAGCAAATAGACGGGAAGCAGGTCGGTTGACAGAATGGCCGACCCATGCAACTTTGGTAGAGTTCCGAATCCTCCGGACCTGATAGCGAGGCTGGCTCAACCGGCTGTGACCGAGAATCAGCAAGCTAATCGCCGAGATGAGAGCTGCAGCACCACTGATTTGGACTCCACTTCGAAGATCACAAAACAGAACACAGAGGGAGGTTCTAACAGTGCATCCAAAAAGGTCTCCGTGATGGAAATATTCAAGAATCTGCGAAAGGCCAATCCAAAGACGGCACAAAAACGAAAAGAAGAGCCTGCATCGCCGCTAATAGACGAAACTGACACATCAGAGGACGACGTTATGATAGTCTTGAGTAACGAGACACCTGGAGAGCTGCCTGCAGAAGAGCAAATGAAGAACTCAAAGAAAACTGGTTTGTCAGCCAAAGACATATTGACTGGGTTCCGTAAAGCACAGAATACTCGACCAAATGGTGCCGAGCTACTTGACGAATCGCCGGTTGTTATTATTGAAAGCTCTTTTCCTTCAGAGAAGGCCAGAAGGACATTCAGCCCACGTGAAATTCTAGCACGCCCCAAAAGCCATAGCCCAGAAGATGTTATTGATCTCTCAAACTCCGATGTTGAGACGCCTACCAATCGACAGAAGATGAAGAAGAAAAGAAAGAGCAGACCTGAAGAATCTACGGAATCATTCATCGTCACAGTGCGTTATAGGCCACAACGGAAGAGATTTGCCGAACTTGAACAGAAAATGAAATGTTCAGCGACAAGATCGGTATCTGCAAGAGATCTGCTACGAACTTTTGGAAAGAAAAACGAAGAGAAGCAGAACTTTATATCAGAGCCATCATCAGCCAGAGCCGGAACATTTGAGAATCCAGAGACAATTGATGATGACATATCCCATACAGCAGATACCCATGCTCTTAGGGAAATGTCATTCCGTGAGATACTGTCCGATAAATCTTCTAAACCTAAAAATCTAATATCCAAACTGAAAGAGCTTAATCTTCCGGTGATCACACATGAATGCCTCCATGTTATCTACAAGGCTCCACCAATCGAATATAGAACGATCTCATTACCACAGAGAGCAACCAAAGTACTTCCTGAAATTGATTATTCAGAGCCATTTAATACGACAGAGGTGCAGCCACAGGAGAGGAAATTCATATACGAGGTGGAAGAAGAGGAGCGCTCATCGCTGGCAGCAGACAGAGTGCGAGCACTTAACAGGGACAAGAGATTTGAAAGATTTCGTGGCATGTTATATGAAAACTTGCATTCGAACGACATGTGGTGTGATTTTTTCAAACCAAATCATCCAACAGACATTCTCCAGGATCCAGCTACGATCAGAAGCATGAGCATTTGGCTGCAGAACTCTTATCAGATCTTGAAGAAAAGAACAAAAAGACATAATTTCCGCAAGAAGAAATCGCCTAGTGGATTTGATGACTTAGGTGACTTCATTATTAATGATTTTGATGAAGAGCTCACAGATGATGAAGAATATACCCCATTGGCAATTATCACTGGACCATCTGGCGTTGGTAAGACAAGTTCAGTTTATACCTTGGTCGAAGAAACAGGAGGATATGTTTATGAAATCAATGCCAGTCAAGCAAGAGGAAAGAAGGACATTTTTGTCAATGTGAGTGAGCTCAGTACAACACAACTCGTTCATCAGAACCAGGAAACAGTTCAAGAAAATGAATTCCAGAAAGGCGTAATCTTGTTTGAGGACGTTGATATTTTGTTCGAATCTGACAAAGGATTCTGGTCCGTCATTGAGAATGCGTTGGCAATCTCAAGACGTCCCATCATTTTGACATGTTCAGATATTAGCGTGATTCCAGAGAACATTTTGGAGTGTGCACAAAAGGAGAATACTATTTTCGAACTTTTAACACCCTCAGTGGACATCTTATGTGATTATTTGTACGTTACCGCTCTTACAATGGGATTCAATGTTTCAGACCAGATATTGAGAGATCTTGCGGAAGAGTTTGATTGTGATTTGAGACGTTGCATTTTGAATTTGCAGTTAGTATGTGAAATTGATAATCATGCTGCGGATGTGGTTAATCGGATCTCGTACGCTTGTGGCAAGAGGAGCAAACTTGTTGATATGAATAGTTTGAAGAACTTCTCAATGATGAGAGATATCTACTCCGTGTCAGATGTGATCCGAGAGATGACATTCTCGTCTATCGCACATGAGCCTATGCTTCTGGATGTTGTCACAAATAATCCTATCTTAATGGAGGATGACTTAAGAGGCACAAGACTTCCGTATGAACTCAACATTGCAGATGCGCTGGCCTCACAGCTTCCAGATTTCTCAATCAACCCGCGTAAATCATTGAATATTGATAATATTCGTGAATACGATAAGATGTACTTTGGATCTAAACGCAAAGGCACGAGGATGACAAGAAGAGCCATCTCTAACATGCACAATTTTACCTTAGAGTTTGATGCAGGTGGTGGCAGTGTATTTGAAACTTTACCAGCTTCAAAATATATTGTTGATGTCTCACCCATTTTGAGAGAAATGGCTCGTTATGATGAACAGATCATAATCTCAAACAAGGAATTGGATGATGAAGATGACGAACATCCTAAGAGAATATCACGCAGATATGCATCACAAAAGCTTCTCACCAACTTCCAGCTTCCTCCTGGTCGTATCCTGGAGTCGGTGAAGAGCTGGAATAGAGAGAGATGAATGGCATTACGGAATTGCATGGTGCAATATTGAGATAATGCCCAATTATTATGAAAGGCAATGTCTGTATGAAATTGTAGAGCAAACGCGATCATGGATAAACCCCAGGTTTGAGCCGTTGAGTATCAGAAGATTACCAGTACCCCTAATTAGGAGAATAGTGAGGTTATTTCGCTGCTCTAGAAATAGTCATATGGCATACAAGTTAGCTTTGTTCGCTTTCCACAAATCACTCAACTCTTCTTGCAGAGGAAGAGATAATGCATCATTATTGAGTCTTCACCGATTATATGGCTACGTACTACATCTTTTTCAAAGGGCTGTGGCTACTCTGCGGGAAATTATAAGACATTGATTTCCGACCTGCTACATGAGATGTTATATCGCATGCCTTCTCCACAGCTCTATAACCACTCAAAGTTCTGGTTTAAAAAGTAATAGTTCTTCATGTTTTTCTTCAATATAATCTACCACACTGAAAGCTTTTGTATTTTCATTTAATGGGGCAAGGCGTGAGCAAGAACTTGACTAGCGAGGCTCTTTCGCTCAACTGTGCGGTTCTGAGCTTACCGCAGTCCTCCTACATCTCTGATGTAGGAGCTCGTGTCAGACAAAGCACAAATGTCAAGGCACTTATTGACGGCATCGTCACAGATAGATTGACGTCTAAGCCAGTGGACGATGCAATCCATGGCTTGCTAGAACGATATTGTGTTATGGTGTACACTTTCACTTTTACCTCAAAACGATATAAAAAGTGCACGCAAACGGAGAGAAACCTTACGGAAAGAAGGGATGAAGTTGTGGTGGCCTTCTTGGTTTTATTCAATGGGTCTCCCGAGGGCCTCCTCTATGCGTTTCACAATCTTCAATTGAAATTGAAGAAGCGCATTAAAGAGTTGAAACAAGATGAATCACCAATGACGACCTCAACATTAAACACACAATGTGAAGGACGGACTTCAGCTGAGAAGCTTATTATCTACGAAATTGCTGTTAATGGACAACAAGGGCAGAGATGCAGTACAGAAGTGCCACCACACCTTGAATTGCCTGAGAATGGACCGTACAGCAGCGCTACAACCACTCTATGCAACTTCACAGAAGGAGATATTTGTATAGTTTACCAGTTCACACAGATATTCAGCAAACTCCTAAAGAAGAAAGAAATACATTACGAGATATACCACGGTTATGTCTCTGATATTTCAGGCGTCCACGAGTCATCCCCTGCATTGGAGTTTCATGAATCCCTTCTTAGCCGGGCTATTTGGCCGAATAGGATCATCAAACCACAAGCACCAGGAACTATTGTCCTCCTAAGCACCAGCCATCTGAGGAAGTGCCACAGGCAACTCGTTAAAAGACCGTGTAATTCTCGGTCAAGGCCCTTTGAGGAGATGAGGGATCAAATGTATATTGGCAGTCACTTGAAGACCTTTGTTGACCTGCACTCCACCAAGGCCCGGAGGAAACAATGCTCCGATGTCTTGTTTCTTCCTGATATTCCACGGGCAGTTCCACAAGACAGCTTTGTCTTCCCTTAGGGGACCTTCCTGGGCTCAATGGCAATATAACTCATAACGTCTCACTCAGAGGGCAATCATTTTGTAGAGATGAGGTGTTAGGTAGTATCGCGAGTACCGGGGTGCCATCTCAGAAAACAAAACATCGCTGCTCCACTCCTTTTCAAAAGATGGCATTTCAAAGACAGCAACTTCAAAGGAAGAACCATGTTCAAGGGTAAGAAGTTGGCCAAAGCAGTAACCAACGCTGTCAAGACTGTTGGGGTGAATGACCTCTCCACCGGTCTGAATTCCAAAATGTTCGCCTTGGATGATGTGAGTTTTCTTGTCCCCATATGTTTGCCTTGTACAAGTCCATTAACCCATTCTAGCTCTACCGTTTTGGATTCTCAGGGAAGGCCATTGGATCTGCTTTTGATCCGATCCAAGGTCTGCTTGCTCTATCGACAGATGAAGGTGAGATCCACGTCTTTGGCCAGCAGCAAGTGGAAGTCGTTCTTACTTTATCACATGTGGCCCCAGTAAAGCATCTCCGCTTTGTGAAGGGCATTTACCTCGTTGCTATTGACGAAAAGAGCACTGTTTTGGTCTTCTCACTGTATCAGAAAAAGCTGCTGTCGTCATTCAGTCCACCAGGTAAGGTGACGGCGTTCGCCACCGACCCATCGCTAGATTGGCTCCTATTGGGTCTTCAAAATGGATCAATCTATGCCTACGATATAGACAGAGGACAGCTCACAAATTTCAAAATCGACAGTCTACAGAGACTTGTCCTTCCACAGGGGAAAGCATCTGCTGTGGTATCTATAGAGTGGAATCCAAGAGATATTGGAACACTACTCATTGGATACGGCAACGTCGCAGTCGTTTACTCTCTAGCTTCGAGTGACATCAAAGCAAGTTTCCGCTATGAGGTTCCAGCTGGCGCGCCAGGAGGAGACGGCCACATTTCTTCTAAACCAAGATATCCAGCTATTTGTGAAGCTCACTATCATCCAAACTCTCTCAATGCTGTTACCGCTCATGATGATGGCTCATTGGTGTTTTGGGATACCATTACAGGGAAGCTCATTATCTCACGTTCATTGTTTGATATTGACGTTGACATCCCACAATCATTGTCCCATCAACCACATCTTGGTCCACGAAACTCCCAATTTCTTAAGATCTCGTGGATCTGTCATGCGAACCCGGATGATACAACCTTAGTGATTGCTGGTGGTGATGCCCCACCGGATGATGGAGTTCACAACTTGATCTTACTTTCTTTTGGTACTGCTCCAAAATACAGCCTTACATCATATGAGAAGATGGCACAGTTCTATTCACAACCAGTGCAACAACGTTTCCTCCCTATTCAGAACATTTCTTCGGTCATCGACTTCCTTCCAATCGGTACTAAGACCCCATTTTTTGCTGGTGGACATGATCCTTCTCATATGTTTGTTTTACTTGAATCTGGTGAGATTGAAAACATCGAGCTGGAGTCAGGCGTACTCAACTACAAGGCTGCATTGTTTCCTCAATCCATCAACTGGATTCATCCGCATACAACGGTATCAAAGACGTTCCCCGTTCCTCGTAAGCAATGGGTGGGTATGATTTCTAGATCCAACAAACATGAAAACTTGTTGAAAGGCGGATTCCCGAACCGTCAGCCTTTGAAGGTGAATGATATGCGCTCTGCATTGGCTACCGGACACTCCAATGGCTCTGTAAGGTTGTACGATACTTGCCATGATGAAGTTGAGAATTCCTGTGTTCTTGAAGTCAATGTTGCCAGCACACTTAATATGATTAATGGGGTGGCTGTTGATCACATATCATATGCAGGTGAAACGGCAGAGCTGGCTGTGGCAACTGTTGGTGGTGATGTTGTTCTCTACAAGTTCGATGTGAACAGGAAATACAACCCAAACATTGATGACCTTGGAAGATCCGTGAATAGACTTTCGCTCAGCAGCGAAAAGAAGTTACTTGTTGATTTGAGAGACCGTGTACCAAATATTAAAGAAGGGTTTATGCCTGTTTGTGCAGTACACGCCCAACGTGGTAAAGTGTCGGCTTTGAATAACAGCAATGCTGGGTTTGTTGCTTTTGCATATGAGACTGGTGACCTCTTGGTTTTGGACAGAAGAGGGCCGGCAATTATCCACTCTGAGAATATAAGAGAGAGAACTAGAAATGGTAGCAGCGAGGTCACTGTTCTTGAATTCTCCATTATGGTGTTTGGTGATGACAGTTACTCAAGCATTCTTCTCTTTGCCGGTACTGACAAGGGTGAGTTGTTCACATATAAGATTCTTCCGGAGACCAACGGCAGATTCAGCGCTATGCTTGTGGATATTGTTACTGCTACTGATACAAGAGTCACAGATCTCAGCACTTATAAGTTGGAGAATGGTACACCAGCAACTGCAATTCATGAGCATATGATGAAACTTTCATCCGGATTGATGGTGGAAGGCGCAGTTATTGTTTCGGGCTCACAAGATATTCGTATTATCATTCCAGGAAAGGCCAAGTTATCTCACAAGATCTTTAATGACTACATTCTTTCCTCCGGTCTCTCCATTGTTCCAGTCAAGAATTCGGCGAAATCATATGCATCAGCTATTCCGGTCCTTCTCTCTAATAATACTATCAGAATTCTGTCATTACCAGAACTTAAGGACATTACTACTCAACAACTTCCTTTCAAAGTGGATCCGCGTTTTGGCAAATACAGCACTGTTCTTCCCTCTGGTGAAGTTGTTGTTCGTATGAGCGAAGCACGTGCTGGTGTTGTCCAAGTTGCTGGCCAAGGTATTAAGCTTGCCCAGGCGCCATCTGACAGGTTATACAATGACGCGACCACAATTCCTTACCGTCCTCAGATTGGTACTGCTCAATGGCTTAAGGGTACTACTCTCATTGGATACAATGATTTGGATATCCTCATTGGTGGTGACCGCAGGCCTCCATCTAAGAACAAAGAAGCCGCGTTGTGTAAGGGCGCTGTTACTCTTGAATCTCATGGAAAGGAAGCTGATGAATTTGCATACAAGAAGCCTGTTCGTGGATATGCTGTTGGTTCATACAATCCTACCAAGTCCATTATAAGAGGATTCCAGAACGGTGTAGAATCAATGGAGGAATCGTTTACTGACTATGCTAATAATGCCAGTCAGTCCATGAATGAGAGTATTGGCCAAGTCCAAACAGATCTTGTTAGAGCAGTCTTCAAGTCAAAATTCGGATTTTAGGTCACACTTTATAATGTATTTACGATTTATAACTAGGAAATTTATCTTTTGACATAGTATCTACGTTCAAGAAATAAGCAATGCAAAATGGTCATTAGGGAGGAATTAAGATAGCTCATCAATCAATATCTAAATCGGGATCAGTTGGATTTCCTGCGATGTTTGAATCCCCACTAGGAGGAGCAGCGTTGGCTCCCTCTGCACCTGAACTAGAACTTGGATCAGCTGGGTTGGGGTTAGCCGTATTTGATCGTGTGTCTGGTCTAAATGTTGTTGTTCTTGTATTTTGTGGAGAACCATCGCCATTCATTGTCACAGTGGTCAGAGTAACGCCCTGACCTTCATTTCCGCCATTAAGTGCATTAGTGAAGCTTTGCATTAAGATTGGAGCAACTGTGTTTCTTATAGCTCCTGGAAGTACATTTGCAATTATGTCATTCAGACTTCGGGGCTGATTTGTTGTTCCAGTTGTATTATTTTGAGTGTCAGTGTATGCGTCTGGTGGTACACTAGTCTCGGGATCAGCCATTTCTTCATCAACAGGTTCTGCTTCTTCCGGCCTGTCAGTGGAAGGAGAGGCATTTGTTTGGGCTTGTGGTTGAGGCTCCTCTTGGGGACTCTGCTGTTGTTGAGTGAAAATGTTTCCAAGTGCGTTCAATGTCTGAGTAATGGCATCAGGTCCTTCAGGGCCATTAGTGAACAATTGAAAAGTTTGATTCACATCTCCATTCTGTTGACCCGTAGCAAATCCAAAGGTTCCATTACCACTTGGCTGAGGTGCAAATCCATACTGCTGCTGTTGAGTACCAGGTTGTTCTGACTGTTGGCGAGACCCTTGCTGGCTTTGTGATCTTGTAGGTGGAGTAAACCGACTTCTAATTGAACGAATTGGGATAGCAAGTCTATTTAGTTCTTCTCTTGTGATGCCTTGTGATAGAGCTCTTTGCTCTGCATAAGAAAGAGAGTCCACCAACTTTTGAATGTACTGAGCCAGAGAACCGTTTGTATCTGCCAATTGAATAGCCATGATGTAAGCCTTAACCGACTCCAACGCATTACCCCTTGCTAAGTAACTAAATCCCAGGCGAGACCAAGCAGTTTCAAAGTCATTTTTAAGCTCGATGGCCTGTTTCAAATCAGTGATAGCATTTTCTGTGGCGTTCAAATAGGTGTATGCAGCAGCCCTGTTGGAATAGAGGATGTAATTCGTTGGATCAAGTAACAACGCTTCGGTGTACTTCGCAATGGCAGCACCAAAGCGTCCCGATTTGAATACTTCATTTCCCTGATGTCTGAGTTCTTGCGCCTTTAAAATATTTCTCTTAAGTTCCAGCCCTCTAAGCTTGTAGAGGGAGCGGAAGAAACGCAGCAATGAGAAGAACTCATCGCCTGTCTCATCATCAAAGTGCATCTCTTTGTCACTTCCGGTACGAGCAAAGCCTGCGTAGCGTCTCAGGAGTCCTGCACACGTAGAAAATAGCAATTTTGTTGTGGGATCCACTAGAGAAGACATGGATGTGATCACCTGAGCAAGAGCAATGGGCAGCGTTCCGTTTGGATCCAGTTCAGCGTTGAAGTATTCAGTGGTTGAGCGGGGGCGTGCGCCAGCTGTTGTAGTTCCGTCTTGGCGAACATACCACGCCTTGCACAACGTCTCCACAAGGTCATCAATCTCTGTTTCTGTATAGTGCATCTTGCGCCCTGCATGTTCATTAGCCAGCTTTGTGAGCGGTTCCACAGCTGCAACCACACCTCCAACGTTGTACTCGATCATCACTGATGAGCGCTTTTTCGAGGCGAAGGCGTTGAGGTGAACCAGGAACCCTGCCACAGCAGTGAGAAATGCACACTGCTCTTCTTTCCGTGCAAAGACACGTTCCAGCGAGCCCATTATGTGTTTTTGGTGCCTTTTTTATGCGTTTATTGGGTTCTCTGTTGAATAAGGAGAGGGCTCATTGGCGGCTCCTTCTTTTTATAGTGGCCGCGCACTTTGCTCCCACCGAACCATCTGGAATTTTCGGGGACGCTTCTGGTGGCGTTTCCCTTTAATCCTCCAAGAACTTTGAGGAGTTATAGTAAGACCGGCTCCAGCACACAGAGATGGCGTTGTGGAACTCACAAACAGACGTTAATGCCTTTGCCGAAATTCCGACCCCACCCCCTTTCTCCAAGCAGAGTTGTCTTTCCCCCAAGGGACTCAGGGCGTTTCTTACCGCCTCCAGACATGTCACCGATGATGTCCTCAAACAGAGACTGAACAGCATCGGCAACAGTGCTGACTCCAGGACGACAAAAGGCTCGCTGTGCTCGAAGTATGCAGACGAGACATTGCTACCGGCATGGAAGGACCGCATCGCTACTATTGAGTTTTGCTCACAAGAAGCTGCAGAGCTGCGAGCACAGCTCCATGATGCGCGCGATGCACAGTTAGGCCAGATCACCAACGAGCAACTCCGAATGGACCCGTACGCCCTGAGGGACCTCGACGAACTGAGACAAAGCAGGTTCCGAGATCTGAAGACAATGGAAGACTGGACGCGCAACGAAGCCGCTGTTGAAGAGATCATCCGTAAAAGGAGCACCGAAATCCTCCTCGACGTCTGTGGGCTGTCCATCTCAGACTTCCTCACGGCTGTGAAAACATTATGATGAAACGTTTGATGACATTGCCCTCTCCCTCCAACGAGCTTCCATTCCCCTGCCTTATCATATTCCTTGTAAATAGATATTGTGTGCCCTCCCGACTATCGCTACGTAGCGGCCATTGTTCCCCAAATCGATGAATCCGTGGAGTTAACCGGATCTACAGCTTTGTTTACCTCACCATTTCCCGCGACGCGTCCATAACAAAAAAGCTGAGGAGGAGCGTTAACATGCCTTCCCGCTGCGGCTCCGTTCTGCAACAGAAAGGGCAGCTATCGATGGAGAAGCAGAATCCCCTGCAGCCGTTCTGGTATGACTCCTCCAGAACGGAGACCAGTGCACTGTCACTTGAGCCGAGGGACAGAAGGACGCGTGATGAGAATGCCGGAGGAACTCGTTTCCATACGCGTGTCACTGCCCCGACTAAAACAGCCGACGCCAAAGCCGCTGCTGAGGCATTGGTGAGAAAGAGACTCTGTGATCAAGATGAAACAGATCACAAGAGGAGATTTACTGGAGACAGCTCGTTGATCAATTCTGATATTCTAACAAGTGAGGATGACTTTGATCACATTACTTCAAACAGGCAGCTGTGTAAGACTTCTTCAAGACCTTCAAATGCGAGCTCTGAATCGATGTACTTCTTCAATAAAATCCCAAGTTCTCCACCAGTATATCTCTCACAGCATGCAGAACTTCCAAGTTCGCCTCAAAGACCTGGAGCAACAGAAGAGCGGGAAACAGTACTTTTCACGTCACAGGCAACGATGATTCCAAACACTGATTATGACAGCACAGATAGTGATAGCACCGTGGACTTTAATATAAACACGCTGAACAGAGTCCATGGATATATTTCAAGTGATTACTTGGCTTCAGAGCCGACATTCGGTGACCAAGATGATCAAGAGTCTATAATTCTAGCCCGAGCACGTGTCGCACAAAGCATTGAAGAAGGGTCACCAAAAGTCTACTTGGAAAACATGGGGCTAAAGACGCTTCCAGAAGATATTGAGGATCTGAGAAATTTGGTTTGTTGGGGTCGTAACGGTGTCGAGATTCCAAATATCGAGATATATGCTACGCATAACAAACTTCGAATCTTACCTCCATCATTATTTAACGTTTCGAATTTGTCAGTGTTATCATTAAGAGACAACCGACTGAAGAAGATCCCAGGTAAGATTTTCCAATTGAAGAAATTAACATACTTATCTGTCTCCAATAACGAAATCAAAGCGCTACCATATCAGATTCTTCAGCTCCCACTTCTATCGAATTTATTGGTTCGTCCTAATCCAAACTTGGTAGAACTGAAAGACCAAGATGAACTGAGCTATTTCTGCATTGGTAAGGAAAGCTCAAACCACGATATGGATGTACGTCGGTTTGTCTCTAAGATCAAGTGGTGTGTTGATTTACCATTGCAGGCCTCTTCTCAGATCTCCCCACAAGCTGACGATAGAGAGCTCGCCGAAAAGGTAAGTCCGGTTCCTAAGCTTTCCGAACTAGCACTCCGGAAGTTTTGCAAGTACAGTGTCACATTTACAGAAGCGCAGATATGGAAGAAACATGTCCCAGTGCTTACTCAAAGAAAAATTACAAAGGCCCTGCAGAAGGGCATCTATGATGAGCGCTGTTCGGTGTGTGATGCGCTGACAGTCAACCCAATCGCCAAGGCACTGGAATGGTGGGATTTCAAAACACAGAGAATCGTGCCGGTGAGACGTAACTTCTGCTGTGGCAATTGTGTAAAAAGATGGTTGGATGATGTTGAGCAGACTCTCGACAGGCTTGACAATGCGGACCAGGATCTTGATGAGGATCTGAGTATAGGCAATGAGCTACCATCAGAGCCAGCTCAGGCAGATCAATTGCGCTTTGACGAGGAGTTTTAAGGCAAAAAAGTTATGATGTGAATGAACGGTATACTATCTTGTGTGCATGCTCCCCTAAATCCTGTAATCGATTGAACATGGCTGAACGGGGCGCCCTGTTCGTGATTCGCTCTGCCAACACGGTACCGGCCCAACTAACAAAGCTGGCCGGGGACTCACGTGCCGGCGGCAAATCCGGGGCCAATTCGCGGGAGCTCACCCCATGGCTGCGAAGCAGGGGTCAGTCGTTTGGTGATGCCAGACATCTGGTGGTCCCCAAGGCTTGACGGCCGACTACCATAAAACCCTCGCTGGTGAATTGACGGGTGCGGTCTGCAGCAATTGGAAGGGAAAGTCCTCATACAAAAATGACCGTTGAAACGCCACTCATCAATGGAACGTCTTACTACACTCTAAGGGCATCTTCCCCGGCGTTGCTCCGGGAGGCCGCTGCGTTTTATCAGGCGCTTGTGGGCTTCACCCTTAGAGTAGAAGCAGCCGACAGACTTCTTTTCAACTCTGGTCAGGAATTCCCTGGTCATTCTGCCTCATTAGAGATCCTGTTGGATTCTACATTTGCTCAGCCAGACTCTTCAGTTCTTGTGAATGAGAAGGGCGCCACTGATTGGCGTTCTCTCAGATCCACTATTGTCTTCAAGACGGATGCTATTGAATCGCTCACACGCAACCTGCAGGCATTGGAAGGTTCACAATGGCAAGCTTATCCATCTGAGCTGGCCCCAGTTGAGCTCTATGTTTTGGACCCACTCGGCTACCTCATTGGTTTCACATCTCTCCCCCATGCTCTTTCCACAAAGGCCCCACCACTCAAGAAGCTTGATATCCCACCATCACAGGCTCAAACTACTACTGCAGCTACTGCCATAAACACAGGTGGCTCGCGGAACATAGCTGTAATGACATCTGGTGGTGATGCCCCGGGTATGAACGCATGTGTGAGAGCGGTTGTCAGAGCTGCCCTTTACAGAGGTTGTAAGGCTTTCGCCATCTACGAAGGTTATGAAGGTCTTGTGAGAGGTGGTGAGAAGTACATCAGGGAAATGGACTGGCAATCTGTCCGTGGCTGGCTCAGTGAAGGTGGTACCAATATTGGAACAGCTCGTTGTGCTGAGTTCAGGGAGAGACCAGGCCGTCTAAGAGGTGCAAAGAACCTTATTGATGCTGGAATCGATGCTTTGATTGTCTGTGGTGGTGATGGCTCTCTTACAGGTGCTGACCTCTTTAGAGCGGAATGGAGCTCTTTGATTGGTGAGTTGTTGGAGACTGGTGAGATCACCAAGGAACAGTTTGAGAAGCATCAACATCTCAACATTTGCGGCACGGTCGGATCTATCGATAACGATATGTCCTCCACCGACTCAACAATTGGTGCGTACTCTTCCCTGGATAGAATCTGTCAAGCTATTGATTACATTGACGCTACTGCAAACTCTCACTCTCGGGCTTTCGTCATTGAAGTCATGGGGAGACACTGCGGCTGGTTAGCCCTTATGGCTGGTATTGCAACAAGTGCAGACTACATCCTCATTCCAGAAAAGCCGGCTTCGTCTAAGGAATGGGCTGATCAGATGTGTGATATTGTCGGAAAGCACAGATCAAGAGGAAAGCGTAAAACTATTGTTATTGTCGCGGAAGGTGCCATTGCTAATGACTTGACGCCAATTACTTCAAAGGATGTTCTGAAGGTTCTTGTTGATAGACTGGGCTTGGACACCAGAATTACGACACTTGGTCATGTTCAAAGAGGTGGTACAGCAGTGGCTTTCGATCGTGTTTTGGCCACTTTGCAGGGTGTTGAAGCTGTCAAGGCTGTTCTTGAATCCACTCCAGAAACACCATCTCCAATGATTGGTATTGTGGAGAATAAGGTCTGCCGCAGACCTCTCGTAGAAGCTGTCAAGCTCACAAAGCAGGTCGCACAAGCAATTTCTGAGAGAGATTTCAAGCGTGCCATCTCCCTTCGTGATTCTGAATTCATTGAACATTTGAACAACTTTATGGCCATCAACTCTGCTGACCATAACGAGCCAGCACTTCCACAGGAGAAGAGGCTCAACATTGCTATCATTAACGTTGGTGCCCCTGCAGGTGGTATGAATAGTGCTGTCTATGCAATGGCTACATACTGTATGTCTAGAGGCCATACACCATATGCTATTCACAACGGTTTCCCAGGTTTAGCAAGACACGAGTCTGTGAGATCTATCAACTGGCTTGACATTGAAGGTTGGACCTCAAGAGGTGGCTCCGAGTTAGGTACTAATAGAACTACACCAGTTGAGGCTGATATAGGTATGATTGCATATATGTTCCAGAAATACCAATTTGATGGTCTTGTCATCGTTGGTGGATTCGAAGCTTTCGAGTCTTTACATCAGCTCGAACAAGCCAGAGCAGACTATACCGCGTTCAGAATCCCAATGGTTCTTATTCCGGCCACAATTTCCAACAACGTTCCGGGTTCTGAGTACTCACTAGGTTCTGACACATGTTTGAACTCTCTTATGCAGTACTGTGACATTGTGAAGCAGAGTGCTTCCAGTACAAGAGGGCGTGCTTTTGTTGTTGAGGTTCAGGGTGGTAACTCAGGATATATTGCTACATTGACCCATCTTGCTTGTGGTGCACAAGCTTCTTATGTTCCAGAAGAGGGTATCTCTCTGGAGCAATTGGACCAAGACATCTCTTCTTTGAAGCACTCCTTCTTTGTTGCCTCCGGTAAGTCAAAATCTGGTAAACTGATCTTGAAGTCCGAGAATGCATCCAAGGTCTTGACCACTGATGTTATTGCAAACATCATAACAGATGAAGCACAAGGCAGATTTGATGCAAAGACAGCTGTTCCCGGCCACGTTCAACAAGGGTCACTGCCATCTCCAATTGACCGCACAAGAGCCACAAGAGTGGCAGTCAAGGCCGTTCAGTTTATTGAGGAGAAACAAGACATCATCAAGCCTGTACGCTTCTCTCAGAAGCTTGACTTTTCTGAGCAGGATGTGAGTGACACGGCCTCTGTCCTTGGTGTGAAGAGATCACACTTGAGGTTTACAAGCATTCGTCGTTTGTATGACTTCGAGACGAACATTGCAAAAAGAATGCCAAAGGTTATCCACTGGGATTCTACAAGAGAGATTGCTGATGCTCTAGTTGGAAGAGTGAGAGTTCAGTCAAGCACATGACGATCTTCTCTGTTACTAATATATATATAGCGATGTCTATGGAATTTCATTACATTAGAGAACACTTACATAAACTGTCATTATTCGTTCATTAAATTCTATCTTCTCATTTTTGGCATCTTGCGTTGTCCTTGCTCCATCTCCTCCAGCTCCTTAACACTAAAATAGAATGGTGCCAACTCCGCCAACCATTTCTCTTGGATTGGAAGACAATTTCTCATAAACTCCTTGCTTGTAAGAACCAGTTCGTGGTATAGGACCATTTTTGGGGGTGGTTTGTGCTTGTAAAGGACAGATGATGGATGGATGTACACTTGTTGTGACTTCTTCAGAGATTTGTAGCTGTCACCCGTTTTAGACAGTCTTGCAGCGTTGGGGAAGTAACCGGATGCTATGGCTTTCTCGATGTTTGTTGTCATACTTTTCATGCAGCTCTCGTCAGATCCTCCGCTAGATTTAACCAAAGTTGCCACACGATCGCAAAGCCTTTCAAGCTGATCACGTACATTCCGGGCCCTCGTCAGCGTTTTATACTGAATAAAGTTATCACGACACCATTGTGCAGAGTATCCATTGTCAACCCATTGATTGTAAACCTCAAGTAATGTCATATGATCACTACTCTTTCTGAACGAATCCCTTGCACTATCAGCCATTAGCTTCTTGTCCTTCGGTCTGTAGAATAAAGCACTGGACTCGTCGAGCATGGCAACAATGGAAAGGATTTCCTTGGTACATTTCAACTCGCCACTTGATAGCAATACTTTGGCAAGCATTGGGTTGGTGGGGAACTCTACCATTTGTCTGCCAATATCAGTCAGTTGACCTTTGGAATTCATAGCACCGAGGGCGTAAAGTAGTTCATATGACTTCATCAATGTCTCACTTGCTGGCGGATCCATGAAATCAAATTTAATCAAGTTTGTAATACCCAAACTCAATAACAACAATACGACGCTCGCTAGATTTGTTCTTAAGATCTCGGGAGTCGGATTGGAAGGCAGTTCATGAAAGTAAGCCCATTTTGTAAATAATCTGAAACACTTTCCCGGTCCCACTCTTCCTGCTCTACCTGCTCTTTGGTCTGCAGATGCTCGTGAGCACGGCGTCACAATGAGAGATTCCATACCAGTAGAAGGGTTGTAAACATTTTCCTTAACAAATCCGGTGTCAATTACGTACACAATCCCATCAATAGTAAGAGATGTCTCTGCAATGTTGGTTGCAAGAACAACTTTTCTGGCATTTGGAGGCGTGGGCTCGAATATCTTTTGCTGCATTTCAGATGGCAAGTTAGCGTAAATAGGACAAATAATCATCTCCTTGATTCTTGATCCAAGTTTACGAGAAGTTTCGGATAAATTCTCAGCCATGGATTCGATCTCGTCTTGACCAGTAAGGAAAACGAGGATATCACCTGGCCCTTGCGATGTATGGATCTGAAATACTGTCGTAATGGCAGCATGAATATAGTTAGCTTCTGGTTGTTTTGTGTAGTGAATATCAACAGGAAAGCGCCTTCCAGGAATGTTGAAGATAGGAGCACCGTCAAAGTATTCACTGAACTTCTCAGCATTCATTGTAGCAGAGGATATGAGAAGTCGAAGATCGGGTCTGTACTTAGAGACATCTTTGATCAAACCAAATAGGATATCCGTACTCAGTGTCCTTTCATGAGCTTCATCAATCATTAATGCTGAGTATTCACTAAGCTCTGGGTCATTCATGAACTCTCTCAAAAGCATACCATCAGTCATGTACTTCACTACTGTTTTCTCGTTGGTTTTGTCCTCAAATCTGATCGAATAACCAACTTCGTGCCCCAGTCTAACACCCATTTCATCTGCCACTCTTGTGGCAACACTCATCGCAGCCACACGGCGAGGTTGTGTACAAGCCACTTTCATCCCACTCTTGGTGTACCCATCTTCAAACAAATACTGGGGCAGCTGTGTAGTCTTACCAGAACCCGTCTCACCGACAATGATAAGCACTTGATGCAGTTTGATGGCCTCAAGCAGTTGGTTTCTGTACTGATAAACAGGAAGGGACTTCCTCACTTGATCAATAGACTTTATCCTTGCTTCTTCTGCTTCGATCTGCTTCTTGAAGGAGGCCTGTTCATCGGTAAGTGCAGCTTCACCAGCATTATCAAGAAGAAAATCAATGTTCTGAGATTCATCAAAGACATATTCGTACTCATCTTGCCTTGGTGCTACAATATCATCCGGGTGGGCAATCTTCATCTTCTTAGACTGTGCTGCCTGTTGATTTTCCCATTGTTCATATTCACTGACAATCTTTCCTGTCTCTTTATATTTGGAGTAAAGAGAGTCTTCTTTGCGCTTACGGTCATGACCGTGGTAATCGGGTAGGGTGTATTGATTATCTTGGTCAAGTCCACGCTTCTCTCTCATCAACTGGAGGACCTCACGCTTGTGTTGAATCTCTTCTTGCTCCCTCCTTGTCAACTTGTCCCAGCCGTACTTCTCGATGTCATCCTCAAAGTTCAGGACCTCTTGTTGAAGAAGGACATAGCGCTCCTCTTCACGCTTGTCGAGGTATCTTTGTCTGGCATTCTGGCGGAGTTCATCAATGTCCTCATTTACTTCGGGCTCTGCTTGTCCAGTAGACCCATTGTCTTCAGCGGGCAGCTCATCGCTTTCAGTTGGCTGATGCTCCCCTTGTGGACGGTGTTCCTCCTCCCCCTCCTCCTCCTGACTCTCTCCAGAGTCTGAGCCCCAGCGGTCGGATTCCTTCTCACGCTTCCTGCTGAAGTGTTGACTCATTGGTTTTGTGCGCCCTATTGTTCCTTATTTTGAGAGTCTATCTGCCCCATTTGTTGGTGTTGAAGGAAAGAAGAACCAGGAGAGGAAAAAAAAAAACACGAACATTGAACGCTGCCAAAAACGCATCGACCTCTTATCGCCATTATCCTAGAACTTGAAACGCCAAACAAATCAATATAACGAACTAACCTGATGACGGAGAAATTGGAGGCCACAAATATCCAGCGAAGAGGACCCACACATGAGGTGCACGACAATGAGTCCGTCGCCACCAGTGAATTTCATAATATCAGCAACGGGCACTACGTCCCACCTTGGACTGAGCCCTACATTATCGGTGTTGCCGGTCCTAGTGGCTCAGGAAAGACCAGTGTTGCGTCTCGAATTATCCAGGAGATTAATACACCTTGGACTGTTCTGATTTCCTTGGACAACTTCTACAGACCTCTAACACAGGACCAAAGAATGCTCGCTTTCCAAAGTAAGTGGGACTTTGACTGTCCTGAATCTGTGGACTTGGACCTCTGCTATGAATGCGTGAAACCTTTGAAGGAAGGTAAAAAGACCCAGATCCCTATTTACTCGTTCACTGATCATGATAGAACTGATAGAAGTCTTACCATCTACGGTGCCAATGTCATTGTTATCGAAGGTATATACGCACTTTACAACGAAAAATTGAGAGAATTGATGAACATGAAGATATATGTTGATACAGATCTCGACATTTGTCTTGCAAGACGCCTCAATAGAGACATTGTTCATAGAGGGAGAGATCTTGAAGGTGCTATCAAACAATGGAACACATTCGTCAAGCCAAATGCTGATAGATATGTCAAGCCAACTATGAGGAATGCTGATCTCATTGTTCCAAGAGGTTCAGAGAACACCATCGGTATTGAAATGCTTATCAGGCACATCAAAAAGCAACTTGCGCTCAAATCTAAGGCACACATTGAGAAACTGGATAAGCTTACAGGAAAACTTGACTTGGCTACACATCCAAATATTAAAATCCTCGAGCGTTCGAACCAAACACATGGTATTTACACCATTCTCTTGAATAAGAAGACGAGTCGGGATGATTTTATCTTTTACTTTGACCGAATTGCCACAACTCTTATTAACAAGGCACTTGAGTTTGCTGAATACAATAACGTCAGAGTCACAACCCCATTGCAAGTTTCGATGCACACAGTGACGCTGAAGTCCAACATCATTGCAGTCAACATTATCAGATCTGGTGATTGTTTCATGCATTCATTGCGTAAAACTATTCCTGAAATTGCAATTGGTAAACTTTTGATCCAGTCTGTTGCTGCTACTGGCGAACCTCAGTTACATGCCGAATCTCTACCAAGAGGAATCGCTAATGAGAACACAGAAGTGCTATTGATGGATGCACAAATCATTTCAGGAGCGGCTGTAATCATGGCTATTCAGGTTCTCATGGATCATGGCGTCAAGCCAGAGAATATTACCGTTGTGTCGTATTTAGCTATGGAGATTGGATTGACAAGAATACTGAGAGCGTTCAAAGGTGTCAATGTCGTTGCTGGCGCAATTGGCGAAAGGGACAAGATGGAAGAACAGCCATGGTTCAGGAAGAGATTCATCGATGAGATGTACTTTGGTACTTGAATAATTTTAGCATGATTTATCGCATGAAACGAAACCTTTAATTGATCAGTGTATGATGTGTAAATAATTATTAATGCTTCCTAGAGACCAGTGATTCTCATGACAACAAAACCAACAGTAACCACAACGGTGTATGCAAAGATAGAAGAAGGAACTCCTCGAGATATAAAGTTACCCACGGTAAGATATCTCTCTCCAAAGTCATCCACTAGCGAGATGGCTGTAACGTTAGGGAATCCAGAAGTTGGGAGACCCATAGCACAAGAGCACAAAAAGGCTGATGCCATAATGAGCAGGTTTGGATGTGGGTCATCTAACTTGGAACCAATCTCAGCAACTAATGGTACAATGATCAGTGCTGCAACGGTGTGCGAGACAAACGTTGCAACAACAAGTATAAGAGCACCAAATATAAGCATTATGGCAAAGAGTGAGAAGTGTTCAACTTTGTTCTGGATTGCTACGGCAATTGTGGCGAGCAATCCTGAAGTGGAGACAGCCTTACCAAGGGCAATACCGCCCATTGCGAGCACAACAATTGTCCACAAAAAGTTATTAAAATCTTCAGCAGTTAGGAGTCCACTTCCGAAGAACAGAATCATTGGGATGATGGAAATGATACCCATTTCACCAAACACCCCTTGCAACTGGTGGGCTAAGCACCAAAGAGCGATAGTGCCAACAGTGACAAGAGAAACAAACCATTGCGTGCCTGTAAACTTTTCATCCACCGTTCTAATACCAGCAATTGCAACTTGTTCAGATGAACTGAAAGTAACTAGAAGGAACAGCCAGATCAAGATTAGAGAGATTGCGCAAACTGGAATAGAAACAACGAACCATTGTCCCCACGATGGCTGAGGATCCATGATTCCGATAGAGATAATGTTTTGCGGTGAGGCAATAGGAGAAGCCATTCCTCCAATGTTAGAGGAAAGAGCAATACCCAGGACGAGCTGCTTACCAAACACAGAACCACGTGGAAGTGTTCTCAACAGTGACTGGATGATGGAGTAACACAAGACAGGAGCAGCAACATTAGAAACCCACATGGACACAACGAGAGCCACGGTCATGATAGTCAAGAGAATCACCTTTGGATTTGTTCCAGCTTTGGAAAGAATCCATGTCGAAATAATCTTTGCAATGTTGTACTTCGACAATGCAGCAGCCAGTGTGAAACCACCAAGAAGCAACATAATCACTGAAGACCACATAGAAGCGAGAATAAACTTTGACGCTGATTCTGGATCCATACGTACACCATCAGCATCCTTGAGAACACCAAGCACAACGATCATGAGGGGAACGAGCAACGATGTAACAAAGAGTGGAATGGCTTCAGTTGCCCATAAGATTGATGAGCACACAAGGATGGCAAAACAGTTCTTTTGTTCGACTTCTTCGAATGGCGACCATGCTAATAGCACAGCAGTAACGACACTTATGATAATAAGCTTCAGGCTGTTTCCTGTTATAATCGAGGATACCGGGCCAATATCTTCCTCACCAACAGCAAGGATCTCCTTTGAATGTGGCTTTCTAGCCAAAGTAGCAGCCTGGGCCTTTCTTTCAATGCCGATCATGTCCTTCCACACTGTATTACGCTCCCACACAACGTGTTCTCTCAAATGTAATCTGAGCTCCGACTTGGCTGATTCAAGGTTTCCGTTTGTAGCGATGGAAGCATACATCTGTGCTAACTGTTCAATCTTATGCTTGAGATCTTCTTCTGTCTTTTCACTGAATACATATGAGTTTTTCACCAAGCCTTCGAGGTACTCATCTTTCAACTTTGTGTTGAGAGACTTGTCAAATTTCTTCAAAATTTTTGTGAAGCCTGTCTTATTCAGCTCAACGTAAGACTTCAGCTCAGAGATGACCATAAAAAGGGCAATCGCTCTTCTTTTGAGTGTAATTCTGACATCAGCTAGCACGTTGAATGGGTCATTCTTGAGAGAGTCGTAATCAGTGTCCCAGAACTCCGGTGACTTCGCCTGAATCAAGGATTCGTTTCTTCTGGAACGATTATCAAGATCTGTAGAGCCTGCTCTTCCCCTAAATGGAGCTACGCCATCCTCATCCTCATCACCACTTCCATCTTCATCTTCAGCTCCCTGCCCGTTAGAACCCTCCACAGACATCGATGCTACTAAAGCAACATCAGGGATAGACTTTGAACGGAAAGGCGCACGCGATCCCTGTGATGGGTGTGGTGTTAATTGTGTGTCGAAGTCGTTAAGGTCGTCGCACAAAAGGTCAAAGTCTTGGTAAGTGGATGCCTCCTTCTCCTTATAGAACTTCTCGATCCTCTTAAGCTCTGCATCCAAAGCAGCTATGAAAACTTTCGTAGCATCTCTCTCCTGGGCGTGGTCCTGTGTGATGAGATATGAAGACTCTGTATCCTGTCTCGAACGATTACCTGTTTGAGCCAGGGACTCTCGCTGTAGGTTGTAAATGAGTTTCTTGAGATTCGAGTAGGCGATGTAGCGTGAAGACCACTCTGGCACAGCGTTAAACTGCAGCGAGTGGGAGAACTTCATCTCTCTTGTGAAGACTGCAGTCTCTGCCAGTGTTGTCGGTGTCGTGCTTCTAGCTTTGTCCGTTGTTTATCAGCTTGTTGGAGCTTTTGACTTTTGGCTGCTGCGTCCAGATGGCGCGGGCACCTGGAACTTATTACCCACGTGACCGCTACGTAATTAGCACCGGGCTGGGAGGTCTATTTACCGCTCCGGGTTATTCCCTCTTCAAAAATCAAAGGAACAAACTTCGCAAAATCTATTCCAATCGAAGGGCACGCCCTCTTCTTGTATCGAGTGTTTGCGCAGATGCGGCTACGTAAACTGCATCTACCCCGGATATATTATGAGCTTAAGGGCCATTCACGGAGTGCCTGTTTCTACGCAATTGTTAATAATAAGATAAGGGCGTGTGGCGTAGTTGGTAGCGCGTTCGCTTAGCATGCGAAAGGTCTCCGGTTCGACTCCGGACTCGTCCATTTTCTTTTTTTTTTTTTGGAAAAGTCTTGGTGGCCCCTTGGGATCATTTTAGCATCTAACTGTATTAGATTTCGTTTAATCCTGATAATACTCAAGTTGTTAACTTCGTTTTATTTTGCCGTTTTTGACACCTTTCTCGCGATGTCTTTGCGCGGGACGGCAGAAAACAAACAACAAAAGCGTTCTCATAACAGCGACTTGTCCATAAAACTTTCGACCTCACACTGTCCTCTGCGCAAATACTGCAACGGGAGCAGATGCCCATGGATGAGACACCGCAGAAGCGGCTCGATGCGCCGCATACGCCAGTCTCACAAGCGCTCTCTGTGTTTCCTCCGCCGCCAACACCGCCTCTCCACCCGCTGAGCACCCCGCTGGGACAAACCGCTGGAGTTCTCTACACTGCTCCACGCAGACCGTCATTAATCGATACTCGAACAGCATGTTCATCCTCTTCCTCGCTGTATGAGCTCAATGTTAGCGCTAGCAACCTGGCTGGAACGCCTGCAGATCATGTCATGGACGCTTACCATGCAGCTGCAAGCTCCTCCCTGGTTCACACGAGCTCTAGTGAGGACTCAGATTCAGACACAGAGCTTGCAATGGATGCTCTTGGAACGCGGCGATCTAATGAGATCTTTAAACATGACTGGGGTGAGCTTCTTGTGACGCAATCGCCGACCTTTAATTCTCAAAAGTTCAAGGCAGATCCCGTACATGGTTCTAAAGAAGACTATCTTAATCAACTTCATCACATTGATTCAAGCACACCCATTTTCAAACGACTTGTTAGTAAAAATGCACTAAAACCTCAGTTGAAGGCATTTCGTCGAATCTCATCTGATCTTCAACATGAAAGAGTCCCCCTCGATAATGAGATAAGTCATGAGAAGCTGGTACTATTGAATCTCAAAGAAGAGGAGGAGCTACTCTCGAAAAAGGATGGCAGTGATGCGAATAGTGTAGATGATGATGAAGGATCGACGTACTCTAAGTTTGATATAATCAAGAGGGCCAATGAATCTTGGAATCAAAAGAAAAATGCATTTCTCAATAGGAACAGGACGGCAAGCAGTTCAGAAAACAGTTCGGATGTTCCTCCTAATGAGCGCAATGAAGAAGATCAGGGTCGCTTGGTGAGAAAAAGAACATCATTCGAAGGAGATCTTGAATTCTTTGGAGAAAAGAGTAAGAGGCGAGCGGTATCTACAAGCCCAATCTCGACAGGATTTTTGAAAAGAGGGAGCCTGAAATTGATCACAAAAGCATCGAAGGACTTAGAAAGGATGACATTGACAAACACTTGCACAAATACTGCGACGGAGTCGAATATACAAAAGGAAACATGAATAAGGGAATTTTTGGCATTGCTATGACACAAAACACTGGCGCTACGGTTTGTACCACTCTAAACAGGAATGAGTTGGTTATTATTTTTCACGACATTTGCATATGACATATATATATGATTGAGATAGACTCGAATCAATGTATAGGTCTCAATATCAGTATAAGCTGAAGGATAGAGTAGTGCGTGGTCCTGGACTCCAGCCGATCATGTGGCTTGGACCTTTCTCGGATCCTAAACAAAACAAATACGTCAGCAATCGGTCAACTCTTCATCGCGAAGAGTACCACCAGTCATAACCTAGCTATGATGTAGGGGATCTATAGGAAACACCCTAGAAGCACAGCGTGGTGTCTGGATGTGCGTCATTAGACGAAAAATTCCGGAACCGCTCCGGTGACGGCGAGCCCGGTGGCCGCTCCACAAATTCTTTTCAACTCGCCCACCTTTTACAACGATTCATAACTTCTTAGGAGTCAATCATCACCACCATCAGGTACAATGATTGCAGCAAGAGCCAACGCTTTTAGAAACCTCCGTGCATACTCTACACAGACTAAAACCCTAAAGATTGGTAAGTGAATGATCACGATGGCGTCGCTGGACACTATACTAACATAGTCCCAATAGGTTTGGTCCCAGGTGATGGTATTGGTAGAGAAGTCATCCCAGCTGGCCGCCAGATCTTGGAAGCTCTTCCAGAGTCCCACGGTTTGAAGTTCGAATTTGTTGAATTGCTTGCTGGTTTCGAGCACTTCAAACAGACCGGTACTGCTCTTCCGGAGGAGACCGTGGAGGTGTTGAAGAACGAAACCGATGGTGCGCTCTTCGGTGCTGTTTCGTCTCCAACTACCAAGGTCGCCGGCTACTCTTCACCAATTGTTGCTCTTCGTAAGAAGCTTGGTCTCTACGCCAACGTTCGTCCTGTCAAGTCTGTTGAGGGTGTTGGCCGTCCAGTCGATATGGTTATTGTTCGTGAGAACACTGAAGATTTGTACGTCAAAGAGGAAAAGATCTTCGAGAACGCTGACGGCACAAAGACCGCTGAGGCTATCAAGAGAATCACTGAAACTGCATCTTCTAGAATTGGTAAGATGGCGTTGGAAATTGCCCTCCAGCGTCAGGCTCAGAGAGATCTTGGTGCCGCTTCTCTTCACAGCTCATCTACCCTCACCATTACTCACAAGTCCAACGTGTTGAGTGTCTCAGATGGTTTGTTCCGTGAGACTATTAGAAACTTCTACAATGCTCACCAGGACCAATACTCATCGATCAAGCTTCAGGAGCAGATTGTCGACTCCATGGTTTACCGTATGTTCCGTGAACCAGAAATCTTTGATGTTGTCGTTGCTCCAAACCTTTACGGTGATATTCTCTCCGATGGTGCGGCTGCTCTCGTTGGTTCCCTCGGTGTCGTTCCGTCTGCTAATGTAGGTGATGACTACGTAATTGGTGAGCCATGTCATGGCTCTGCCCCAGATATCGAAGGTAAGGGCATTGCAAACCCGATTGCTACTATCAGATCTACTGCTCTTATGCTGGAGTTCTTGGGTTATGCCAAACCAGCTGCAGATATTTATGCTGCTGTTGATGCCAACTTGAAAGAGGACTCTATCAAGACCCCAGACTTGGGTGGTAAATCCTCCACCCAGGAAGTTGTCCAGGACATCATTAGACGTCTCTAAGTACATTTTATTTTTTTTTTATTTTCGAAGGATCGGGCTAGATACTGTTCCTTGTTTTAATTACGCAATTGAAAGTACGAATTATGCTAGATGTTTATTTTGTTACTCAAACCCATTCCAATCCTCGTAGGCTTCATCATCAGACTCTTCGGCTTTAGACGCTTCTTCTATAGCTTCTTCTTCTGCCTGATCGGTTTCTTGATTAATTTCATCCTTTGACAGATCAGCGCTCTCAACTACTGAATCTAAATCCCTCTCAAACAGCACAGCAAAGAAGCCAATTCCACCATCGACCTTTGGCAAAGCACGAACACATCCACCAGAAAGCTGTTCTGGATTTGGGAAACCGGTGAATTCCTCCACAAAACCTCTTCTTGGCCACATTGGGATAACTCTTGAACGATTGGCAACTCTCCATCCTGCCTTCTTCACATGTATGTCATTCAAGAGGTCGATAACAACTCTCTCATTCTCTTCTGGATGAATAGAACAAGTAGAGTAAACAACTTTGCGTGCATTTGGGAAACTCAGTGCGTGCTTAACAATAGAAAACTGGAAAGACGAGAGCTTTTGTAATCTTTCAGTACTGTATGACTCTTCAGGATTTTCTTCTTCATGTGCTCTTCCAAAAATACCGCTTCCAGAACAAGATGGGTCAACAACGAGTCCTGTGACATCTTCATAATCTTGTGGGTCCGATTGCGTGAAATCTCCTACATTCACTCTGACAAAGCTGGAGGCACCAGCCTTATCAACCATCATATTTAGAATATTTGACCGTCTTTTATCTCTCTCAAAGGCAGTAATCACACCTTTTGGTCCCACATGGGCTGCAAGATGAGTGGTTTTATTGCCTGGGGCAGCACAGGCATCAATAACAACGTCTCCCTCTTGTGGATGGAGAATATATGCAGGGAAACAGGAAGCCCTATCCTGAATGATGATTTCGCCTCGCTCATACAATTTAGTTTGTGTGATCCTCTCCTTTGGTGAGACTCCAAAGAGATTTGGAATGTAGTCGTCATGGAAAATCTTTCCTGGCTTGATCTTTTCAATGGATGACACTTGTTCGAGATTATCGAAGTGTTCAAGCACGTCCTCAACTGTGGTCTTCAATGTGTTGGCTCTGAACCATCTCACTGGTGTATCATCCTCATCTATGATCTCATCAAGGTCCTTGACTTTGTGTTTCAGTTTCAGCTTCGTTAGTTCTGCGGTCAGCCTTGTCTTATGCCTCAGAACAGCATCTTTAAGTGGGTTTTTGCCCATCTGGATTCTACCAGACTTGCTGAATAAAAGATCGTGCACCATGAGAATAGCCATGCTCTCACTCAAGACCTTTTCTTCTTTCAACAACTTGGACTTTTTCATGATGTCGAGAATAAAAGGCTTGTATTTGAGAGCAGACGAAACCACCGCATAAATGTGCTTAGGGTCTGTCTTGATCTTTTTGCTTCTGGAGGCGTTGAAAATTCTCGTTTGAAGGGATCCCTCCTTTCCATTGGAAACCAAGAACTGGGATGCCTCCTTGTACAGGTTCATAGCGTCGTGTTGTCCCTTGCAACTACCCGAAAGAGCCATTGGTCAAAGAGAGACCAGGCATGATCAAAATTTAGGCTCCCAAGTGAGATGCACGGGTGTTTCGATGTAGCTGTGCGCGGAGCGCGCCCGCATGTTTTCGTTTCTGCTTTTTTAGCTCTGCTTCACTACCACACACAGATATCTGCGCTACCAAAACACGCTCAATCTCGTGGGCATTTTCTCAGAAACGCCCATACTGCCTCTCATCTATACTATTTTGCCAGTTGCATACAGCTGACCTGGTTACAACTTGTTCCAAGCGCAGAGTCCCCATCAGTCACGCATTTCAAGTCACAAGACCCGGCTAAAACTTCACACCCAGCGGGCCACATAAACAATGAGTGACGTCGACCAGATTAAACAGGAAAACCCACCGGACCCTGTCAATCGTGTTGATTCAGTTGCCGAGGCTGATGGCGATGCTGTGGTACCAGATGCCGTCGAAGAAAAGCCACCAGCTGCACCTTCTACAGCAGCGAAACAAACAACAGTGGAGGGCGAGCACAGTATGAATGGATCCCAGCCAAAGTCAGAAAAGCGTAAAATCGAGGAAGTTGAAGCAGATGTACCACATACCAATGGCAAATCCAGTATTGATATCAGCGATAAAGCAGTTATCGTGCCCATTGTCGCCCCAAAAGTGCACTACATCCCTCTCAAAACAGGATTGTGCTACGATGTCAGAATGCGTTACCACGCTAAAATCTTCACTTCTTACTACGAGTACATCGACCCACATCCAGAAGATCCGAGACGTATTTATCGTATTTATAAGATCCTTGCAGAGGCTGGGCTCATCACAGACCCAACTCTTTCTGGTATTGACGACATCGGCGATCTGATGCTTAAAATCCCGGTTCGTGAAGCTTTACCCGAGGAGATTCTTCAGGTCCACACAGAGGAACACCTGAAATTCCTTGAGAGCACAACATCCATGACCAAGGAGAAGCTAATGGAAGAGACTGAAAAGGGTGATTCCATTTATTTTAACCATGATTCCTTCCTCGGCGCAAAGCTCAGTTGTGGAGGTGCCATTGAGGCATGCAAGGCGGTTGTGGAAGGTAAAGTGAAAAACTCATTAGCCGTTGTGCGCCCACCGGGACACCACGCTGAGCCTGACAGCCCGGGAGGTTTCTGTCTGTTCTCAAATGTTGCTGTTGCTGCTAAGAACATCTTGAAGAATTACCCAGAATCGGTGAGAAGAATTGTCATTGTTGACTGGGATGTTCATCATGGTAATGGAACTCAGAAGGCCTTTTGGGATGACCCAAGAGTGTTATATATTTCTCTTCACAGATACGAGGCCGGAAAATACTATCCAGGAACCATTGCAGGAGCTGCCCATCAAGTTGGAGAGGGAAAGGGAGAAGGCACAAATTTGAATATCCCGTGGCCAGTGCCTGGTATGGGTGATGGTGACTACATTCATGCTTTCCGAAAAGTTGTCATGCCAGTTTGCAGCGAATTCGATCCAGACCTTGTGATCATCTCATCTGGTTTTGATGCGGCTGATGGTGACATGATTGGGCAGTGTCATGTTTCACCAGGTGCTTATGGTCACATGACCCACATGTTGAAAAGTCTGGCCAATGGAAGCTTGGTTGTTGTTCTCGAAGGTGGTTACAATCTCGACTCTATCTCAGTCTCTGCTTTGGCTGTTGCCAAGGTTCTTGTAGGTGAACCGCCAAGTGCTCTGAAGGGAACTGTCCCTAGTATTGAGGCTGTTGAAACCATCGACAATGTCATTGAAATTCAATCCAAATACTTCAAGTCACTAAAGCCTGGTCATTCTGCGGTGGATCACTCTGTGCCGACTGCAGATGGAAACAAAAACTTCAACTTACAAGAGGCTGTCCGTGGTCAGCAAGCTCACTCGCTTCTCACTCTTCATAAGTTCATCAACTTACCTATCATTAATGACAAATCTCCTAATGAGAATGACAATCAAATCCTGGCCTCACCTGACGTGTATGAAACTGATGTTATCGTGGTGGCTGTTCATGATCCAGCAGAAGTGTGGGCAAAGGTTGATCCAGTAACAGGTCTTATTAACCCAAGTGGGTCTATTATTGTTGATTCTACTCTCAAATTACTGGAATGGTGCAAGGAAGAGAAGTATGGTTTCATTGATGTGAATATTCCAGATGCAGCTCTGACGGATGACAGTTTCAATTCGTCACAAGAAGTGCTGCTATACATTTGGGACAACTATATTCAATATTTTAAGGCTTCAAAAGTGGTGTTGTTTGGATTCGGTGATGCTTATTCTGGAATTGTACACTTGTTGGGTCATAGAGAGGTTCGTCATGTGGTAAAGGCCGCTATTTCATTCATTGATCGTAAACAGTTAAGGGCAATTGTTCCATTGATTGACGAAGGAATGACTGATTGGTTCTTCAAGAACTCGTTGGTGTTTACGAGTAAGAACCATAGTTGTTGGGGTATTGATGGGTCTGAGACCAAGAAGCCAAGAAGAAAGTTCGGTAGGGTCCTCAAGGCACAAGTTGATGGGTTAGATAACATTGTGGAGGAGAGATGGGAAGAAGCCACTGACTTCGTTTTGGACTCCATAGAAGATTACGAAAGCAGTTCTTCGTGATCAAAACCTGTAACATATTCATAAATAGGGGTGAAGTGGATTAATTAATAATCAATCATACAGATCTGAATATTAGACCCTACGTAGATGTGGAAATTCCAATTAAATGCTAACCTCCTTCAGTTTCTATATATGGACTGTTATGAGATTTGGCATTCTTTTTCATCGTACCACAGATAGCCCTTCAAACGGCGCTCGGAAATCTTTGATTGAAGTTTCTTTCAATTTCATCAATATCTGGAATGCTAATGTTGCTCACCGAACTGTTTGTGCTGAGTGTTCTCGATAACTCAGTCTGAGACCCAAGGTATTGTGATGTGGGAGATTTCGCTGTTGCCTTCAAATGTACGGGCTTTTTTGGTTTTGGTGGTGCCTTCTTGAGTGTACTTGGCGACTCACCCTTTTCTGTTGTAGCACTTCCGTGATTTGGTGTCTTTGTCAATGTACTTGGCGTAGATTGTTCGGAAAGAGGTGGTGGAGTGGCTGGTTTTCTTCTTGGGACTGGTGGCTTTCTTCTCAATAAAGATGGCTTCTTGAATCCATCATCGTCAACGTCAGCATTTGATTGCTTGCTTTCTGGTGGGTCATCATTACCGTAACCATGAGCAGTCTTCACAATTGGTGGATCGTTCTGTCTGCTCAGTAATGCATGCATTCTTCTCTGAATGGAAGATGACCGAACATGCTTCTTCGGTGTTTCGATTTCCTGAAGTGTGGACTCTTCGTCAATGCTATCAGAAGAAACCCTTATCTTGGAGTTGGCAGCAGAGGATGCCAAATAAATCCCGTTGTTTTCGTGAATAGATGAGGCTCTGGAACTGCTTCTGCTGTGAGAACGACTAAATTTCCCTGTCCATTGGCTGATCAAATTCTTGCTTCCAGTGCTGATGCGACGAATGGAGCTGATACTGCCACCAGTGTTTTGTTGAACCCATGACTTACCAGAGTCTTGTTGTTGAAGATTTTTGAGAAAGTCAACATTGCTGTTGATGTGATTATCCCCAGGAGACAGCTCAATAGCAGCAGACTTTGTTGATAAGCCAGTAATGATTTTCTTTAGTTCGTTTACATCAGAGCCATTACTGAATCCATCTGATGTGGATCTTTCTTGTGATGGATGAACATACATGCTCTGAGGTCTCATTCTCCCTGTTCTGGATGGTCTTGTTTGAGCCTTTGGTTGAGGTGTCGTGTAATCATCAGTTTGAACAACACTATCGACGTACTTTGGCTTGGGTTTTGATCCGATCGTCAAATTACCCATTGACTTGTTGAGGGAGGACAAGCGTGCAGCATTTGAAGGTCTTGGTGGTTTTGGTGGCGGACTCTGGAGCTGGATGTCTTTGAATGGATCTTTTGGTTCAAGAACATGGTTGGAGCTGATTGCAGAAACAGGCTTAGTTTTGTATGAATCTAAGTCAGAAGTAGAATGATGACTTTGTAATGATACATAAGAGGATACCACAGGTTTGAACTTTTGAGAAGATATCGTTGGAAGTGTTTGGGTAGGAGTTAACGCAGCATTTGCTGGACCATTCTGTGAAACTCCAGCAATATTTTTAACTTGTCGAGATGGAGTCTGAGCGGGCGGATTTGGTAGAGAAACGCTCTTTCTTGCCTTTGTATAGTCTGCCATGGTGACTGGAATACCACGCATACGACAGACTTCTTCGAGTGTTTGATAAGCGTTTGGGCGACGACGTGGATCCTCTCTCAAGAGTACGGCGATTAGGTTTTTGAGTCTGTCAGAGTAAACAGGTCTATCGGGATAATCGAATTTGGCATGCAAAATTGCAAGTTCACCCTTAGCCTCGAATGGGGTAGTATAATAGCATAGCTTGTAAAGGAAAATACCCAAAGCCCAAATATCCGATTTCTCGTCGATTGGTAGACCACGATAGAGGTCAACCATTTCCGGTGAACGATACTGTGGAGTTGTGTTCTTGAGAATATCATTCTGTAATATTGCAAATTCATCAGAGTTTCTTGGAGGACGTAGTACAGGAGATGCTGAGCCGAAGTCACACAGCTTGTAGTCGCCATTGTCAGATATGAGTACATTCTCAATCTTGATATCTCTGTGAACGAGTGGCGGTGTCAACGAGTGCATGATAGCCACGCCTTCAGTTATTTCCCCCATTATACGGAGTACTTCTGGCTCAGTGAGCCTATTTTGGAGTCTTGTGTTCATGAAGTCGATGAGACCCTTTTTTTCACAGAATTCCATGAGTACGAACACCTCATAGCCCTGGCCGTTACTCATGCGAGCAGCGTGGGAGTCAATGTAGGAGACAATGTGCCTATTTCCAGCAAGACGTTTCATTGAGTCAACCTCGGCACGCAGGGTATTGAGTGAGGCTTTGTCCGGGACAGCCACTCTCTTGAGACAGCCCACGGACGAACCTACCCATTCAGGCGTCATCTCCACCTTATAAACGTGAGCAAAACCACCCTCAGAGATATACTTGATAATAACAATCTTATGAGATCCCACAGTGAGGACAGTGCCGGGCTGGTACGCATTCGGCGGCGGGCGTCTGTCCATGGTGATATGCTTAGTGATGGGGGTTCAGAGGTGCAAGGTACAAGGTACAAGGGCAATAACAGGTGCAGGGAAAAACAGAAAACACAGCAAGCAGAGCGCGATGATGAGCAGAAGTAAATTCAGCAGTGAGAGAAGGCTTCAGGACAGAACTTGGATCTCAATGCTTAGCGGCGCCGTGGAGCTCTACGCTGTTTATCAATTGTTAAGGGATTCCAATTGTGCTGATCTCCCGGGAAATGCTGACGACAAAAATATCCTGGTGGTGTACGGGTGCGCGGTCTGGGGCAGTGCAGCTACTATTATTCTGTTCAGATCTTTATTGCGCGTCAATTAATCGCCCTAAACTTCAGTATGGTGTGTATCTCTGTGTCTTTTTCTTCTTCTCAGACTTGCTCTTTTTCTCCTTCTTGTCCTTCTTGTCCTTCTTGTCCTTCTTGTCCTTCTTGTCCTTCTTCTCCTTCTTGTCCTTCTTCTCCTTCTTCTCCTTCTTCTCCTTCTTCTCCTTCTTCTCCTTTTCCTCTTCAGTGCTTTCAGATTCAGGGAGCTTAGAGTCACTATCCATGTTTATGTCCTCATCTTTCTGCTCTATGTCAACAGCGCCAAAGAACTGCTGCGGTGCATTCAGATTGATGTCAGTCTTCCATACTTTCACACAACCATCCTCCCCTCCAGTATAGATTAGATTACTACTTGGCGGACAGTAAACAGCTCTCACAACCTCTTCTCCATGGGCACTATTCAATTTGACAAAGTTTTGAAGGTCAATTGTTTCGTTAATAAATGGATGCAATGCAGCGAATGATCTGGAGTTGGCCCCTAAGGCGACGAACCCTGGATACAAATCAATCAGGTATTCACAGCTCCAGCGTTCTCTGACGTCACCAAAGTCAAGCGGTTTAGGCTCACTAGGGTCCTCAGACTTGTCGTTGAGCTCGTGGATGGCGAATGTCTCCATATGCGAAAGTGTGTAGATTCTTTTTGGACCGAGCCAACCAGCAGAGTGGATCGATGCAAAGTTGATAACTTGGTGAAGGGCATCGTCCTCATCTGGAATGTTCAGGTCATATACATTAACGTAGCCGTCTGTAGAACCACTAAGAAGAAGCGTATCATCAGTAGGGTGGAACTTGACCTCAGTGATGTCATCATGATGAGAATCGACGAAGGATCGCACGAGCTTTCCAGTTTCAAGATCCCAAATATGTAATTCGGAATCTGCACTCTTCAATTCTGTACCTGCTGCCAATAAACTACCTCTGATATCAAGTGAAAGGAATGGGATGTTACGATCGTTTTGAAAAGTCATGATCGGGTTATTGTGGGTGTTTCTGAGGTCGAATACCCTAATGCCATCAGCAGCCGCAGTAGCAAAAATGTTGGCACCATCAACCGACCTCATGGCATTAATAGAGGAATCATGGGCTTTAATTGTACGGATTGGGCCAAAATCACGCCCAGGCTGAGAGCCCAATGGGAAGAGCTTGACACTACCATCAGAATAGGACACTGCGAGCCCCTGGTCTCGGAGGGGAGCAAAATGAAGGGCCCAGTTATCCCCACTAGAATGTGATGCAAGAAGAGATGCAACAGACATGCTTTCTGAGATAGAGCAGTGGCCTATAAGTGTGATGCGTCTCTTCTGGTCGAAGAGAGAGATGCGTTCGAAGGCCCGAAAATTTGACTGCGCGCGAAATTGTGTCAAACTCGAAACAGATCGCTGATCATGAATTGTTTAAAAGCTCAACTATTTCATAGATAATACCAATAAATTTGTTCGTAAATCATCTGAGCTCATTCAATATCACTGAGCTCTATCTCCTTCATTAATCTTGGCCCTCTGTATCCCAAATCTTCTATATATAACCCATCAATAGCAAAATCGTAGTTGAGTTCGCCTGGGTCCACCTTTCGTGCAGAGTTAAGAGTCTCATATACTTCCCGTTCAATTCGACGGATAGCCTTTGAAAGCACTGGTTGGTCCGTGCTTTCAATCTCCTCGAATAGGGAGACCAAATCACCAATGAAGCTGTCAACTGACGGATACTCCAAAGACTTGACCTTCTCACTGATCTCAGACAGATTCGAGAATTTTGTCTCCACATCAAGTAAGAATCTGGTAGAGTCTATTTTCAAAATCTTTTCCATCACACCAGCAATCAATGTGATATGGGGGAAATGGGCAATCTTGAAGATTGTGTCTCCGGTGTCATGCTTCTCCAGCTCCAGGTTCGCCCTTCGAATCAACAGTTCACCAAACTGCTCCAGTTTTGAGATATCATTTAACAACAGCTTTGAGAACTCTAATTTCTGAGGAATCTCTTCAGGATTTCCAGCACTATAGACGGTGGCATCTGTGCGCCTGATCAATGGCGCGCCTCTCTTCATCTCCCTTTTCATACACCAATACTTGGTTAGTTGTTGGGCAAGAGATGCGCCATCGGCAATTTTCAGCTTTGCAAAGAACAAGTCAAGAATTCTCACAAAATAATTCGGCGGAATTGGAGTGCTTCTGGCAGTCTTCCATCTCTTCAGATGGGCATCTTTTTTCTTCCCAATCTTAAATGCTTGTTGATGAGTGCTGCTCCCAATAGTACTAAAATACAATCTGGTCTTCTCAATTCCCGTCTTGACATCGTACTGAGAGTTGAATCCGGGCGGAGAATGCCTGTGGCAGTATGCAGCCATTGAAGATTTGTCAAGCACAGCTCCTTGCACTCCTTTGGACATAGTCATTGATAAGCCTGCACGTCTTGCACATGTGGCATGGAAGGCTGAAACACAACTCTTATTGGCGCACTGAATACAAGCACCCATCTTTTCCTTGCAGATGTAACAGTTCAACTTCCATCGTCCCTTTGGAATGGCTTCAATTCCTTCGATTGGCTCCATGTGTCCGGCACTTGCAAAATATAACTCAGGGATCCATAACCCACACAATACATGACTCCATAACCCATTCTCTGTTTGTTTGAAAGCGCCCGTGGTAGATGGACAGAATTGGCACTTTACTTTGCGTTTCTTTGAAATCATACATCGGCGACACAACCATTGACCCTCAGGAATAAATATCACACCATAACAATCCTGATGGACTGCAATGTCACAACCATCACAGAAAATGATAGCGTTTGAATTGTCACAATCACTTTCATTACATACAGCACATGCTTGTTCTTCATGAGGTGACATTCCAATTCCATCATCCGTTCCGTAAAGTTCCGTAAACGCCATTGCGGCGGATGCCTTTATGCTCATATGACCATGGTCAGAATACGTCTTTCTAATTTTTGGTGGGATTTTACGTTCGAGGTGATACCACTCGTTCTCCAGTATGGTAATGCAAATCTCAAGCAGCTCATGACTGAGAGGCTTTTCACGGCGTTCATTGAGATACGTCAGGTAGTAGTTATCCTGCTCGTCCATATCGTACATGGACTTGAAGTTCATCTGATTGGTTGATATTGATTCAAAGAAGGCATTGTTCTGCTCCCTTTGGGCCAAGTGATCATTTTCTCTTATGTATGTAGCAGAGACGTCAGATAATGAGTGTGTCTTGTATCCCAGTTTCCTTATGAGTTTCGGGATATCACTGTTATCGTTGGGAAGAATCTCTTTGGGTATTTGCTTGAAGATAGGTTTGTTCAAAGAAGGTCTAGAAGGGTTGTAATGCCCATTCACGCGAATTAGACCATCCGTGTTCTCCTGGATGTCACCATCATCCTTTGCAGAATGGGTGAAAACAGTAAGGGGTATATCCTCATCCAGGTCAGGATAAAAGTCCCGGTAATGGTGCTCTTCACGGGGCTTTGATGGATCCTGGTTGATCTGGAGGCGTGTGTGTCCGGACGCGTACTCTTGTGATTTCCGCTGAGCACGCAACATCTCGCGTGCGCCACGACTGTGCTTTCTTCCCATAGTAGCTATTAGAATCGGCCACTCGTTCAACTCTTGGGAGTGTAAATGAAGACGTACGATTCCTGCAATTGTCGGTTTCGATTCCAGTGTGGAAATAGCCTTAATGGGCCTTGTTGATCGGTTCCAAGATTTTTTGGCGTCGCGAAGGCACACTACGGAAGCCCTTTTTGGCGAAGAGCCCTTTTATTCAACTCTACGGCAGTGGTCGTGGTCCACACAATGGGGTTCATACAATTATCATGGCGCATTAAGCAGGGCAGCTGCCTACCAGGGATATCTTTGGCAGAAGTCTTTTGCCTGTAGTGAAAAGGTTAACTAAACGCCTCAGTTCTGATCAAAACCGTCCCAGCCCCCGTCGCCCGAATGCTGCTTTAACAGTTCATTGACATCAAAGTCAAGCGTAGTTCCGTCTGTTTCAAACTTAATCTGACCAGCAGGTGAGTCTCCAAATGAGTTTGTGCTGGATATGGCCTGAAGAGCACCGAGATCACCAACGTCGAACTCACTCTTGAGAACTTGTTCATCAGCAGATTGGCTTGCTGGCGTAGCACTATTGACATCTGGCAGCACCTCCAGCTCTGAAATCTTGTTCAAGAGTGCCGCCTTTCTTTTCTCTTGTTCTGTCATCACTTTGTGGAGATGTACGACGTATTCCACGGTCTTATTAATAATAACAGTCTTACTGGCCTTCACCTCCTTGCCATCAGAATCGACATATAACAAGGATGGCGGAACAATAAGACCCAGTTCCTTGATCTTCTCTTTGATAAGATCTCTTCTTCGTCTTTCCACTTGATTATGGAACTCCCTTCTTCTTCTAAGTTTCTCCTCTTTAGACAACTGCTGCTTTGGCAAAGATGTTCCTGGACCAGCAGGAGAGGCAGCCATGCTTCTTGGCGATTTGAAGTTATCAAAGGAAGAGTATGGGCTCAGAGCGTCATTCAATGAGCCTGGACTGGCGATGGTGTGTGATGTGTTGAACGTCTGCACAGAGGAGGGACCCAGGAGGGTGGATTTGCGTGAAGTAGAAAGAGGGATAGACCTGTTCGGAGGCGGAGAGAAATACTGGGCAGTCAATGTGTCGGCGTTGTTTGTTTGAGGGCTTGAGACACTTTCCAATGTATCGTAGATGGAATTCTTTCTTTGTGGTTGGAAGGATGTGGAGAGATGTGAAGGAGCGTACGGAGAGTTTATAGGCGAAATATAACTGTTGTGGAACGAGGACGCAGCAGGGTCCACCGAGGAACTGCTCACTTGACGAAGCATGTCCTGCGGGTTCAAGTTCAAGCTTCTTGACTGGAAAGTGGACGGGTTTGTTGTCTGGACGTCGTTCGTCCCCGTAAAAGCAGTCGGATTGAATTCGAGAAGCTCGTTCTCTGGAATTGCAGAGGTCATGTCGAACGGGAAGTCGTCTAGGTTCAGCTTGTCAGAGTTGAAGTTGTCCGGGGGGAACTTCAAGTAGTCGTCCGTCATCTCGTCGCTGCCCACCTAGCCGTGTAAATGTGACTCAGTGCTAAGCGTGTGAGGGTGTGTGGCTGGGCGAGGAGAGGAGGGGGAGAAAACTGGACCGGCGGCGGCAACGAGCAGGAAGAAAGCAGTCTGGCTCGGCGAGGGGGATACGGCAACTTGCAAGCCTCTATAATGGACAGAATGCGTGGTCTCACCTGTGGAAGTGCGCAATGGGGCGCGGGCTTTGTGGGTGTCCAGGCTCTGGGCTGGTTGTTTGATGGAGTCCACAGCCGGCTTCTCCAGAAAATTGACGACGGGCTCGCTTTCTCGCAATTTTTTCGCACTGGCGCCTGCGGCGTTGACGTCAGCTTGGCGCGCGCAAACACCGGATACGGCAATTCACAATGTGAGGGCGTGCACAGACCGCTGATTGTGGCGCGAAGTTGCGAAAAGACGTTGCAAAATGCGCGATTGTTTCGATGTATGGCGGCGCGTCAGTTTTTTTGGCGAGCTTTCGTGGGCCGTAACCCAGCGTCTGAGAAGAGCGGGACGGGCAGGCGAACAAAGGGAAGAGAGCTCGCATACAATGGCAGAGCCTTCAGAGACATCGCTCAGGGACCAGTGGAACAGCTGGACAGGCTCCCACAGCGCCGGCGCCGGCGGCGCAGCTGGTGCGGGCGAGTCCGCTAAGAACCTGTTCAGTAGCTGGGCTGAGAGCATCAACAACACTGCGAACGACGTCTATGCTAGGCTTCCGATGACACAACAGGATACAGTCGAGCAGGAGCCCTCGTGGTTCACGCTGTCCAGAATGGAGCGCCTTATAGGATTTTTTGCATGTCTAGCGGGGAGCGTTTTATGTTTTGCCATGTGCTTCCTGCTGTTCCCAGTGCTTGCTGTTAAGCCGCGCAAGTTTGGTCTTCTCTGGTCATTGGGATCCCTCCTCTTTGTGATATCCTTTGGTTTACTCCAGGGGCCTGTTGCATACTTTCACCACTTGACGTCGTCACAGAGGCTCCCGTTCACAGTCTTCTTCTTTGCCTCTGTCATCCTCACGATTTACTTTTCGGCCGTGATGAAGTCCACGGTCCTCACTTTCCTCTCCAGTATCTTTGAGGTTGTAGCCATTGCATACTACACAATCAGCTACTTCCCGCTCGGTACGCAGGGTCTCAGAATGGCTAGCTCCCTCGGTGCCAGACAGATCGGTTCCATGGTCGGCTTCTAATGTGGCCACCTACCTACCTACCTGACTGGACAGAAGCGCGGTGGTATTCCCGCGCATCCAGCTCTGAATGTAACGACCAACTCTAATAAAAAAAGCACATAATGTCCTATCAATAATATTTCCAATAGAGTAGATAAGCAGTCACGTACATCTACGACTTCAAAATCCTAACAATTATAAATTCCCCACGCCGTTTCCACCTCCTTCTAGATAAAGAATCTTAATCGCGAACCTCCAACAGACGCCCACAGTGATTTTCGCCACCGCTTGAAAAAGGGCTATTCGCCTCCCAATCCCACATCTAACTGAACACATATACACCCACTCTATACGCCCATCCCCGCTGTTCCAGCGTTCAATTGCCCTTTCTGAAGATCATAGAACGCCATAGACACCGCTGATATGGTCGCCGAAAAGAAACCACTCTTGGACGCCTCTGGCGCTGACCAGAGCAAAGAGGACGCCACCGCCACTGCTATCCTCAGAAGAAAGAAGAAGGACAATGCTCTCCTCGTGGATGATGCCGTCAATGACGATAACTCCATCATCTCTATGACCAACAACACCATGGAGAAGCTCCAGCTCTTCCGTGGTGACACTGTTCTGGTCAAGGGTAAGAAGAGAAAAGACACCGTTTTGATCGTCATGGTGGATGACGACATGGATGACGGTGCCATCAGAATCAACAGGGTTGTTCGTAATAACTTGCGTGTCAGATTGGGTGATATTGTTACTATTCACCCTTGTCCAGATATCAAGTATGCTACCAGAATTTCTGTTTTGCCTATCGCCGACACTGTGGAGGGTTTGACTGGTTCCTTGTTTGAGGTGTACCTGAAGCCATACTTTGTCGAAGCTTACAGACCAGTTAGAAAAGGTGATCACTTCACTGCTAGAGGTGGTATGAGACAAGTTGAGTTCAAGGTCGTCGATGTCGAGCCAGGTGAATTTGCTATTGTTTCCCAGGACACCATCATTCACTGTGAAGGTGAGCCAATCAACAGAGAGGATGAAGAGAACAACATCAATGAGGTTGGCTATGACGACATTGGTGGCTGCCGTAAACAAATGGCCCAGATCAGAGAATTGGTTGAGTTGCCTTTGAGACACCCACAATTGTTCAAGTCTATTGGTATCAAGCCACCAAGAGGTATTTTGATGTATGGTCCACCAGGTACTGGTAAGACCTTGATGGCTAGAGCTGTGGCTAATGAGACCGGTGCATTCTTCTTCTTGATCAATGGTCCAGAAGTTATGTCCAAGATGGCTGGTGAGTCTGAGTCTAACTTGAGAAAGGCCTTTGAAGAGGCCGAGAAGAACGCCCCAGCTATTATTTTCATTGATGAGATTGATTCTATTGCTCCAAAGAGAGACAAGACGAATGGTGAGGTTGAGAGAAGAGTTGTTTCCCAATTATTGACATTGATGGATGGTATGAAGGCCAGATCCAATGTTGTCGTGATTGCCGCTACAAACAGACCAAACTCTATTGATCCAGCTTTGAGAAGATTCGGTAGATTTGACCGTGAAGTGGACATTGGTATTCCAGATGCCACTGGCCGTCTTGAGGTTTTGAGAATTCATACCAAGAACATGAAGTTGGCTGACGATGTTGATTTGGAGGCTATTGCTGCTGAAACTCACGGTTACGTTGGTGCTGATATCGCATCATTGTGTTCTGAAGCTGCCATGCAACAGATTCGTGAGAAGATGGATCTTATTGACTTGGATGAAGAGGAGATTGACGCTGAGGTTTTGGACTCTCTTGGTGTTACTATGGACAACTTCAGATTTGCCTTGGGTAACTCTAACCCATCCGCTTTGCGTGAAACTGTCGTTGAGAGCGTTAATGTTACTTGGGATGACATTGGTGGTTTGGATAACATTAAGAACGAATTGAAGGAAACTGTTGAATACCCAGTCCTTCACCCAGATCAATACCAGAAGTTCGGTCTTGCGCCATCCAAGGGTGTGTTATTCTTTGGTCCTCCAGGTACTGGTAAGACGCTTCTCGCCAAGGCAGTTGCTACTGAGGTTTCTGCTAACTTTATTTCCGTTAAGGGTCCAGAATTGTTGAGTATGTGGTATGGTGAGTCTGAATCTAACATTCGTGACATTTTCGACAAGGCTCGTGCTGCTGCTCCAACTGTTGTGTTCTTGGATGAGTTGGATTCTATTGCCAAGGCTAGAGGAGGTTCCAACGGTGACGCTGGTGGTGCTTCTGACCGTGTTGTTAACCAGTTGTTGACTGAGATGGATGGTATGAACGCTAAGAAGAATGTGTTTGTCATTGGTGCTACCAACAGACCAGATCAGATTGATCCTGCTATCTTGAGACCAGGCCGTCTTGATCAGTTGATTTATGTTCCATTGCCAGATGAGACTGCTCGTTTGTCCATTCTGAAAGCTCAGTTGAGAAAGACTCCACTTGAGCCAGGTCTTGACTTGGGTCAGATCGCTAAGACCACACATGGATTCTCTGGTGCTGATTTGTCTTACATTGCTCAAAGAGCTGCCAAGTTTGCCATTAAGGACTCCATTGAGGCTCAGATCCGTCTCGATGCTGAGAAGGAGGCTAGAGCTAAGGTTAAGGAGGAAGGTGGCGACGTTGAAATGAAGGAGGATGAGGAAGAAGAAGAAGATTCTGTTCCATACATCACTAAGGCCCACTTCGAGGAGGCCATGAAGACTGCTAAGCGTTCTGTGAGTGATGCTGAACTTCGTCGTTATGAGGCTTATGCTCAACAGATACAGGCATCTAGAGGCCAGTATACCAACTTTAAGTTTGGTTCCAACTCTGGTGACCAGACCATTCCAGAGGCATCCTCTGGCGGCAACAACTTTGGCGCTGCTGAAGAGGAGGATGATCTTTACAGTTGATGAACTTGATTTGTTGTTAATCATGATCCTCCTGGATTTGAGGATTATTTGCGTCTTTCTTGTCTAAACCTGGAATTCTTTGTTAAAATATCTCTACTGTTTGTATTGTAGTACCATATAAATAAATTCGTAAATTTCATAACATTTGTAAAAATTATAACGTGCGTTTTTCTCTCGCAGTGTGTGTCCAATATGTGTCTCAGTACATTTTCTTCCTAGTCCTCCCCAGCTGCTTCCACCTCAAATCATTGAACAGATGCCAGCTCTCTTCAACTTTTCCCATGAATTCATTAACAAGCCAATCTTGAACCGGCATTGAGCAGGTTGAAAGTGCTTGCCCTTTTGTGCGTGTCCTTCTTTGATGTTATCTGTGCGTTCATGTTTCTGAGCTTTAGTGGCCTTGTGGCCGTCATTGTTTCCTCTTCAAGAATGACAGGCTCTGTTGTATATCTTTGGTTGAGTGATGACGACGACGTCATGCTTGATAAAGTAGATCTCGAACTTGACGCAGACATGAGCGATGGAACTGATGAGCTTGAGCTTGAAGGCGTAACTGGCGGTGTCAGCATAGAGCTGAGTCTTGTGCTTGAGGAATGGGCCGATGTGACGTAGATCTTCTGGCGCTGAAGAAGCTGTTCATGAGCCTTCTTCTTGAGCTCAGCCTTAATTGGCCCCAGGAAGTACGCAAGAGAGTTTACCAGGTCTTCATGGGAGATGGTGAGGTCCCAATTGAGGTACTCAAGGAGTTCTCTCTCGATGGTGTTCACCTCCTGAATCGAGAGAAGGCCATCGGTGTACCGGGCCCAGTGCTTGTTGATTGGCGAAGAGTCATTGAGGTTCTTTGCCGCGAGAATGAGGCATCCAAGGAAGATTCTGTGGCGTGTCGTTTCAATTCCGTACACGTTAGAAGGGAGAATGCTTTTGAGGCGCGCCAGATAGACGAGGGTCGACATCAGGGTGGGTGTCTGCACGTTGGAGTGTTTGACGAGAGCAGCGATGAAGTCGAACAGAGCCACCGTTTGCTGCGGGAAGCTCTCAGATTCTGGAGACGTTGGCGGAGAGGGATATACTCTTGACGACTTCACCTTGATGAGCGAGTTGGTCGTCTCCACGAGATAATGGACCATCTCGGAGTTGACCCTCTTCTTGCGGAACTCGAGCAGTGCTTCAGCGTCGAACATCGTTGCACGCAGTGTGTATGGTTAGCAATGGCGGGAGCAGAGATGACGGTGACGGCGTGCCAGAGTCTCGTCGAACGCTGTGGGAGCTGTTGTGTTTATAAATTTTTCGTGTTGGAGGGGGGGCAGGAGTTGCGGCTGCGTTCCTGTGGGAGAAATCTCTAAATTGGCGGCGCGACGCGTCTGTGCGGCAGGCTGGAAGGTACGCTGCAAAGGGGGGACGCGAGGCCTTGGTTCTGGCTCCTTGAGAGAAGGAACTGCACTTGGGGCCGTCTGGTTGGGTGTGGTGCACGATGAAGACGGCACGTACCGCCACACCACGGCCCGCTGCCAACACGCCTGCTCTTATAGCACACAGCCCATGGTTGGCTGTTACCGAGCCGTAAATTGAGCCCTCCACCACAGACGCGTCCCCGGGAAAAAAATTGATCCAACCAGCCCTCTTTCGGGCAATGCGGCGCGTACCAGTCCGATCTGCCTATTTATCTGTTTGTTTGTTTTTCGCCTTTAGTTCCTTTTTTCGTGCTGGGCGCTCTGTTGTGGAGTGGGAAGAGGAGGAGAGGGGGTAAGTCTTCTCTGGGCGCAGCCCCAGACGTGTCTGCTCCAGCGACTGGCCAGTGGAGTGTCAGACGTACGGTATAGGCTGTGGATGCGCAGCGGCAACGATGGCCGGCGCCGCTGTCAAACGCCCTGCACGCAAGTGGTATTTGTTTACCAGTCACGCGCGCGCGCGCACAGGCGTTGCTGGTGATGGGTTGATGGGTTGATGCAGCGCGCTGCCGTGCGCTCCTTCCAACGTGCTGGACGGGTTGTTCCGTGGCGTTGGTTTCGGGACGGAATGGGCCTCTAGAGCACCCGTATGTGCGTAGGTGGCGAGGGTTGCTTTAGCAGGTGCACGACGCATGAGCGTCGCAGCGGCCTTGAGCCCTTTTGACAGGGGCGATGTGCAGTGAGGTGCGGTGGCCTTTGTTGCAGGCCTGTGGTGTGTGGCTTGGTGTCTCCGGCAGTTTTGTGCTGATAAGAGGGTGCGTCGAATGCGATACGATAGTCTCGATCATCTGCCTAGCTATTCGGAGCCATAAACCCTGGTATTCGTCACATCCCCAATGATGGGGTTTGCTGTAGGAAGAACGGCGGCGAGCCCTGGCAACGGGGTGGGGCAGGCGCGGAATGACAGCCCTACACTTCTTTCAGCCGTTTGGTGCAATTGATGCCATGACGGCCTGTACACTAGCACTGGCTTTCCTGAGGCAAACTGCCTGATATTTCGTGCAGATTGGCCCGCGCCTCAAAGCATGCTTGCGGTAGATGATTAGGCCAAACATCAGCCGCCCCCTCCCGCTCCCGCTCACTCCTCAACAACCAGCCATCTCGCGTATGATGGTGCCTTTCATTTGACCACTGTGCCGTGCCGTGCCAGCTAGGCCGTGCATCAAGTGTGATCTAACGGTTCTCTGCTGGTGATCTCTTCCTACGGCATAGCAGCGGGGTTTTACAAAAATGCATTTGTTTGTCTTTTTTATCTTTTCATCATCTGTTGTTAGCGGGATCCTCCAAGAAAAGAATCCGGGGAAAGCGCTCGCTGGTGTTTTCCCGATGGGGTATATTCCGGTGTTCAGGTACCGGTCGGAACTCATTCTCTCGTCTTTCGGGGCGCTTCCTATTAGATGTTTAGTCAAGTTTGGGAGTTTGGTGTCCATGTTGAGTAACGGGTAGCGCGTCTTATGGCTTATGTATTGCTTCTACAGATCTGGCCCAGGATCAATGACGTTTAGAAGTATAGCTGCAATTGGGTAAAACTTGGACGTCCAAAAGAAGTCAAGCACGCAAGAGATCACCGCAAAGCTTTAACAAGGCCGCATCCACTGCTCTTTCCTTACTCAAATTCAATATCGATCCTGCAACGTATCTTGAATTGTTCTGGATTGCCTTTGCGGCATTGTCCCCGGCGTTTGGGCTGCCAGCAATGGTTTGCGCGGTGCTGAGAAGCGTGATGATTCCCTCTGTATGTTTCCCGAGAAGATAATCCGCCCTGTTTTTCAAAAGAACACCAACTGTCTTGGCTATTTCAAAGATATATAATGCCGGGATACTTGGGCTTTCAAACTTTAAAGCACGTGAAACCAAAGGTTCAAGGTCTGTCTCTGTGCCATAAACAGCAACTTTATCAATAAGTAGTAGGATGACCAAGTTCGATTCATAATTTGATTCAGAACAAAGCAGAGACTCAATGATATTAGTTTTTAAAAGTTTCAAAAGTTGCGGCTTCCTCAGTAACACTATCATCTTCTTGAGAAATACGTTCATCAAAGCCGTGAAGTTGGTGTAGTATCTGCTGTTGCGGACTGTAGCTTCGACCAGCTGTGCAAAAATGCCAAGATTTGAATCAGTGAACAACTCTTCAACTGTATCATAACTCACAAGATTCTTCAAAATGTGCAACAATCCTTGAAATTGAACTGGATCAGTCAAGTACTGATACTTGGAAAGAGCAATGGTAATCAAGGTTGGGGATTGATCCAGAATTTCATTACGATCACTTGCAGACCCGATAGAATTACCTATGATGGCCATTGATGCTGAGATAATATATCCATTCTGTTGAGATTGGTCCTTAATGTAATTAATGCTTTCAATGACCAGTGGTCTATTAGATGCTGACGGGTTTGCAGAAACGTTTCCAGTAGCAGCGTAGAGTTTGCGGTATACCGTTAGACGATTTTGGAATTCCAATGATTCTAGTTTAGTGAGAATAGCAAAAAATGATCTCTGCGTCGAACATTCATGGTACTGGTCTTTGAAATTCAGCCTTTGGTCAAGCGTTAATTCCTCCAAAACCGTGGCTGTGTTGACCATTAGTTCCGAGAATTCATCTTCGTCGTATTCATCAACTTTCTCCATGAATGCTGCGATCCTCTTACTGAATCTCTCTATATGTTTGATATCTTCTCTGTAGTTATGGTGTGGAAGTAGATCCGCCAAGAGGTCAATAGCCAAAAATGTACTCTGATAACTTGCGTAAACCAAGAGGCTTTCGGTAATGGATAGAGAAATTTTGTAGGTGACATCTGGTGAATCGATGATCAGGTTCTTCAGAAAAATAAAGATACGCTCATTCAGTTCGTCATCATCGAAATTTTCCCGTAATTGGGTGCCAATATCCTTGATGAATTGACTCTCGTTGGCAACAATGTTTCTGTTTTTAGCCTGGTCAGCAACTGAGTTGGCAATAACACGTAAACACTCCATCACGATGGGTCTATATCCCGGTGTCTGGTTCCTCAAAAGCACAAAGTCCGTGGCCTGGACAATCTTCTGTAAGTTTTTGGTAATTAATTCATGGGCTCTTGTATCCTCGTCCCGTAGAAGAAGCGCAAGCTGATCAAGTAATGTCAAGTATGTCTCTGCATATACGGTATCCGCACTAAACGATCCATCTTCACACGACGCCACAAAACTGTCGAGGCCAAATATAACTTGTTCAAGGTCTAGGGAAGCCATTTTAGAGCGGCTATAGCTCCTTTTCCCCCTGGCATCTCAAAGAGGTAGGGAAGCCGATGAGCATAGAATGAGGGTGGCGCATCCAAAACGGATTCGCGGACACTCGCGGTTAGCCCAGTTCCGGGGTTTGATTCACCTGATATCCGAGGGCAAACAATATGAGGTGTCCGGATGTTTTTCACGTATTACTGTGGGATCGCGCCGTTGTTTCGTCATGATGTTGATCAAGCAGAGAAGACACCTACTTTCACGAGGGAACAATCAGCTCAGCCTTCCACGCGCAAGAGCCAACACACGGGAGAATAGCTCCTTCCAGCTTGCTAATCTAACACCTCTCACTATTAGCAACCGGAATTGCAGCACGTTTTGCTCAAATTACCTGCTTGAATACGTTCAACGTCCACTTTCGGCGCCTTGTTTCTGACTGCCGGTATCCACAGTTTAAGCCAGAAACAGCAGGCTCGTCATCTCTGAACGCCAAAACTTAGTCTGCAGGACTTGTGTTGTTGTGATTATCATACGGAGACGGTCTATCAGCGACTAAAAATCTCACATTACTACACTTATCTCAGCACATGGCACGTTCTGTTGATCCCGAATCACGCAACATCTTCTCACCCCTTAAGGGCGCTGCAAAAAACAATAATAACATGGGTACTGCAAGATCACAGCTCTCTATCGCCTTCAAGAACACAGCAGGACAGACAGATAACTCTTTTGATTCCCGTATTCCGCACGCACTCAACACAAAGCTTTCAGCAGGAGATGAACCCAGCGTAAAGTCTCAGGACCATGAGATGGGTGATGATGACGATGAAGATGACAGCGACGACGAGGATGAAGACGAGCAACTGAAAGGGGAAGAGGATAAGGAGGATTACAAGAAAGGCGGCTATCACCCAGCATACAAGGGCGAAGAGTACAAAGATAGCCGGTATGTGCTCGTCAGAAAACTCGGCTGGGGACATTTCAGTACAGTATGGCTCGCTAAGGATTTGGAAAAAAATAGACACGTTGCCATGAAGATTGTCAGATCAGCAAGACATTATACGGAGACTGCATTAGATGAGATTAAACTTTTGAAAAGGGTAAGTGAGACTGAGAAGGAACATAGAGGTAAAAAGCATGTTATTGCATTCTTGGATTCGTTCATGCATGAAGGTCCTAATGGGGCTCATGTTATTATGGTGTTTGAAGTTCTTGGTGAAAACTTACTCAGTTTGATCCGTAAGTACAAGCATAGGGGAATTCCGGTTATTTATGTAAAGCAGATTGCCAAACAAATGCTGCTGGCTTTGGATTACTTGCATAGAGAATGTGGCGTCATCCATACTGATCTGAAGCCTGAGAACGTGCTGATCGAGATTGGAGATGTTGAGCAAATTGTTGCTATGGTTGAATCGCTCGAAAGGGCACAACGTGATCAGAAGAAACTTGAAAGAAGACAGTCCAGAAAATCTTCTGTTGCGTTATCAGCAACAGTATCACACAGCGCAGGCACCACTCCATCTAGAAATGGAAGGCGTTCAAGACGTCAGACGCTCATCATTGGCTCGCAGCCCCTTCCATCACCGATCAGCTCAGGTCAGCTCTTTGGCTCTGTTAAGAATGCTGGATCTCCTTTAAAGTCTGGAAGTGTCACACCTTCCAGACCTGATGCCGTTGCTAATTCACTCTCATCAATGTCCATTTCTGCCGAGGACACTGTTGTACTTGCAAGCCAAGATGAACATGAACATATGGATGGCAGTTCACATGTCTCATCTGTTATTGAAGATCATCTCATTGGTGTTAAGATCGCTGATCTTGGTAACGCATGCTGGTATGATGAGCATTTCACAGATGACATACAAACAAGGCAATACCGTTCACCTGAGGTTCTCGTTGGTGCGTCATGGGGTTGTTCGGCAGATGTTTGGTCTCTTGCATGTATGATTTTTGAGCTTTTGACTGGCGATTATTTATTTGATCCAGTTCAAGGACATTCTTATACTAAGGATGATGACCATATTGCCCAAATGATTGAGCTTTTGGGTAAGTTTCCATCAAATTTGTTGAAAGATGGTAAGTACGCACGTGAATTCTTTAACTCTCGAGGAGAGTTGAGAAACATTTCTAAGCTGAAGCCTTGGGGCTTGAAAGATGTCCTGATTGACAAATACAAGTACTCCGAACAAGATGCCTTTGAAATTGCTGATTTTTTGCTTCCGATGTTATCCATTAACCCAGAGAAAAGAGCAGATGCTGGTGGTATGATCAATCATCCATGGCTCGCTGATGCTATTGGGCTAGAAAATGTAGTTCTGGAGAGACCATTGTGCGGATGTGGTGATGACATTGCGGGTTGGTGCCGAGAGGTCAAGGGCCACCCAAAACACTGAGAAGATGTTGTCTCCCTTCCCGCCTTAATTAATGAATTTTCTGCTTCGAGCACTCTGTGCGATTGTTTTGTTCTTTTGGTGTTGTTGGTGTTGTGTATAACGATGTACTCTCATTGCATGTCTCCGATATTAGTTTGAATGAAAGTCATCTCAGCATTAGATTAATGTACTTATTAGAATCATAGGTGGACATACGTGCATGTAAAGTAAAAAGTACTAAAGTTTTGCCCTAGAAGTGATAGAATCAACAATGGTAGATACCTTCTTAGCAACACCATAGGACAACTCATATCCCATACCACCGGCGCCGTAAGCATGAACAATAATGTCTCCGCCGTTCTTCTCGGCCTCCACTCTAATGCCACCCTTTCTGGCAGGTCTAAATCCAACATTAATGTTTCTGATGTCAACTTCACCATCAATGAAGACCTCTGGGAATAGAACTTTAGCTCGTTTAATCAATGCCTTAGTGTCTTCTTCCTTCGGTGTACTCTGGTAATCGTCAAGCTGCTTGGTTCCTCCAAGAATGAGACCACCATAACATGGTCTGGAGATGACAAATGTCCAAATTCCATCCTTAGACTGGTGGGTGATAGTCTTGTTCAAGTATGGGCAATCCTGTGGCACTCTGAGGAGCAGAGTTTGACCTCTAATGAGGAATGAGTCAGGGTCTAAGCCACCGTTGTACTGAAGACCGGTGCCGGAAGCATTGACAACAATGGAGCTTGGATAGCTCTGGCACACCTGCTTGAGGGAGACCAAGTCAGCTCTGATGAACTCGACGCCGTAGTTGAATGTAAGCTTTCTCATCAGAAACTGGATATAAAATGGTGAGTTTAGGACCCATGTGTCATAACGGGCACCGAATGTAACACCCTCAGGGAGATCTTTTTGAGAAATCTCCTTCAAGTTGTCAATCTGTTCAGAGTAACCCCAGGCATTGACACTATAGGATCCTTGTTTCTCAACCCAGTCAATACCCTCCGTCCATCTAATAGAAGACTCTGGCTCCTCCTTGGCTACCTTTTTGAAGTACTGGTATGTTTCTCTCGTTAAAATCTGGTCATCAAACTCCTTCTGGTTGGAGCTTGGTGCTGGTCTAAAATGAGCACCAGCCCATGGAGAGGTGTACTTTGGAGATAGGGGGTCTGTTGGGAAGTGGGCCGCAATGACCTTCACCTTGTAGCCCTTCTCAGAGAGAACCATAGCAGATGTCAGCCCAATGACGCCAGCTCCGACGACAATTACTTCAGTCATTATGTGTGTTGGTGATTTGGTATATGGCTATGTTAATGATCCGGTGGCTGGCAATAGCAACAACTTGTATAAAAAGTCACAACGTGCGTAGGAGCCATCGTACGAGCCAACTAAAAGAGGCGGTCTTTTCAATCGCTCTTCGGATATGATCGGAGAACCTGCGCTCGAAGCCCGTGGGCGACAAGAGGGTCCTCTCTTATCCTCCAAAACATACAATTTATTACCAATAGAAGAGGCACTACAAATTAAAGATAAATCAAAACGACAAATTGTAACATAACTGTATTAAGCAAGAGAAAACGTGACCCCGAAATAAACACAGAATACCCGGAAATATAGAGATAAAGAAAAAAGGAAACAAGCACAAACAATAATGTGTATACTTTATGGTGAATAATGCCATGGTGCCACCAATGCAGCCCCAGAAGAAGTAATCATATGAAACAAGTTTAATTTTGTGAATCCGGTAAGGGACAAATCATGCCACTTAATCCAAATCCAAGTCACCTTCAGCATCTTTCTTCTCCTCTGGAGCAGCGTTTGCCTTCTCAGCCTGCTGCTGCTGAAGCTTCTGGGTGAACTTCTGGTACTCAGCAGCCTCCTTCTTAGCTCTCTCAGCTTCCTTCTTCTCGTTCTCAGCAGAAAGGTATCTGCCTCTGATCAAGTTACCCTTAGCAGCCAATTCCTCGTACTTGGCAGTGTAAACACCGAGGGAAGAATCCTCGTGGTCGTACAACCAGTCCTCAGCGTTCATCAAAAGCTCAGACAAATCCTCCTTCTCTTTTTCAGAAACGAATGGAGCATAAATGTCGTCCAACTTGGATCTGAAGTCGTAGATGTACTCCTCGATCTCGTTTCTCTTGTTCTGGATCTTGAAGACCAACTCATCGCCAGAGGTAAGTTGTGCCTCCTTCTCGAAGAAAGCGTTCAATTTAGCAATTGGTAATGAAGCGTCATGTGTAATAACTGTCAAGTCGTCCTTCTTAACGAGCTTCTTGACGGTCTTGTACTGTGGCTCGTAGTCATCTGGCTTCTCACCTTCACCCTCGAATGGGATCTCTTCCTCAACTTCGACTTCCTCAACAGTGTAAGCAGCCTCAACGGAGTAGAATCCAGACTCATTGTTTCTGAGCTTAGCCTTAACAGAAACTGAAGCCTGACCAGCCGCTGGCTGGACACCCTTGATCTCCCAAGAAGAGATCTCGATCGGGGTACCAGCTGGCAACTCAGCAGCGTTGGTGTACTTAGCCTCGATCTTGAAGTCACCAGTTCTCTCCAATGTGATAACCTTAGTAGATGGGAAGGCAGATCCAGCTGGGAAGACTTCAAGGTGGTCGTCATCATCCTCGATCTGCTTGTCCCAGTGATAAGAGACAGAGTATGGGTTGATGTCAGTGAATTTGAATGGACGAACTCTCAAAGTTGGAGAGTGGATGGCACAAATGAAAGTAGCACCTCTGGCAATAGCCTCATCCTGGTTCAAGTGGAAAGACAATGGCTTACCGAAGATCTCGACCAATCTCTCCTTAATAGCTGGAACACGGGAACCACCACCGATCACCTCTACGAACTCAATGTCGTCGTAAGTTAAACCAGACTGCTTCAAAGCAGCGTCGACTGGGTTACCAACACGCTCAAGCAGTGGAGCAATAAGCTCCTCCAACTGCTCTCTGGTCATGGAAGAGGAAAAGTCAATGTCGTTGATGACGGACTCAACATTGAATGGAGCTTGTGTGTTAGCAGACAAGATCTTTTTGATCTTCTCGGCAGAAGCAAGCATTCTAGAGAAAGACTTTGGATTTGATCTGACATCGACCTTGTGCTTGGAATCAAGCTCATCGGCGAAGTAGTTAGCAATAGCCAAATCCAAATCTCTACCACCAAAGTGCTTGTCGTAAGAAGAACCCAAAACCTTCAATTCACCCTTCTTCAAAGCAGCAACGGTGACCTCGTAAGAGGAATGACCAATATCAAGGAAGGCAATGTTGGTGTATTTGTCTTCTGGGAAATCGGTCTTAAAGACACCGTAACCAACAGCAGCAGCAGTGAGCTCGTTAACAATTCTGACTGGGTTAAGGCCAGCAATCTTGGCGGCATCAGAGATAGCGTGTCTCTGCTGTTGTGTGTACCATGTTGGGACGGAAATACAGACATCAGAAATGGTAGCCTTAGTCTCCTTGACAACGGTCTGCTTAACCTTGTTGAAGTACATGGCAGCAAGCTGAGTGGAGGAGAAGGACTCCTGCTGGCTCTGGAATCTAACCTTAGCGCCAACCTGGCCATCAACGTCCACGAGCTCAGTTGTGAAGAACGGCTTCTCACTGGCAATGTCTGGGTGGTTGAATGGAAGACCAACAATTCTCTTCAAGTTGTCGACAGTGTTCTTGATGTTGGAAGTCTGCTGAGACTTACCAGACTCACCGATGGAACGGTTGTTCGTACCGAAGCCAACAATGGTTGGTGTGGCTCTGTTGGAGACCTCGTTGACCACAACGTCAATTCCTCTGTTTCTAGCCACAGCTACAACAGAGTTGTGGTTACCAAAATCTATACCAAATGGAGCACTCATTTTCTTATGATTTACTTTCTTCGTTGGGATTGTAAACACAGCCGCCAGTGGCCACTGGTGGCAATCCTGTCTTTAAAAAGTTTTCAGGCGATGCCGTTGAGCTCCGCGAAAAACTAACATTACCCGCCAGAAGCGCGCATGGATCTCTCTAGAAGCTTCCATGCTCCTTCTACAACAAAATCGACCATGGATGTGGCAGAAGCGGCCAAATAACATTGAATGTTGTTTTATTAAGAGCTTCTCATGATAGTGAGAAGAGTCTGCCAACCGGGCTGCTCCGTGAGTTGATATGCATCCTCGATGCGATGCTCCGTGGCCAACTTAGCGACAAGCTTCTCCTCCGAGCGGGCTAGGATGTCCATAGAAAACAGGAAGGTGAGTAGATGAAAGTCCGAGATCCTATTGATCACATCACGCTGCTCTGAGGAGTCGATCTTCAAGTGAGATCTTACGGAAAGAAGATCCTGGCCCACGCCCATCGCCTGTCTGTTCTCAATCGGGAACGAGTTAGACTTGAAGAGAGGGTTTGGATTCTGCGGGAAACCATGTGAGAGTGTCACCAATAAGTAGTCCACCGGCACAGCTGGTTTGGCATTGACTTTCACCTCGCGCTTGTACTCGTTGATTTTGGTGTAGAAAATATCTGGGACATAGCGGTCGTCGTTTGTTTCAAGGATGTATGCGAACGAAGGCTTTGTGGAGCCTGTAATCATGTCCGCAGCGACAAGAGCCTCTGCGCTCTCTGAAACCTGGTACGGGGAAATGTCAATCCCACCTTCAGTATTACCAGAAACGACACATGTGATAAACTTGGAGGAGAATTTTCCGGAATCTGAGTAGTGCGTAGGGTTTGGATACTTCTTCTGCAGCTTGGCTGCAAAGATCACCTCAAGCGAAGAGAGGAAGAAAGAGTCCTTATGTCTCTTACATAGTACAGATCCATCTCCCTGTCCTGCATCTGTCAAGTCTGTGAAAATAACACCAATCTTCTGAAGGCCACACATATTGGCAATAGCGTCAATCTTCTTTTCATCCTCCCATGGTAAACCCAATGTTAAACCATCATTCTCGTCATGTTGTGGGGGCTCGTAAATAGCTTCTACAACGGCCTTGAGTCCCAGTGGAACCTCATCATACCGTTGATACGTTCCGTACATGAATCCAATTCTCTGTGTTCCAGTCTCTCTCCAACTTTGAATGAATTTATCCATCACATCAAACGACGAAAACTCCAAATGATCAACCATTCTGAATTCTTGTTGCTGTAACGTGATTGCAGATGGTTGGCACTTGGAGCAAATTCCCTTTGGCCAAGGTTCATGTCCTCCGGTACAGTTCTTATTGATGTTAAAGTTTGATTCAGATAATGGAGGAATGTATGATGACCCTTGACCCTTATTTGTGGAGTGATCCAAATGTTTCACATGTGCATAAAATGAGGCATGTTTGATGGAATGTTCTTCTCTGTATCCCTTATCCCAAGGCGGAAGTGGAGAGCAATATTCACACATACCTTTATCGCCGTGTCTGCACATCTTTGATTTGGGGCGTTTGATTAATCCACTATCTTTAGCAAGTTCCTTGTCCACTGGCAACTCATTGATGAAATTTGGACCTTGTGCTATCTTTGGAATTTCAACGAAAGCCTTGCCCGATGTTGTAGATGCAATTGGCTGTGCGGTTTGTGAGGTGGTTGCTTGTGGCGCCTCAGCGTACTTGAGAAACAAGAGTTCACCATTCTTGAACCCTAATGAACCTATCGAACGACCGCTAAATGAGGACAAAGGTTCATACGGACCATTTGGTGCCTTTGCAATAGCCAGGCTACTCATATCAACATCATGGATCTGTGTACCAAGTTCATCCATGGCACTAATGAGGTCCGAGTTGGCATCTGCATTGACGCGGAGCATACCATCTTTGGTACGGAACCGAATCACCTTTGAGGCTATATTAGTACTTCTGATGATCCAATTGCTCTGGTTTTCAGACATACGATAGAGCTCATGACTTGAAGAGTTTTTTGAATCCTCGTATTCCTCCCTATACCGCTTCACTATTCTTTAAAGAGAGTCGCCACTCGAACTGTTCTGTTTTCGAGCTTGGGCAAGTGTTGGCCCTATAGATATTATGTAATCATCATAACAACTATTATGTAATCATCATGTTGGGCCTGGTGCTCTTGGATAAGAATCGCGAACTCGCTCTATAAGGCCCTCCCTTGACAGAAGATCAACGAGCTCGATGCCACATGTCGAGTTACTTTGCATCGTTATGAAGAGTAAGAGAATATGAGTCTATCCTGTTTCGGTTTCTTTGTATGTGTCTGCATGTGTGTTTATTTGTTTCGATATATTAAACTCCCAGATATATTTTATCGACCTAGCAGTGGGCCCGAAGCGACGTCTGACCAACTTCTAGGCGCTAAAGGCATCGGCACTGCTCAAGGGTCTTGAGCCTAGGACTAGGTCATCGCAGCCGCTCGTAGCCGATGGCTGTTGACAATCGGGCGTCGTTGACTACTATTTGACACTTCCGGGAGAATAGAATATAAGCGAACAAACCTGTGAAGATTCTAAAGGCATGCAAGTATGGGTCATAGTTCCCACGAGCTTCAAATTGACTAGTTGGCGCTAAGAAGGCGGCATACGCGACATGCGACGAAGCTCCTTATGGCGTCTTCGCAAAGCATGAGGCATGGCGCAACCAGGCCGCATAGATCTCTGTACATGTATCGTGTACGCCTTATTGATTCCCAGCGGATGTGGGCGGCGGATATTGACGGAGTTGTTGACCTCAAACAGCGCTTCTTGGCAACTTATGGTGTTCAACACGTCGGTGCAGGGGTACGAAATATTCGGCCTTTCTGGATGAGGTGCTGTCCTACGATAAACTACATCGATAGACGCACCAAAAGTAAGGGAGTTTTTATAAACGATTCTATTATGTACTGAACGGATGTATATATACCAGATATTTGAATTCTGATGCGAGTTTAGGCCTCCAACTCTGCCTTGTAGACAGCATCTGAAATCTTCAAGCCCCAATCCCAATCCTCGTCCTGCTTGACATAAGTTTCACCGGATTTGTCAAAGTATCTGTAGGTGTCAATTTTGGAGTTGTCCCATTCAACAGGCTTCAAATTGTAGAATTGCATGAAAGGAGCCAAGAAGTTCTGGATCTTTGGTTCCTCCTCCGGCAAAAACCCATCTAGCTTAGCGTAGAACCACAAATGGTTTTCAGCGGAGTGAGGGACACCATCTTCTGGTTTAACATATCTGTCCAGCAGTTGCGGCCTGAAGTCGATTCTGTATCTGAAGATATTCGACAATGGGAAGCCACCATCAACTAATCTCTTAACGAAACCACGAAGGGAGACAGAGACTTGAAGGTCAGAGACGATCTTACCATAAAGCTCCCAAATGCTGTGCTCGAATGCCTTCTTATCAGTCTTCTCTAGTTCAGCATCAATCTTTGGATAAGATTCAAGAATGACATCAATGACTTTTGCTGGGTAATAATTCTGTAGCTGGAGTCTTAACCCATCAAGCGTAGTTGGAGTGTTCAAATTTGCGTACACCAAAGGCTCATTACCAACCTCACCAATAACCATTCTGAGGCCTTTCTTGGCACACAATGCACCATATACACCAGACTGAATGTCTTTAAGAATAGTAGGAGAGATGAAATTTCCCTCAGTAAAAGCTCTGAATGTGTGCAAGTCGAGTTTTTCAACCAGAGATTCCAGTTCGGTGTGTGGAATAGCTCTCAAAGCGGCCAGCTTTTCAGGACCAGACAAAGATTTCTCAATGCCTAGTTTATCAACAACTTCATTGAACTGATCCTGCAATTCAGAAATATTCTTTGGCTGGACGCTGAGGGCGTTGGAAACCATAGCCACCTGCTTGATGATTTGTCTCTCTTGAGGGTGATACAGTTCGTAACAAAGCTGGAAGAAAGTCGAATAAGACCCGGCAGAACGACCACCGACGGAGATCTTGTCGGGGTTACCGCCAAAGTGCTTGATGTAATCATAAGTCCATTCGATTGCAGCTCTTTGATCCCAGAAACCAAAATTGGAGCTAAACGAATCCTCGTCAAGCAGTTCTTGCGAAGCAAGGAATCCAAAGAGGGAGACTCTGTAACCTGGGACAACGAGGATATAATGTTCTTGGAATTTCTCATCGTTTTGTAAATCCCTTGGATCAAAGTTGATGGCATGGTTTGGGTTACCGTATTGAAGCCATCCACCGTGGAACCAAACCAGAACTGGCCAACCACCTTCCGGCTTGTACTTGTCAGAAGCCGGAACCCAGATGTTCATATACGTTATGTCTTCCGTTGTAGCAGATACAGCTCTCACGTTCTTGAGCTCCTTGATCGGGAGAGGCGGTTGAGCACCCTGCGGGTGGAAAGTGAAGTAATCACCAGTGTAGTCGTAATCAGCTGGGATTGGGCGTGGACGTCTCCAGCGGTGCTCACCAGTTGGTGGGAGAGCATATCTGACACCTGCAAAACGCTTGGTCAGAGGCTTTCCAGTGGTCTCGTCCTTGATCGTGAGGCCTCTAAGTGTGCCGTGGTTCGGTAATGTCACCGAAGTTGGTTCTGAGATCTTCTCGACAGATGGAACCTGACCCATTGTGCACAAACTGTATCGGACGTCGCTTGAGCACCAGATTCAGGAAGCCTAGAGAGAAGGAGAGGCGAACAGCATTTGTTATATGTGGAGAGTGGAAATTGGCGATAGCCGATAGCCATGGCCCGACATGCATCGGGCCAAGATCTTGATCAAGCAATCCCGCTGGCTACCGTCTGCGGAATCGGACCGCAGGGTCTAGGTCATGCGATGACCAGAGACTGGTTCTTCCCTCGTGCACTTTGGACCTGGCCGTGGGGACCCACTTGACACATAGTTGGCCCTCGAGCGGTAACACCCACGGCCCCTCTTCCACACAGCACCCACACCCTCTCCTCCTACCTCACGACGGTTTGGCTCCCGTGCAGGGAACGAACAGTGAGCCGAAGAGCCACCGTCAGATCCCGGTGTGCTACGCGAAGCGTCCGCCTGGGCGCCCAGCGCATTCCCCCAGGACTTAAACGCCCTCCGACGACGGCGGTCTGTCGATAAGCGCGAAAGGCCAATGCCGCCCGAGCGCTTGCATTAAGGCTGCGATGGGACACTTCTTGGAGGGAAGAGAGGTATAAAGGCAGGGCCAATTGTCTTCTTGCCGATGCCGAAGCTTCGTCTTGCTCCAGGAAGCAGAAGCTACATAGCAAATATTCACAATGTCTGGCGTTTCGCAGTTCGAGAAGTACCCACTCACCTTTGGTCCATCCCCGGTTTCCAAGCTCTCTGGTCTCTCCAAGGCCCTTGGAGGCAAGGTCAACCTCTACGCTAAGCGTGAGGACTGTAACTCGGGTCTTGCGTTTGGTGGTAACAAGCTCAGAAAGCTTGAGTACATTGTTCCGGACATTCTGGCCGGTGACTACACCCACTTGGTCTCCATTGGTGGTCGCCAGTCCAACCAGACGCGTATGGTTGCTGCTCTTGCTGCTCACTTGGGTAAGAAGTGTGTGCTCATCCAGGAGAACTGGGTCCCAATCCCAGAGGCCGAGAAGGATGTCTACGACAAGGTTGGTAACATCGAGCTCTCCCGTATCATGGGTGCCGACGTCCGCGTTATCGCCGATGGATTCGACATTGGTATGAGAGAGTCCTTCAAGAATGCCCTTTCCGAGCTTGAGGCCAAGGGTGAGAAACCATTCCCTATCCCGGCTGGTTGTTCCGAGCACCCTAAGGGTGGTCTTGGCTTTGTTGGCTTCGCTGACGAGGTTGTTGACTACGAGAAGGCTAACGGTGTCAAGTTCGACAAGATTGTCGTCTGCTGTGTTACTGGCTCCACCACAGCCGGTATCATTGCCGGTTTCGCCCAATACGGCCGCGAGGCCGATGTCATTGCCATTGATGCTTCCTTCACCCCAGAGAAGACCAAGGAACAAACTTTGAGAATCGCTAACAACACTGCCAAGTTAATTGGTCTTGACAAGTCCTTCGAGGACTTCCAGCTTGACACCAGATTCGCCCACCCATGTTACGGTGTGCCTAACGATGGAACCATTGAGGCTATCAGACTCTGTGCTGAGACTGAGGGTGTCCTTACGGATCCGGTTTACGAGGGTAAGTCGATGCAAGGTTTGATCCAGTTAGTTAAAGAGGGTGCCTTTGAGGAAGGCGCTAACGTTCTTTACGTCCACTTAGGTGGTGCCCCAGCCCTTTCTGCATACTCCTCTTTCTTCCCAACAAAGGACTTCTAAGCTCTTTCTGGATGAAGTTGATATCCCCTCTTTTCTTCCCCAAAAGCGTTTATCCTTTTCTTGGTCATGACACCTTTTTCCACATTGTAATAGTCACCCATATAGACAACTGGTTTTGTAATTGTTAAAATTATCTACGTAGATCTTTAAGCTCAGACGGATCCGAGAGCTCAGTGTCGAAGATGAGGAGGCGCATTGGCAGATGTGATTATTGATTTGATACGCGAAAAGGCCTAATCTGGAGACTTTGATGGGGTGATTAATCGATCGATCGCTGGTAAACCCTTAGCATGCAGCACATGCTATTCTTCTCTGGCTGGCATCTCAATTCTGCATTCCACCGCCTCTACTTATAGGGTTTTAAAAAGACAGCCACCGTGACGCAAAGCTCGCGCCCCTTGTCCAAAGTTGGTGTCTTTCGGGGTGAACCTCTCTCGTGGTGTGCGGGTGGAGCTCTTCGCGAAATGCCCAAAAAGTCCAAATTCATTCAAGTGGATGGGACTGATTGGCCGATTTTAACGTGTTATTCCACTCAAGAGTAACTAGTTCTAGGATGTCATTCGGTCACGTCGCTAAAGTACGCCTTTCATCTTTTGTCATCTGCAACAAGCGCGAGCGCTAACAATTCCACAGGTTGGTCTACCATTGGTGGCTGGTTTGTCTGTGTTGTCAATCCCAACAGCCATGAACGAATCGAAGCCATCCAGATCCTTTTATGAGAAAGCAGATGATCTTTCCCTGTCTACAATAATAACAGAAGAGCAGCAGACAATTGCTGAGACTGCAACTGCTAAGAGAGCTGCTGTACAAGCTAAAGAGCCAGTCACAAAGGAGGAAACTCTTATTACAAAATATGTTGATGGCTTCAAGATTAACACTTCAAACTTCCTTGAGCATCATTTGGGAGATGTTCGTAACAGCATCATCGGGCAGTGGAATTATGCAGATGCAGAATATAGAAACTTGAAATCTGCAGCAGCCAATGAATGGAACAACTTTTCATCGGGTTTGACATCACTTTATGAACCGAGTGACGAGTTCCTTCCAAGCTTCATTTATGCGCTCACGTTCATGCTTTCTGGTTCTATTTTGGTTAACAGAAGGGCGTTATCAATCAGATTCATTACACCAGTTGTGTTTGGTGTTGCTGGATTCAAGATGTTCCTTCCAGGAACATATCAGAACACTGTCAACCGTATCAAAGGTTGGGAAGCCCAGGAATATCCGGAGTTGTTGCAATCACAGAAGGCCTTGAAGCAAAGTGTGAAAGATGCCGAGAAGTTTGTGGAAAACACTGCTGCAGGCTTGAATCAAGGCTTGATCAACACAGTTCATGACATTAGAACATCTCTTACAAAGTAAGAGATCAAACTACCAATACTTTTTTAAAAAAATTTTATATTCTGTTCTAACTTTCTATCGTACAAAAGTTTCGTTAAGCGAGTGTCGTATCATCTTGACATGTTAAAATATCATCACAGAGGCAGGGTTAGTAGTTATGGTTACCTCTTCCCTGTCCATATGGGTCGTAGTACTTTTCTGCAGCACCACCGTGATGGTACTCATCACTTATCGTTCCGGGGCGTTGAGTGTTATAAGAAGGTTCTGGTGCGGGTGTGTATGATGAGTAATTCATATGTTGAATATTCTGCTCCTTTGGAGGGTACATGTGAGGATTTTCAAACGGATTTTGTTTTGTTGGTGCGTCATTCATCTCTCTAGCACGATATCTCGAGCCACGACCACAGGTACAGCAGCAACAGAGTGCCTCGCAGATTCCAGAGACACCGTAACAGAGACAACGTAAGAGACCGCCAACGATCCAAATTCCCACAATGACTGCAAGAACAATGCCCACAATTGCAACAATCTTGCAGGCTTTGTTATCCATGCAGGTGTCCCATGATTTGAATGATTGGGCTGTGCTGACAGCATCCGACGTGAACGAACGCGGCATAAGCAGCTTGGATGGACAGAGATTAATGTCTTTGGCACTTGAAGGGATAATCATAATTAGTCGGGTGTGTTCTTGGTGTTTCGGTCTGTTTGAATGTTGGAATGAGTGTCAAAGGAAAAGGGCGCCCTTTTATGGATTATCTGTCCAGCAGTAAGTGCGCCACGGCAAAAAAGCCCACACAGCCCACAACCCACAGCCCCAAAAGCTCGATTTCCTTCGCTGCGCAAGGGTGGCGCATGAACGGCCTCTTCCAGTGGCCTTGAACGGGTACGTGTGATCCACTGCGGTTCTGCTTCTCTGCTTGTGGAGAGCCTGGCTGTGCTGGAAAAAAATTGTGGGGTTCCGTGGATTAGATTGTATCTCTGGATGTACTGTGTTCTATTATTAGAACCGGAGAAATAGCTGTGAGATCTGCAGGTACAACAGCTCCTCTTCTTGCTCTATTACCGTTGTCTACTACGCTTCAATCACTAAAATTAGATGGCCGGTATTTTGAAGTGGTGATCATTAAATGTACTCATCTATGGCTCACGCCCTCAAAATAGCCAGTAGAATTGCGCCGTGCCTTTGGTTGCCTATTGTGGGCGATGATACCCCTGAAAGAACATGCTGTCTTAGATAAAATAAAGTTCCCTTTAGTGTATACGAGCATCTCTCTAAAGAAGTACGAACCAGTTTGCCCGAGCTATTCTGCTCCCTGATATGATACTTTTTGTGATCATCAGTAAATGAATCCTCAGTGTCAAAAAACAAACAGACCCATTCTTGGATGTTGAATCCTGCCGCGGTGCTAGGCTCGAGCAGCATGCTGTAAGCCCTATAATTAGACATAGTACCTTGCAAGGACTGGTTGATACTACGCATGAAATCTAGAAAATTAAGTGCATTAAATATAGTACAGAGTAAGCATCCCCTCAGATCACTTCATATACCCAAAGATATTGGCCATATTCACATAACGGCGGCCACAGTCACTCATATACTTCTGAACGACACTTCTCTGTAGCTCGAATAAATCTCTATTCTGCGTAGTAAGAGCAGTAACTTGGTCCTTCATCAGATTCTCTGGCTTCTTCTTATCATCAGCACCGTAAAGCGGTCTCAACTTCTGTGATTTGTTCTTCTCGAGATCAAACAAGGAATCAAAGTATAGCAGTTGGTTGTATAATTCCTTGTCACTATACTTATATCTCATCACACCCTTACAGCCATGGTTCAAACACCTCTTACCGTAAACGGAGATCTGTTTCGTTATCAATCCACAGGTGGAATCATCACAAACAACAGTACCCTGGTAATACAAGGAAATAAAGGCCCTGATGGCATGCTCAAGCTGGCTCGAGATTCTCAAACAACTCAAATTATTAGAACACTTCTTACATTGAACACCACTGAAAGTAATTAAGTAATCATCAGAGGCAACAACACCTCCGTACTTGAACGTAGCACCGCACTGACAGCTCAGCCAAAGGTGTTCAGAATTTTTGAATCTTTCAGCATCAGAAATAGTAGACTCTAAGGGCTGTAGTATCTCACTGCCATTACCTGAACGGTTCTGATGAAATCTGTGTCTGTACTCGATGCCAAGAGACTCTGAGAGTCTAGCAAGGTCAATTCCTTCAATACGGTCCAGTAATCTCTCTACTGGAGCCAAAATTTGCTTTTCTAAGTAGTATTTTGGATCTGGCTTCAGAGTGGAGTTCTTGGCCATCAGCTCGGTCAAAGCCCTTGCTCTCTCAGCTGGTGTTCCCTCTGTGCCTTCTGTGACAACGTAAGTAATCACAGAGCCAGCTTTGATCACCTTACCTTGTTCTCTTAATCGTAATGCAGCTTGCACAGCAGGCATATTCTTACCGCCAGGGTAAGCAGTAGGGTCCTTGGATAACTTCGTGTTAATCTTAAACTTGACTGGAGAAATCTCCGAATTTTTAACCTTGGATGCCAGCTCCTCCAAGTACGAGTACACTTCCGTCAAGGCCTCTTCAGGTTCTTCATCACTAAGAATCTTGTGCAAAACATATTCGGAAACCTCCTTAGACAGAGGGCAGTACTCACGACGTTTCATGTCGAGACCTTTCACCTCCAGAAGTGTTATCTCATTACCTGCTTTATCGAAGGTAACATTCATAGCAGCGTACTTCTTCTTAGCATGCAACAATAATCTCCTGAAGACGTTATCAATGTCAATCTCTAGCAATCGGTATCTTTCGTTGACCTTGGCCTTGAAATCCTCGCCAATTTTAATTGCATCCTTGAAACTATCACATCCAGTATCAATCATAACGGAATCTGTATCACCATAGACAACTCTGAGACCAATACTCTCGGCCAGCTGTCTAGTATCCATCAAGATCTCACGGCCTTTGTTTGTAACAAGCATTGCCAACGGTTGAGCGTAAAATCTCGAATTGACATAACCCAGACAGCCATACATAGAGTTGGCAGTCAATTTCAGAGCCTGTTGCTTAATATCGTACTGTGCTCTCTCGGTTGGTGTAGAATTTGGATCCTTTAGCAACTTTTTCACCTCACGACGACGAGAAACCAATGTGTTCAACAATCTTGGAAGAACACCCTGGGCCATAGTAGTTGGTGGCACCTCTGGTAATACGTCAGAGTTTGATGAATCTCTCTCTACTGTTGTGAAACAGATGTTGAACTCCTGGATGATGGACGGATACAAAGAGTTGAAGTCCATGACTAAGACATAGTTCTTATGCAAACCCTTTTCTGGTTCAAACACGAGACCACCTTGGTACTTGGCTCCTTTCTTGATTGTAGCACTCTGTTGTTCATCAGAGCCATCTTCATTCTGTTGTTGTTGAAGAGCATCGTGTTGTTGTTGCTTGGTTTTCTTGGATTCCTTATCTGGAACAATGTAACCATTTCTCGTAAACTCGTGCAGCAGAATGAACTCGTTACGACCAGCTCTAGTACCTCCAAGAGTATGACTCCAAGCATTACCAGCAAGATTAGTCAATTGCTTGGATAAAGACAAGATTTGAATCCTGAAAGCAATCTCTGCGGTGATCAATGCATTCTGTCTGTTTTCCTTTAACACCATCAGTAAATGGTTGGCATCTTCTTGGAATCGTGGATTATTCAGGTTGAACTCCAATGGGACATGTTTCTTCTTGCAAACCACATCGTACATCTCGGGCAAATCCCATGACTGGCACTTAGTGGTCAAGGACTGGCCCATCTCATTAGCAATGTCACAAAGAAGTCTTCCAGCAAATATCTCCCTCAGGATGAAGTTGGAGTTGTAGTTGGTCTTGCCGAATCTTTCTGGCCACTCTCTTCTCATACGACGGCCAAAGTTACTAAATGTACTAACTCTCAAATCGTGCATACGATGCATCAGGATATCAAATGCAATGTTTTCCAATCTGTGGCCAATGAATACATCAGGATCAGCAAGTTTCACCAGAGCAGCAAGACAGTTCAGCATTGTCTTTTCATTATTAAAGACCCTCAGTAGAAGCTTACTCTGGTCAGCAAGCGATTTCAGTCCTGGGGGTAAAGAAATGCCAATTGGCCTCGTTAACGTGATTTGTTCAGTTGGTGTCAAGTTCTCATCTACCGGAGCATCTTGAGGTAAGTTCTTGAACGTAGTCAATGTAACAGCAACAACCTCCTGCTTGTTCTCCTTTTGATTCATCATCGTCAGAACAGAAATGGAGCATGATGTCAGTGGGGGTGGTGTAACCTTGAATTCCGGTGTAGACTGGTAAATTGGTGTAACAAAGTTCGGACTAGTGACTTGAACCTCAACCTTACAATGGGACGAGTTTCTCAAAGTGTTGAAGTCACCGTTCTTGATTTCCAACCAACATGGACCCATGATGTTTCTCTGAAGGACAAATGTCTCAAAGACATTGGAGTTGGTGCCAAAGACATGAGAGAAGGTCTCGCCTTCCAACTCAGCTGGCAATGTAATTCTGGCATTTTTTGGTGGTTGATATGGAAGAAGCAGCTTCAAGTACTCCTTTTCCTTTGGAATTCCCGGTTTCTCAAACGCATACTTTCTCTTCTCTGGTTTGGCCTTCAGTGATTCCAAACCGAACTTCTCCATGATCAATGGCGCAATTTCAGCATGAACATCCATAGCAGTAATTGCATCATCTGTATCTTGGCCGTCAACTTTTCTAAAGTCTCTTGGAAGGAAGTAAAGTTCTCTGTTGAAGTTTGTAATCTGTACCATAGTAGAAACGTACTGCTTGTCCTTGGTGAGTGTCTTACCAAACAGTAATAACGTGTTGTCCAATTCAGCATAATCAAACCAGTACATCTTGAAACTGCTATCACTATCATCAGAAGCAACAAGTTCCTTGTCAATCTTATCAGCAGTGTTTGTTGACACGTTAGAAGTGGACATTGGAGAGGAGGGTAATATGCTTGTTTCTGATTCTTCTTTGGGGTCTGAAGGCTTTGTAGCAGTCACGGTAATTGATCTGTTGACGTTCACAGTAGAAACTCGTGGTCTCTTGACAACAACAACTTCGTCCTCAGACTCTTCATCGTTCTCACCAGTAGAAACAGTTACTGGCGGACTTCCTGGGTCACCCTTCGTAGGCTCTGGGGTTAATCCAGGAGAAGTCGCTTTTCTCTTTGTTCTGGTAGGTGAAGAATCAATGTTTTCAAAAGAAGCATTACCAGCATCAAAGTCAAAGTCATCAAATTCAACCTTCCTGGAGTTCTTCATGGCTAATGACTTCTTACCACCGGATGAGCTGTTGAAGAAGCTTGTGTTGTTCACCTTGCTGGTAGAGTTGAAGAGCGGTGTCTTTGCTGGTGTTGTGCTGAAGAGATTGGTTGGCTTTTTCTTTGCAAGAGCAGAGAAGTCGCCAAGGATATCGTCAAAGTCGGTGCTGACTACCTTCTTCTTTGGAGCAGACAATGTGGCGGCACTTGTCTTGAAGAAGTTGTTGATCGGAGCAGACTTCTTCACCGCAACAGGTTTCTTGGACTTTGTGATCTTCTTGCCATTACCTTCCTCCTCATCAGAATGGTACTTGTGCCTCTTTCCATCCCACTCATCAGCTCCGGTGTCAACGTAGCCTTCACCATTATCATCGATGACAAAGTCGTCCTTGAGGAGGTCTTCACGTCTCTTCTCTCTGTACTGGTCCTCATCCACGAGGTCGTAGATATCCTCAGCCTCCTCGTCTTCATAGAGATCCTTGCTGTTACCAGCAGCTCTGGCGGCTCTAAGAGCCTTCAACTTGTCAGCTCTGGCCATCGCAGCGAACTTTGCAACTTCTGCTCGTTGTTCTGAGACGTCGTACTCCTTATGAGAGTTTGTGAAGACCGTGAAATCTTGCGCGTATAGATTCTGTACGCGCCCTGGTTGGTGCACTTTCTTCTTAAGCTACGCGTCCTCCCCCCTTCCGCACGCGTCAGGCCGGACGCGTCAGCTTGCACCAGCCACAAAATGCTACCACCGCGAAATAACTGTGGCTAGTGAGTAATTCTGGTGTGAGGATGTAAATGTGGCGGTGCTACGGGGTATCATTTTCTTGTGGCTGGCGGAACAAGACACAACAAAGAGCACTTATGAATCGCTGTCATCAACCACACAATCTCGAGTATCGACCTCTATCGGTGGCGCAGATATGTCCTTTGCCGTGGATCTTGAAGCACAGCGAGATGTTCAGTCCTGCAATGAGGGCACCTCAGAGACTAAGATTGGGCTTATTATCACCAAGGCATCTAATCTCTTAACTGACTTTGCCAACGGCGTCAATGGCCTTGAGCGCCTGATACAACAACTGGGTACTAAGAGGGACAGTTTGCAGCTGCGTAAGACCATTGAGGAGATTCGAATTGTGGAGTTGGACGACTACAAAACGCAACTTGAGCATCTTATCAATGACATTTCTCACCTCATCTCCGTCAATGCTGGTGCCAATTCTGAGGATACGTTCAGTGAAGAGACTCTCCGTAAAGAGTTTGAAAGTGTTAAGAATAAATTCAACCATCTGAAGCGAACATATAATGAACGAAGAAGCTCGGTTATTCTTAATGACAGAATTGCAAACAAATTATCACTGACTGAGGAGTCCAGTGTTGCATCAAGGCTTGACGAACAAACGCCATTGATGCAGCAGCAACAGCAAATACAACAGAAGCAGTACACGGTGTCACAGCAAGATCTTGATCTCCATACAATATTAGCTGAAGAAAGAGCTAATGAGATCAAGAAAATCCATGGGAGCGTGGAGGAGATTAACTCCATCTATAAGCAGTTGGGATTTTTGGTTCAACAACAAGGACAACACATTGATACCGTGGAAAGTAACATGACTAATTTGGCTAGTAATGCACAGAATGCAAGCCATGAACTTATAAAAGCAGATAACTACCAAAAGCAGAAGCGTAAATGGAGTTGCTTCATCCTGATGATTTTGGTAATGGTCACGCTAATTATCGTGCTTGCGGTCTTCTCCTAATATAGCACAAGTTCTAACTTCTAATGCTCTCTCCACTAGCTAATGACAATAATAATATACTCTACAACGATAAATCAAATGTCTTTCAACCTGTTATAACCGTAGCAGCCTGCTAACCCTACCATAATTACCATTATCCCATCCCATAAAGGGAGCCTAGTTGGTAAGCTTGTTGTTCTTCAAGGTGGTGATAGAAGAAGAAGAAGCGTGCATCTCCTCCACATCCTCCTTCTCCAAATAGTCCACAAGAACTGGATCGCTAAAATTCGACTCACTCTCGGCGGTGCTTAGATCGGCATCATCCTCAGTGGTGACGAGAGGGGTGGTGACACTCTCATTGTCAGACGAAGCATTGACGGAAGGAAACAAAAGAATGCTCTCCTCCTTCTGAGCTTGTCTGTAACGCTTCGGCTTCAAAGTAACAGAATCACTAGATGAGTGGTTTCGTCTTTCGCTGCGTCTTCTTATGGTCATCTTGCTGCTCTGGAACTCTCCCTCATCGGAGGATCCAAAGTGAAGACGTGATCCACTGCCTCCTGGTGGGGTGTGGTACAAGTCATCAAAGCTCTCCTCGAACGGGTTGGAAGAACAGGATGAAGGCTCAGAATGCTGACTGGCTACAGGGTGAGCAGCTCTGCGCTTTCTCTTCTCAAGGAAAGAATCAATACCTTCCTTGAAACCCTGCTTAATGTCTTGTACAAGGTCCTCGTTCTCGTACACAATGACAGCGATCCCTGCACCAATAAGAACACCGGTAGCGACGGCAAGGAAAGTTGGGCCAGCAGCAAGTGGCAGAAGTGGCATAGTATGTGGAAATATGTGACTGTCGGGTCTTCAAGGATCGAACAACCGTGAAGTGGACTAGAGTACGGCTAATCCGTATGTATTTCAAGTGGCGATTATTGCTCAACGCGGATTATCCCAAGGCGCAGCTGACAGATTATGTGTCAGTTACGGCCACGCATGACTGGAATTATCTAGGAGAAACTAATCGTTTGGACACAAACCGTGTAACTTCACTTGCTGGGAAGTCAAAAACTACACCGCTTGTTCCAAAGATCAATGTATAATATTATAGCACATAGTTCATAGATAGTAAAAAATGCATCGTAGACAAAGCTGGACACCGTGTGGTTAGCACTACATTAAGATTCACGGCACCCAGGCTCTCACAAACCAATAGCAGTAGCCAACAAACGGTAAAAGAAAAGCGTGTTGAAAATCAAAGGAAAAAAGAGTTAAAAATAAATGAATGCACAGGTGCTCAACTCCAAACGAAGCCAGGATCTGAATAATGCAACCACACTCTCAAAATGTGGAGCTCCCCTCCGTATGATCTGAAAGGGCCTCAATAACAGCAATTACCATTAAAAAGTCCTTCATAACAAACAAACAAAAAGCGGAAGGGAGTCAACAAAGGACAAAGGAGGACAAATCAGAATCGATATACCTGCTCAAAGCAAACGGGAACTCATATGTAATGACTTGTCCTCGTGCAGAGAAACATATGCTGAAGTGCAACAGGTAAGATCTGTTAAAAATGTCAAAATAAAAGAAACCAAACTCCAAACTTAAAGTCGTGTCACAAATTCATAAAAAAGTAATAAAGGGGAAAAAAGATATACCATATATCTGGGGCTCATAGGTGCCCAGATAAAAAGAAGAAAAGTTCACACAAGAAGAAATAGCATTCATCGTCTTATCGTCATTTTCATTGTGAAGATGGCAGGTTCAAAAATCAAAAAAGTCACTTCAATTGTCCTATGATTGCTTCAACTCTTGAAGCCACTTTGGTAACTAAATCCAGAGGTTCTTCTTTGTCCTGGCCCTCTAACTCCCAATGGATTCTTAGAGAAAGAAAGTCTTATACCACCCTTACCTGGAGCTCCGCCAGGTCTAGGAAGAGTTCTTCCATATAATTCAGCAAGAGCTCTTGTCGCCAGTCCAACGTCTTCAAATTCAACAAAACACATTGGTCCATGAGAATGAGATGGTGTTCCCGGTGCACTCCCATTTACCTGCTTAGTTCTGAATGAAAGTCTTCTGAATCCCCTTTGTGGAGAAAACAATTGACGAAGCTCAGCTTCTGTAGCATCTGGTGGTAAATTACCAACATAAAGAGTATTACATGGTGGATTCTGATCGGCAGGATTAGCTGGTGGTGGGACACGAGCCAAGATGGAAAGGTCAACTTGAGATGATTGAGTAGAAGAACCAACTGAACCTTGTGACGGAGGCACCATCGGAGCCGGGACAGAACTGATTGGTGCCTGAGGCGGTTGATTGGACAAGCTTCCCTGGATCTGTGCCGCCGACGAAATATTGATTGATTGATTCATTGGAGTCTGAGTGCCGAGAGGTTGTGATTGAGGTGGCGGATTCATCTGCTGTGTAGATGAACTCATTGGGGGAACAGATTGATTAAGCGAAAGTTGTGTTGGAATCTGTGCAGAACCAAGTTGACCAGACATGAGGGGCGATTGACTGCTAAAGAATGTCGAGTTCTGTCTTCTTCTATCCCATTCAACACCAGAAGTCTGTGGTTGTGGGGGGACATAGGAGCCAGATGAAGGTCCACTGAATGAAGAAGCAGTGGTTGGGGGTGGCCTTGCAGATTGTGGTTGCGCCCATGGGTCTCTGACAAATTGGTCGTAATCTCTTGCCTCCTGTTGTGACTCCATAAGCAAAAGAGTCTTGCCCACTCCATTGGACCCCGCGATGGCTGGGGCTTGCTCAAGATTCTCAGCAATTGGTTCGTTACTAAATGGGTCACTGAACAAAAACCTAGATCTTTGAGCGCCAATACTTGGTCTCTTTGATGAAGTTCCAAGTGAAAGTGGCTGTTGGAATGCGTTATCAAGGATCTCAGCCTTCAACAAGAAAGGATAGGATGGGCCAAATACCTGGCTAGTCTCTAAAATCTGAGAGTAAGTGGATGCAGCTGACAACGACCTGAATCTTGCATAAATGACAGGCATGTTATTTGAGTCTGGAATTAATTCTAATCCTGTGAAGTCTTTTGCAAATGCAAAGATGCAGTAAGCTTCTCTAACCGTAATGTCTGATGGTGCATTCTTAACCTTTATCGTGTAAAGAGGTTGTTCATGCTGCTGTTGTTGTGAATCCAATGATAAACTGTTCAGATTTGAAGCCAGATTGATCGGTGAACTTTGCGATGCTCTTCTTCCGTCATTTCCTAGTGAGATTGTGCCTTGTGATGACTCAGGGGATGTATGAGTGGATGCAATGTTGGTATTGATGCTCAACTGGTGTGCAGGAGACTGGTGTGGACCTTGTTGAGTCGTCATCATTAGACGAGAGGTGGATGAGAATGCAATCGTAATAACGTAAGCTTTATATGCTTTATTCGTAACTGGTTACGCAAATGAAAGATGCGTAGAAATCTGAAGATGAGTGTGAAATGAGCTGTGAAAGCTGTAGAAGGAGCGTTTAGGAATAAAAGTGGGTTATTGTTATCCCAATTGAGTTACACCAGTATCTGAACGGCTCTTCTATCGGTGGCTAGCTGGTATCGGTGGAAACCTTTTGTCGAATATCTGTGCATGTACTGGGCGAAGATGGTAACAAGACAGATAGGCCCGGAAATGATACAAAGCGCGTCAAGGTCCTCTGAAGAGCGTGTCTGTTGTTGTTTAGTGGCACCAAATGTATCCTCCCGAGTGATTCACGTCCTGCAAAGGCGCCGATGCTGCTGTTAGTGATGTTCAGCAGAATGGCACGCGTACTGGCGTGAGATGATAATGCGGGAAGAGGTGCTGGGGCAACTGGGCGGGTGAGCGTTTCTGGGCTTCTACTCCGTGGACTCGCGGGATTTCTGTGGTATGCGAGTCTGTGCGTTCGGTCTGTAGCTCAATGGCTATTGCTGGGCGCCTTTTTGTCTTTTGCTGGATTGTAAATTGAGGTGTTGTCGATGGTGTGTGGTCGCTGTGGTTCGCGTGTGTTATTGTTGATTGTGGGTTTTCACTTTTTTTGCGAATCGCGAACGAAAACGAGGGGGGGGGCAAACATCGCCCGGGTAACGCCTTGCTTTGCGCCATTTTCGCTACCGCTTTGGGAGCAAAACTGCGAGACATCACAGCATCTACGTGACGGTGTGGGTCCTCGGGATTTCAAAGGAGGTTGCTGGCGGACGTCCGATAGTTATTGTCATTGAGGGCCGTCAGTTACCTCAGCACCGCGGGGCTCTCGCTGCACTTGGACTAGGCACGCAGCCAGCGCCCTCGCCCAGCCACCTTCGCCAGTCGGGCTAAAGCTGCGCATTTTGGCGAAGCATTTGCACTTGCCTCCACCCGTATTAGGAAAGTGGCGCAAACTCATTCCCGCCACCCTCCGACCAGCCAATCACAGTCGAGAATGTGGCCCCCTTGCACAGTCGCACACAGCTCTTTCTGGCCTCCCCAAGCATCATCCTGGCACCCTCTCTGTGTGCAGGCTCATCGAGAACCCTGTACGAGGGGGTTCTTGATGCACTTCTAGAAGCCTAAGAGGTCGCGAAAGTGCTAAATTGCACCAGTACCTCTTCTACGTCATCTGGTTGTGGGCGACATCCGGCTCCGGAAAGTCGGTTATCGTTATTTCCTAATCGGGTAATTCCTGTTACTAAAATCTGGGGTAGCCAGCCATACACGGTCTAAAATGGGTCCACGAATGGTGGGGATTATGGAAGGATATGCACGTTCTATCAAAGACAGGAATAAATAACAATAATTTTCACTGTCCAAAAACAATTAGACAGCCTGTGGTGTATCTGAGATCTTGGTCGAGGTTCCTTCTCTTTCTGTGATGTCAATCACGTGGAGAACTTCATCAATTGTGGAGTAGAATCTTGGACCGGAGATGTTGAGAATTCCTGAATCTCTAAGTCTCTCTCTGATCCCATGCTTGGTTGGAACGTGGGCAAAGAAAACGTTGATGTGTCGCTTGCTATACCCGTCAAGAATCTCGTAAAAAATCTGAGCCGCAGAGGAATCAAAGTATGTCATGCCGTTCAAGTCAAATATCACATTCTTGTTCATGTATTCTTCTCTCATTCTCGGCGCAGCTGGATGTGTCTTTGCTGAGCCATATCTTTCCAGGCGCATCAGTCTCATCTTAAGATCTGAAGTGTTGGAGAAAGTCAAAGGCTCGGCAATCTTGACAATCAAGCATCCTTCAACCTCCTCAAGGAAAGGAGCCTGTGTAGCAACACCATCATCATCTGGGATAGGCTCGTCGGCATTCAAAAACGTGTTGGTGCCTGGAAGACGACCCAGGATCTGGATACGAGAGTTACTCGAGTTCTTGATGACTCTGATGACAGAATATCCAACACCAACTGCAATACCAGCCTCCACGGAATAGAGTAATGTTGTCAGAACAGTAATGACAAAGGTGACAATCTCACTATATCCACGGGCCCTCCAATGAAAGAGTAAATCACCTGGTGTCTCATCCAGAAGTCTCAGACCAACCACAGATGTAACCACAGAAAGGATACACTTTGGAAGGAAATAGATGTACTTCAAAAGACAAAATATTGTAACTAGTGTGAAGCAGCCCATAATGAATCCTGACATCGTGGTCTGAGCACCGGACATGGCGTTGATCTTAGAACGACCATATCCACCAAATGCTGGAAGAGCACCAATGAGGCCACCAAATATGTTACAAACACCTAAAGCAACAAGTTCACGATTGGAGGAAATCGGCAAGTCATACTGAGACCCTAGGGACTTAGAAGCTGTTGTTGATTCAAAAAATCCAAGAGTGGCTGCAAGGAAACTCGAAGACATCAACCCTGGATAGAGCTGACGCATTTCTGCAGAGAATGGCCAGTTATATGTGAAGTTCTTCGTCTCTATTTTTCCAACAACTTCAACACCGAGCGTCCTCCAGTCAAGCTTAGCAGAAAGGATAGTGGATAGGACAACAACGACAAGAATTTCTGGAATAAAGATAAAGTGGTTGTATCCTTTTGCAACGAGCTTCTTCTTTGCTTGGCCTACGCCAAAGAGAATGAGGAAGGAAACCAGACTGATCCAAGCTGTCGGAGCATGTGTATCACCCAGACTCTTATGAAGCGACCAAATTTTCTGGAAGGGCGAATGGAAATGCGTTGGAATCTTCGGGTTGGTGATTCTCACACCAAGTTCATCATATAGGGAGTTAATGATCATTACGAGACCAACTCCTGAAATGAATCCTCGTAGAAGAGCTCTGCTCAACACATTGTCCAGAAACCCGAAGCGGCTAAGACCTGCACCGAACAGGAAGAATCCCCCAATACATGACATAATACTTACAAGATCCACAGGGTCTTTACCTTCATGTGCAACCAGTGGCTCCACAGCTTGGCCCACCACAAGAGAGATGGCTACTTCAGGGCCAACAACCATTTGAGGAACAGACCCAAATACTGCATACATGATTGGCGGGATAGCCAGTGCATAAAGACCGCAAAGAGCAGGAACATGTGCAACAGATGTTGCAAATGACAGAGCAAGTGGGATCTGAAAAGATGCAAGAGAGATACCAGAGATGAAGTCACCAAAGAGCTGCTTTGATGTGTATGTCGGTAACCATGAAAAGCATGGGAGGTAATATGGCAATCTCTGCCCTAAAGTAAGGGGTTGGTTGGCAGAAGATGAGACTGAATAAACGGAAGAGTCTGTCCCAGGGCTTAATGAGCGTATCATGGCCTCGTTACGGAGGGAGGACACAACGGTTCTCGGACGTTGCGGACCTCGTGTCGGTGATGTCATTAGCGACTCGTAGGATATGGGAGCCTGTGGAGATGATTGCTGGTGTATCAATGGTGTTGAGGCTCCGTCCTGAATGTGTCGCTCGGAGCGCATCTTGCTGTTTTACCTGTGTATATAAGGATAAATTCCAGCTGTTACGCTGGGCTTGTGTCCGTGTGCCCTGTTGAATTTTACCAACACAGGCCGTATCTCAGAGACAGTCAAAGAGATTAAACCAGAGCCTATTGAGACGATTATGGTATTACAGGACTCGAAGAAAGTTCTGTGCGTGTAAAGTCGGCATCCATATTAAGTTCCATTTGCAACGTGCTGCTCTTCATTTGTTGAGGGCTAAAGGAAGAAGCAGCGCCGAAGCGCAAACTTCCGCATTGGGAATATCCCCGGACTCGATCACAGCCAATCCGCACTCCGGTATCAGTAATCGGTCGGCCTCTCTATTTCTAGTAATATCGTCAAACTGTTCATTAATCGTTACTCGCATTACAACAGTCAGTCAATTAGAGCAGCGCATATATAGCACTTCTCAATGCATTTGCCTTCTGCTGGCGTCCCGCATCATCGTGCGAAAGCCTTGCATACTCGTTAACAATGCGCTCCACATCCTTCACCAGAACACGTCCTTTTTCTGAGTTTAGTTCGCCGTGAGACCATTTTTCAAGAAGAGAATCAATGTCCTTTTGAATCACTTTAGCCTTCTCTGCTCTTGAGAGGTCAAGCTTGCCAGCACGTTCATCAATCCAGTTCCAAATAAGAACCTCTTCGCCACGAAAGAGAATATCACCAGTATGCCTTTCAATCTCGTTCAAAACTTTAAGCGACGTAACTGAACTGACTTTTGAAGGAACACGGTGCAGGGTTTGGAGGATCGATACCTGAAGAAGAACTATCACGCAGAGCAGTATGATAACAACAATGTTGAATGGCGAAAACTCCAGTAATGACCACCCACCATCAGCAGTACTTGAAGTCTTGGGTGACACCACAGTCGCTTGCTTATCGATTTCAATTCCCTCCTCAGCAATACCTTGAGATATCTCAGAAATCTGTACTGTCTCCACCTTCTCCTCCAGATTCTTGTCAATTGTCTTCTTAATAATATCAACCAACGCCTTCGCCGCGGATTCTTGGCCGCTTTTCGTACTCTTCTCTATCATTGACTTGACCCAACTTGACCCCATCCAGTGTACCCAGTATGAAATCATCAAGTCGGTAGTGTTTCCTTCTCCCCAAGTCATAATATATCTCGTTTTGACACAGAACGCTCCGCCAGAAGGGACGTCGGGAGTCTGAGTGGTGCTTACGACGTTGATATAACCTTCACAGTCAAAGTGTTCAATAGTCTCCTTCACAACACATTTTGTCTGCTTAGGTCCAACAGAGAAGTTGAGACCTTTGATGTATTCATAATGGCGTTCCTTATGGCCTTCACTATTCGGTTCATAGTCTGAAAACTTTGAAAACTCTCTGGAGTCCTGAGATGTCAAGAACTCGATTATCATATCATTATTTGTTCCAAACAAAAATTCATGAAGCACACCTGGAGGACATTTTAGATTCTCACGAGCTAATACAGTCTCGTTGTTATCCTCCGTATTGTAAGGACATTTAGTCTTTCCATGGGCATGTGTTCCATTGTACGAGTATTTTGAGTCTCCCTTAAGGTTGTAAACACTTTGGTCTGCACTTTTAACTTCTTGAGACCCACTCCATGTACTGTCAGTTTCGTCTCCTTCTTCTTCCTCTTCGTCATCCTCTTCAGATTCGCCAGAGGAACTTGCGGAGACAGAATCTTTTCTTTTCATAGGACTATCCCCATCAATTGACAAAATGGCATCGTTCAAAACTGTATCACTACTTATATCCAGTTCCTTAGTTAGTACAAGTGGACCACTTATGTTCATGAAACTGTTCTTTTTGTCTGGACTCAGTCTGATGGATTTATCACCTGAAGACTTCCAAACAGCTGTAAGAAATTGGAACACAACGTCTCTTGACATAAAGCTCGCGAATGACTTCACACCATCTTTTGATGAGATAGCAATTCCGTTAGGAAACAAGCCTGCAGTTACAGTCTTTTCAAACCCTTGGATATCACCAAAAGGAATCACAAGAGCATTAGTGACAAAACCAAGAAGATTGGAGTAGAAACAAACGTTGTGCTCAGATATGTAGATTCTTCCTTGAAGCAGAATTTCTCTGCTCAAAGCACATGAAAAATCATCAAGAAGGCGCTCATCAGCTGGAATGGACTTGAATATTGAATGAAAGTCTCTGTTACGTGACTCTGTTGCGTAGTGGTACATAGTATTCTTGTACTTCTCATCAACATACAAACTCGAGTCGAACGTATCTTCAACGTAAGGCTTTTCTGCCTCTTCAAGTGGTGACTGTGGCGCATCAAATGAGCTGAGAGAGGTATTTCTTCTACTCTTGAGCTTGGAGCTAGACTTGCCACGTCTATAACTGAGCATGCTTGGAGAAGAATCAATCTTCTCGCCATCCGTAGCCGCGCTGTCCACTCGTGGAGTGACAGTGATATCTCCGTCAATCGCATCCATGGACTCATTGATGGCTCGTGTCTTATTGAACGTCAACGAAGATGCTGCTGCGTTGAACATGTTGTTAAAAAACCCTGATGAAGGTTGTGTTGGGGTGGCAGGTGACACATCCGGTGATTGGTAGGTCGGCAATTGGGCGGCTCGTGCCTGAAGATCCGAGACAGTGTCATTGATGCTTGACGATACCGAACTTGACGAAAGAAGCTGACTCTCAACGTCGTGTCTCGTTGTGTGAGGATCGGCCGGCGCTGCCTTCGTGATGGAGGGTAGCGAAGACTTGCTGCCGTTTGCTTGTGGAATCAGTATTGGCGCGGACACAGCCAATGATGGCAGAATGGGGAGAGGCTTCGATAGTGAGTCCAAGTCAGTCCCGTCCTCTGTTAGCAGCTCCTCTTGTTTATTGATTTCAGGTGCCGGCTCCAGGTGAGCTTCTGGCGGAGGTTGCGGGAAAGCCCCCTCTTCGTCTAACAACCCTGGTGCATCCCAATCGGAGTCCATTATTTCTTGATTTCAGAGACGGGGAAGCTGTATAAATGTATCAAGTAATCACGCGGCCGGGAAATATTGATCGGGTAGCTAACTTGGATTGCAAAGTCGATTGGGTTGACCCTCAATGTCTTTCCGTTCTTGCATATCGCTGGAAATATCAGTGTGCCCTTACCAAATGCTACCCATACTTACACCAAAATGATCTTCTGATATTAGCCCCTGACGTTCTATTGAGCTATAAGTCTTCCAACGCTCTAGAAAATCAATTACGCATTATATCTGTGTCTCAACAAATATTAGTAAGGGTTTATCTTTAAAATAAGTTTTTATCTAGTATATACAAGCGTCATAAAATTATCCACAGGATGGTCATCATCTCATACTTTTTTTACATGATACTCCTTCAAGACTTCATCAGTCACCATACTAGGACTTCCAACAACCATGTCACTTCCATTTTGAGTCTTAGGGAATGCAACCACATCTCTAATGGTTGGACTTCCGATCAGCATAGCGCACATTCTATCAAATCCAAGTGCAAGACCAGCATGCGGTGGGCATCCCATCGAGAGGGCCTGGAGCAAATGTCCAAAGAGCGCATCTGGCTCAGGGACACGAAGGATCTCAGTGAAAATGAATCTTTGTAACTCTGAATCATGAACTCTGCGAGAACCACCGCCAAGCTCAACACCATTGACAACGAAATCATAATGTTCACCTTTCACAGCAAGTGGGTCGGATTCAAGAAGTTCATAGTCCTCTGGTTTTGCCATGGTGAATGGGTGGTGTGTAGATTGCAGAGCATTGACATCATACTCGGGATATTCTTTTTTGGCCTTATTGGAAAGCTCGACAGGGGAGAAAAGCGGGAAGTCTTCAACCCAGCTACCAACAAATGAGGCTGGCCTCTTCCACTTTTGGGGGAACTCAGAGATAGCAAGTTGTCTAAATCTTCCAAGAGGAGTTGGGTTCTCGTACGTGAGTTTGGCCCTTGTAGAACCTGCAACCACGTCACCAACTTTGACATTCAAAAAAGACTTTATAGCAGAGGCATCGTGTATGTCAGCCATATTCTGGAACTTCTCCAACCAGCTGTGAACGTCCTGTTCTGTCTTAATAGGAACAATAATTGGTTTTCTGTTGCGATATTCAGCCTCATCGAACAACTTTCCAGGTAGTTTTTTTTTATTGCCCTCTTTATTAAGCATAGCTCCTCGAAGAACACATGCTTCGAAAACAGGGAACCCAGGATGCTCCTTAGCGGTAGCAAACTTACTCAAATCGTGTATAACAACGGTAGATCTCAAATCAGGTTTGTCTATACCGTACTTGGAAAGTGATTCAGCATAGGTTAAGTGAACTAATGCGCCCTCTTTGACACTTTCATCACCGTCGACAGTAACAATATCTTCTTCGGCAACTTCTCTCCAAACTTTCTTCACAGTAGCCTCAACAACACTCTGAACATCTTTTGCATCAGCAAACGACATTTCCAAATCGACCTGTGTAAACTCTGGTTGTCTATCAGCCCTCAGATCTTCATCTCTGAAACAGCGCGCAAGCTGAAAATAGTTCTTCACACCACTTGCCATTAAGAGCTGCTTGTACTGTTGGGGACTCTGTGGAAGTGCATAAAACTTGTCTTCACGGCGAGTTGGTACAAGGAACTCACGAGCTCCTTCTGGTGTAGATTTGAAGAGCAACGGCGTCTCAATCTCCGTGAAGGAATGCTCCATTAGGGTGTCACGAACGACGCGGGCGGCAAGAGCTCTCTTTCTCAGAGCATTCTGGTAGAACGGGAGACGTAATTGAAGGAATCTGTACTGCTGCGGCCATTCTGATGGATCTGCCTTTAGACTCTCAAGTTGTGCAGGGACGACAGAACTGCTATTCAAAGTGGTGTATTCGCCAACGTCAAGGTCCCATCTCACGATCTCTTGGCCTGGTTTTGGATGACGCTTTACAATATGTCCCGTTATGGCAACACAGTCCTCCACTTGGGCAGCTCCCACTACTTCAGCGAACTCGTCTCTTGCAAGGATCTGTGTGTGATTACCGTCAAAGTCTCGTAGTGTGGCGAAGGCGATACCCTTTCCTATTCTTTTGGGTTTCCTGTCAATCCATCCTGATAATGTGACTTTTTTTCCCCACAGAGATCCCACAGAATGTTCAATTTCTGAAATGGTATGTGTGTGTTTTGGGAAAGCGAACTTCTGTACTGTGGTTTCCTTTGGAGGAAGAGCCATTGCCCGAGCCACTGTTCGAGAGAAGAGGCGACGGCCAGTGCCACTGGTCAGTGTCACAGGCCGTAGATAACGAGATCCTCGTAGCATCTTCCAAAAACCTGGAGTGTAAAGGCTCCAAATAGCAGCTATTCATCAGAGAGTTGATAGCGCTGGATGTTTGGAAAAGTCACGCCGTCGAGTGAAATCTCGAGTCCGGTAAGGCCACGCTTATCGGTACTTTCTACCAAGAGGCATGGTCATCTAATCTGTCAGAATGAATTACTTATTTGACTCGTGTAATTGTGCTAGCTTATTTATTGTTCTCCTCTTGAAGGTCAAAAACTTTGAGCGTTCCGTCAAGCGCCGCAGCTGTCATAATACGTCCATGCACATCGATGTCCAGCACGGGTGATCCAGGTGAGACTTCAACCGTCGATACAATCTTCTTCGTCTGTATTGACCAGAGAACAACTGATCCTGATTCTGTTCCTGATGCACTATTACAATTGTTAGTAAATCCATTCAATCGCGGACAGTTGACTTGATGAGGTACTCACACTAGCGGTTCTGTTGTCTCTGTAATGAATCTTGTGGAACATGTATACTTCTCAAACTGTGCTCCCTGGAAGGTCTTGAGAACTTGATTGTTCATGTAGTCCCATAATCTGATGGTATTGTCCAGTGTAGATGCTAATAAATACTTTCCGTTTGGACTAAAGCGAATATATGACACAGGGAAGGAACTGTCTCCCTTATCGTAAATCAAAGTCTTTAGACATTGGCCAGATTCTGTATCAAATAATCGAATCATACCATCATAGCTGGCACTTGCAATCATTGTTGCGTCCCAACAAAGATCCACGGATGCGATTGGATCTGAATGGGCACTCAACGTCTTCAAACATTTTCCTTGCCTTGGGTCCCAAATACGAATTGCTTCATCTGATGACCCAGTAACCAACAGATTTCCCTTATAGTTGAATTCCACACATGTTACATTATACGTATGGCCCTCCAATAGCCGTACACAGTCTCCATGTAACACGTCCCAGACTCGAAGAGTAGTATCATCGGACACAGATGCCAAGTATCGGGAATCCGGAGACCATGCAATGTCATTCACACCTCTTGTGTGGCCGCTCAGAACACGAATGAATTGGCCGTTGGCCAGGGAGAAGATCTGAACTGTGCAGTCGGCGGATGCTGTGGCGATGTATTGGCCGTCTGGGGATACCTTTGCTGCTGTTGTCCCTCGTTTGTGAAGTGTCTTAATAGTATATCGCAGCGTGAAAAGGTCAGAAGTCATTCTGAGCTTCTCAAGGTATAACAAATAGCGGTATCAGGCAAAACGATAAACTTTCTCTGCTTGTAAACGGTCTGATTTACTGCTGATGAGCGTTGTGCAGTGGTCGACTTTTCGCGTCGGTGGTCCTTTTTCCAAAACAATCTGGGATTTTGCCACTCACTATCAGCTACTCCACTCCACTATAATATCTAAAAGAAAACTATAAGCTCACAATGGTATGTGGTTTGATAATAACCCTGTGATATGTCACTTATGGCTCCGTACTAACTTCATTTTATTTGCAGTCTCTCAGGGTCACTCCAGCCAACACAGCGCCTTCTCAGGTTGACAGTACAAAGTTCGGTGAGGCAGCGCCATCTGCTCCAGCACTCCAGGATATCATGAGAACAAATGAAGGCCCTCTCTCCATCTCTTCTAAGGTCAATGGTCGTCATCCACTTGAACAGCGTCTCCAGGAGTGGGATTCCACACAGCAGCAACTTAAGCTTGAGCAGTACCGTCGTATCTTTGGAGCTGCGGAGCCAATCAAGAGAGAAATGGAACTTCAGATCGTCGGCCGTACGGACTTTGTCCCATCTGCTCTTGGAGGTCCATCAAATGTGCATAGAGATATCTTGTTGAACAAGGATACATCAGTTGATTGGGACGATATCTATACCGGCCTCGAACAGAGAGGCCCAGTTGACATGCACTCAGAGATGGAGAGAAATTTTGGCATTTAGAAATCGTCTAATGAATATAAAATGAAATGAAATTACAGAAGGTTGAAACTGAACTTGTAGGTATATTTGCTTGTTTCAATTCAAGTAATGAGCGTATTTACATATATCAAAAAAACAACTTCATAAAATCATCAAGCGTGAACTGTTTCCAAATCAAGGGAGACAACAAGCTTGCGTTGATCGAGTGCCTTTTTGAGAAGCTTACCAAAAAAGGCACTGGCGATATCTGCATCCTTGATCGAACTCAAGATCTTCTCGCGCTGAATAGCACTCTTATCGAGAGAACTTTGGAAACAATTTTGGACATCTCTTGCAGGGTACTTTAACACCTTACGGCACTCCTTAGCTATTCGATCTGCATTCTGATGTGGATAATCAAGTTCCTTCAATTCATGTTTGATCTTCATAGCCAATTTACGAGGCAACGCATTTGGAATGTCGGAAACCAAATAAGTTAAGGCCACGATTCCCACACCAATGGTCAGAGGAACTGCCAAGACCTTCAATGTACGAACAGAAAAGAACGAGCCATATCGGAAGATACTGTTCACAACTCTCCCCGTAGACATGGCCCTGGACACGGCGTATAATCCAAGAGAATACATGGAATTCTTCCAAACAAGAACCTTATCTGTGGTCTTAGAACTTATACCCAAGGAGGCTAAGAATCCTTCAAGAGATGGGTCAAAGAAGTCCAAAACCGACACTGAGCCATCAACATTTCTCGTTAAAGAGTCTTTGCGTCTCGAGAACATTAACCCACTGTTAAATACCTTCTCAGGATTGAAGTCCTCGCCAAGTGCATCCCTCCCAAGTTCATTGATTTTAGCAACACCCTGTGAGGTCTGTCCACGAGCAAACTCCTCGGATTCGGAAACAGCTTTAAGTATATTGGTAGTAATGGCAAGCTGCGTGTCAAGAACATATCCGGCAAGATTGAAAAGACCACGGTACTCCACAACTGGATGGTTACCAACAGTGTCAAGCGTAGACGTGATTTTGTTTCTTGTGTGGTTGTATACTTCATGCGATGTGTTCTCAATAATAGCCTCGATTTTCTCGTTAGTCTTTACACTCTTGACCATACTCTGTTCAAACTGAGGTGATAAGTCATCGAGCTTTGCCATCATGGTATCCTTATCACTTAAGTACAGCTTTCTGTTGATGGATGATAACTCTTCCACGTCACTATACAAGTTGGTCAAGTATGTTTTAACCGGCTGAAGCTTAGAAAGAGCGCGTTTTTGTAAGACAAAGTTCCTTAGGGATGCTTCCAAATGATCGAAGTTTGGGTTACCACCAATATTATCAAAATCATCATCCGGATTGCCATCACCACCAGGGTTTCCTCCGTTCCCGTCGTCATTATCGTAATCAGGCAAATGATCCACCACTCCACTTGAAGATACAAAGTGCACAAATTCACGAGAATCCTTGTGGGTATCAGGAGAAAGCTGTTGGACTTGCTCAAGGATTCTTCTCATGCATTTGTTTTTGTCTTTTATGGAATCAAATCTGTTCACAACAATGAAAATGAGCTTCTTTTCACTAGCAGCGGCAGCAATGAACTCCTTTGCTGACAAAGTGAACTGATTTTCTGCACTGACAACAAAGACCACCAAATCAATTTCCTCTTGTCTTGAGAAAACTTCCGTGGTTTGGTATGAATCAAGGTTCAAACCTGGAGCGTCGATCAAAGCGATATCCACGATACCATTGCGGAGTAAACTGTTATCAACTGATCTGCGATCTGTAACATAAACTTTCAAAATTGAGTACTTGTCACATTCACCTACAAGATGTTCAAGATCTTTGAGGGTGAAAACCTTGTAAGTGTGTTCGTCTTTAATGTCATACTGTGAGCCAATAGGGACAGCGTGCACTTCTTCAACTCCGTTGTTCTCTCTTGAATCAATCACTTCACAAAAAACAGTCGTACATGGCTGTTGGTCTTCAGGAAGAACTTTCCGTCTGAGAAGAGCGTTGCAAAAAGTGGATTTTCCAGAGTTCAAATCACCAGTGACAAAGACCTTCGAGGATGTGTCTTCAATTCTTTCCTTAAGCGCATTGAGGTGTTTCGCCACTTGACTGATCTTGTCATCCAAAAACTGAGCAAGGGCAGATTTGTCCAAGCTTGACACCTGATTGTTCCCCATCTTCAAGTTTAACTTCAACACCTGGAGATCATTCTTGAACACCTCTTCATTGTCATCATCGCCATCTTCTGGTTGTTTTTGGATCGACTTCACGCTCTGCTTTCTTATGAGAGCCAAATGGGCCTTTCTGCTGTTGAGTAAACTGTCGGCAATTTCACTGGAAGGATAAAACACAGGGCGTTCTTTGTTTTCTGTTTGGAGATCCTTGAGTATCTGCACGCCTGATGAGATAGATCTATCGAGTGCCACCCGGTTGTTGTTGTAATGAAGTTGGGACATTTGGGTCTTCAAGCGCATCTCGTTGGAGAGTGTTCTATTATGACCCACGTTGACGGGCACTTTTAGCCCATCCTGGCCATCTACCACTGTGTTTCCCTCTAAGATCCCCTCATCACGGAAGTACATCAGCGTTTGTGCGTGCTCGTCGAAAAGCGTACGGGTGTCGTCGTTGTCCACGGCAGCTGAGTCCACATCATCTGCAGAGCTGTCTGGCTCTTTCCGCACTGCGTATTCCTGACTCATCGTCTCTTCGAACTGTGTTTTGTGGGCACCCTGGGTGTTTCCGCTAAGTGTTCAGTAGGATTTGCTTGCTTGATGAAAACAATCACAATACCTAGCGCCACTTGATGATCCCAAGCCGAAAGCGGTAAATTCCGACCAAGCCTTCGCGCTTCTTTTTTCTCCAGGCATGTTCATGTGATGAGCTGTTGTCACTTCTAATCGAGAACGAAGAAAGCCGCCAATCTTCCAATCTGATGTCGTTCAGAAAGAGAAACGAGCTCATCAGCTCTGGGGGACGTATTCCTTCTGCTGTTCCTGGTAGGGGTGCCCCTTTGGGAGGGTCTACCGTGCCTAAAGTACCAGGAAGAGGACCCATGTCCAGCGTAGCAGGAAGGGTCCCTGCTGGTCCTGGAAGAGCTCCTATTGTTGGAAATCCTGTGATGAGAGGTGCACCAGGTTCTCTTTCGAACAAGTTGAAGACACTCAGTGTTGAAGAGGACTTCAAACATCCGGGCGTGAGACCATCCATAATCAACTCTCAAAGCACAATATCGACGGGGTGTTCTGACTTGGATAAGATTTTGGGTCATCAAGGGCTTCCACTAGGTACGTCTATGCTCATTGAAGAAAGTGGAACTACAGATTTTGGAAGTATTATTTTGAAGGCATTTTCGAGTCAGGGAGTCATCCATAACAGACTAGATCCAAAGGTATCAAACACGCATGTTATCGTCTTGAATTCGAACACGGCTTGGGCCAAGGAACTACCCGGTGTGTACAAGGGTAACAGCAGAGATATCAAAAAAGCCAAAGTCTTGGAGAATGAGAACAGAGTTTCAGTTCAGAACTTGATTGATGGTGAGATAAAGCCAAAGGTCAGGGCCGTCGCAACCTCAACAACAAAGGATAAGGATTTAAGAATCGCATGGAGATATGGGCTTAACGATGCCTCAAAGAAACAGCAAAGTGTGAATTTGGAGAACGAAATGTATAAGGACTTTAACCATCAGTTTGATATCACAACAAGATTGACACCTAGCCCGGGCACAAACGAATTGACGCTCATTCCACTTTCGTCATCATTCAGACCCGTGATCAAACAGATCGAGCATGTCATTCAGCAGCATAAGAGCAAAGTTATCAGGCTTGTCATTCCATCATTCTTAAACCCGGCATTTTATTCCCCACAATTGACCTCTCCACATGAGGTTCTTCCGTTTATTCATACATTACGTTCGTTGACACGGAAGCATTCAAAACTTGCCATCGTCACTACACTGGCACTTGATCTTTATCCACGTGAGTCATCTCTTGTTCGAAACATGGAAATGCTATATGATTCCGTGTTCCATCTTGAACCATTCAACCAGGAGATGATGAAGTTTCTGGAGAAGGCCTATCATAATCAGCCTGCCAAAGTTCAACATGGGTTAGTGCATATTTACAAGATCCCATTATTGAGTGAACGCGGACAAATGATGGTAATGAAGAGTGAATTTGCGTTCAAGAATGGTCGTAAGAAGTTTGAGATTGAAGAATGGGGTATTCCAGTGGAAGATGAAGATGGGCCACAGCAGACTACACAGAACATTGAATTCTAAATGGTGTACTACAGGGGCAACATCCACCCGATCGTCCGGGTGTTCGCCACTATTTGTTTTTCACAGTATTGTTTGAGATCTTCGTAGATAGGAGTTAGGACAAGAGAAGGCTGCTATGACTCCGATTGAAGCGTTTCCATCAGGGCCGTACTCGCTGCTCAGGAAAGTACCGTAAAGCCGATCAAGACTGTAGACGCCTCTAGGGTTAGCATCATCACGGCCCGAGATAGCTTGCAAAAGCCGATCATGGCTGATTAGGAGGCTCTGACGTCTGCGGAATTTGGAATCTGCTGAAACATGAGAAGACTACCCACCTCCTATCAACGGACCGTGTCCGGTGGTTCGGTGTAAGCTGGCGCTCTACGCGTTTTTGCGGCAGTGAGCCTAATCCGTCTCTCTCCCCGTCGTACTCGTTGCCGGTGATCATAACCAGGTATGCAATGAATCCCTGATTGAAACTTTGCCGAGAAAAGGAGCCAGTCAGCTCTTAGGAATTTCTCTCACTTGCATATGTGTAGAAGCCTGGATCGCTGCTGGTTGTGGCCGGCATCAGGAGTAAGAGATTGCCTCGGTGTCTTAAACTCCGGACCTCATCGCAAATCAAAAACAATGGCCTCCCAACAAACCCTTGGGGATAACTTCCTTTTAGACCCATTGAAGCTGAACACAAACCAAGTCCGTTACGGAATGTGTTTATGGCTATCAGTGTGGTTTCCCAGGTTTTCTTCTCCTGGCCCTTACTCGGTGTTTAAAAGGGTCTAACCCTTCGCCCCTTCCCGTCTACGGACACTTTTGGACAAAGCACGTATATATCTCTCGGAACATCTCTACCGGCGCGCGGCTCACCACAGTGCGGTATATTGAAGAAAGTTTTTGACACAAAATTGAAAGCCGAACCTGGATATCAATATTCGAGGTTGGTAAAGTATGCGGAGTCCTTGCAGCGCTTCTGCGGGTTCCAGAGGGATGGAGTTTAGAAACATCCCGACCATATATATCACTGCGGCAGCCCGCACTGTTAGTTAGCATCGCTCATTTAGCCCTCTTTGTTCTTTGAGACCGCTACAGATCCCATTCATTCATATTCATTCATCCCAACCGCACAAAATGCAGTTGACCAGACCCCTCTTCAACCAGGCCAAGGCCGCCATCGCTGAACTTCCACACAAGAGTAGGGTTAAGCTCGCATACGCGGTGCACATGCCTAACAAGACTGTAAACCCAAACCTCACCATCAGATCACACGAGCCGGTTCTCTTCTTGCACGGTGTTTTCGGATCCAAGAAGAACTACAAGAACTATTGCCAAACCATTGCCAACCAAAACCACACGCCCGTCTACTCTGTGGACTTTAGAAACCATGGTGAGTCTGAGCACGCTGCTCCCATTGTCAATTACAGTACTCTATGTCAAGATGTTGTTGACTTTTGTGAGGACCATGGCTTAAAGAAGGTCAATATTGTCGGTTATTCCTTGGGTGCTAAGGTTGCCCTTCTCACGCTCTTGAAGCATCCAGAGTTGTGCAGATCTGGTGTTATCATTGGTAACGCCCCACTCAAGACTCCACAGATCAAGCCCTTCCTCAAAGCATTTATCAAGGCACTCAGTGCCCTTGGAAAAAACACCTCCATCAAGGCACACGACAAGGACTGGAGATACCAGGCCAGATTAATCATGAAGAAGTACATCCCAGATGATGATATCTTGGCCTACCTCTTGAGAAACATTGACATCAAGAAGCCAAAGCATGCCACAGATTACAAGCCAGGTTTGATCAACTTTTCAATTCCAGTGCGTCATTTCGACAACAGTGTTGTGGACACAATTGCTGATTGGCCTGCGGAGGAGGTTGAAGGTCTCACATTTGATGGGCCAGTGAGAGTTATCAGAGGCACACAATCCGTCTTCATCAACGATGAGGGTCTTGCCGCCTTCAAGAAGTACTTCCCAAATTACACACTTTCAGACCTCAACTCTAACCACTTGATCTGGGCTGAGAGACCGTTCAACGTGACACAGATTGTCAGTGACTTCATCAAGGTTAGCAGATACGAATCCCTTCAGGAGCACGCCAGACACGTTGATCACAAATCGGCACATCTCAAAAGCAAGCTTAAAATCCAGCCAGAATCTGATCCAGCCTTTTTGGACAACGTTGGCAGCAAAAGTGGGGCCTCTGATTCGGCCACAATCTGAGCTCAACAAAAAGTGACATCACTAGCCCACTAACTAAATCGATAAGTTCTAGGCTTTGCTTCTGTTGTAGACGTCGAAGGCCTTTTAAACCACGATGCGCATAGCACATGTTCGCGAGCTCTGCGGAGAATTTCACGAAACCGATGATGGGATGGCCGCCCCACGATTATTATAAGACGAGGGCACACTCCGAGAAAAAAGGCCTACAGCCACTCCGGGTGAAGAGTCCCATCCCAAGACATCTTTATACTCAAAATGACGGCTCGGGTGTTGCTTGACTTTCCAGTGGAGATATGGGAACAAGTGACAAGCTCATTAGATCTCGTTGATCACCTAGCGCTGCGTTGCGTACACTCGTTTGTGAAGCGTACGGTAGAGGCTGATGAAGTATGGGTACGCCGTGTCAGGGAACGTTGGTTCACATCAGATGGAACCTGCTGGGAGACTGATTACAAAGGACTACAGGGAGAAAGTCTAATGATGTACTTCCGGAGGCGGTATTTACTCGATATGAAGGTTGTGCAGACGCTTCGAAAACGTCCCTTCTCTCTGCGTGATGGATGGGACGTTTCAACTTGGGGAGAGGATATTGTTCCCATGCTGGTCTCTCTCAAATCTTCAAAGGAAGACCTGACCACTCGTTATTATGCTGCCTCAATTCTCAGCGTGGTACGGCACCGCTATGCCCTGAATCATCTTGCTTATTTCCTATCCCCGCAAGGTGCCAACAGTCTCTTTGAGGAGGTTTTCATGGCTGTTTGCCGCTTTGACCGTGAATTTGACACATTACTTCACTTCAGACGCTCTACAATTGAGTCTACCATCAGGGATGTTAGGGCGCACCCTGAGTATGCTGATGATATATCCCCGACAGCAAAAGTCCTCCTCATCACCTGCATTCTAGCAACTGAGATTCATAAGCACGTTCAATCGGGATACACAGAGGACACTCTGGAGAACTTTTCCATTCTCAGATTCTATGCGGGGGAGACAGAAGGCTCGCAATTAATGCATTATGGTGTTGTACAGAAAATCGCCACATACTTTAACGTCGAATCCAAAGTATCAAGCTCTTTTCTAATTGTGAAGGATCCATCGTACCGCAGTGGATACAGCTACGTATCTGCTAAACAAGATCTCTTCAGACCGAAGGCTTTCTCCATCTCTGACATATATTCCATTGTTCGAAACTCCCAAGGTACAGATCCAATGCGTGCCCTTTATGACCTTACATGCCCTATGACTACCAGTCAGCTCTTGGATTGGTTCCTTGAATATCGTCGTATTCATTCTCTTGCGCATGGATGGGAGCTCCTTCAGGGGACTTATGTCTATAGAGATGCGTATCCGTGCTCCAAAAATCATATCCAGTCAAGCATGGCAGAGTATTATGGCTTATGTCTTGATAGCATCAGAAAGGATGCCTCAAATATCTCTGAGTACTCCTTCTTGGCGAAAAAATACCCATTCTCTGCCGCTTTCATTGATGACGAAGTGACGAAACATTGCACACTCGGTTTCAGACTTGATGCTTTATCTGCATTTTCTGAGCTGGAAAGACGGAGACCGATAAACAGGGCTTTAATGGCGGTGGCGCCAGAAGTTAAAATTGGACAAGTTGTGCTACACGCTTTGGGTTACTTCTCTGTTGTAATTGGTTTTCAGGCAACTTCGGATGGGCTTTTTTATTTTTTACTCAATGGTATTGAGGCAAGATCTTGGAGAGTAAAGGCTGTTAGCTCAGCGGACTTGACACCAGAACTGATCGATTTGTTAACCAATGAATACAAAGTCGGCATGTATTTCAGCAGCTTTGATTGGAAATCCCAAATGTTTGTTCCAACACCGGAACTTCTCAAAGCATATCCAAACCTATGAGTGAAAGGAAATTATGATTATTTTACGTGATTTATTAATGTACCATGATTGTAGTATGATATGGGCTATAAGAAGGTAAGTGATTTTGTTTGAATGGCGAGAGACCATTGACACTTTTTAAGGGTAGCTTCAAAATATATCCATCTCTAATCATCTGCTGAAAGCGTGCGCTATTCTGTTATTTTGGCATTTGAGAGTAGAGTAACAGAGAAAAACAATTCAGAGAGAGAAAGAGGTCATTCTAGGTTAAATTTGTCTTTATTTTTCAGGTAGCTCCACATAAATCTCCTTCTGAGGGAAGACATTTTCTTTTCTGAGAAGTGAACTATTTGTTAAACCATTAGCAGCTAAAAAGTAAGTCATGGCTAGACTAAAAGAAATTCTAGAAGATAATGATATATTAACGTATAATTATGTACGAAAAATCATCCGGAAGTTATTATAAGACAGTTTTAAAACAATAAACATCCCTAGAGATGTTAGGGTGATGTCCAGGTTATTTCTGACGCATACCTTGATCTCCCTCAGAACGAAGTTATCTTTGGCCATAATGAGGATCGACACCCTCGCAAAGCCATTGGATTAACGGGGCGATTGATAAATACATACTCCTGGATTATTTATGTGCCATGAAATTAGATGCAATTCGGCTCAGCATTCCGTTACTCTGGTTGTGTGACAGAGACAGGGATCGGGGCAGCAACAAGAAAAGCATACAAGAAGCGATGCAACGGTGAACAATTCTACTTTAGTTTTAGAACCCAATAATTTATTGCAGAATCACTAATATACAATAGACATAACCGAACCGTAAACCAAAGTCATTAAAGCAAAGACGTCATGAAAACCAGAGAATAAACAAACTTACAACTCCTGGGAAGCCTTAGCCTTGGAGGACTTCTTTGGCAACAAGTTTTGGTGAATGTTTGGAAGCACACCACCCTGAGCAATAGTGACGTGACCCAACAACTTGTTCAATTCCTCATCGTTTCTGATGGCCAACTGCAAGTGTCTTGGGATGATTCTGGTCTTCTTGTTGTCTCTAGCAGCGTTACCAGCCAACTCCAAAATTTCAGCAGCCAAGTATTCAAGAACAGCAGTCAAATAAACTGGAGCACCAGAACCAATTCTCTGAGCGTAGTTACCCTTTCTGAGCAATCTGTGAACTCTACCAACTGGGAAAGTCAAACCTGCCTTTGCAGATCTAGTCTGAGAAGCCTTCTCAGAAGAACCGGCTTTGCCTTTACCACCAGACATTTTGATTGTATTGTTTTATGTTTGTGAATATATGTGCTGCAGCGATGTGCGATGGAAAATTCAAATCTTGGCCATACACCTTATATCGGAGGGCAGGGGCCTCCAGCTTATATATAGGCGTGTTGTTCCGTTGGGAGGTTTTCAGTCCTCTGTGTGCGCTATTGCGCCAGAAGCCTATTGTTTGTTGTTGCGGACATGGTGGCGTTTCCAGCAAACATTCCCAGAATTACGCGTATTGAGTGGTGTATATCTGAGAATGATGGGAAGTTTATCTTCTTTCAGCAACTTTTTCGCCGTTTAGCGAGAAAGTTGCGCCAATTGGCGTTTGCCGGGTTACCGAAAACGGTAATTTGCACCGTTCTGGTGTTTACGCGCTAGCGAATCTCCCAGCACCGTATTCAGAATTACTCAGGATAAACTCCCAGCCCATATATTTTAGGCGTAACACTGAGAATGGTACCTGGATCGCAGAGGCGCGTCGCAAGGGCAAAACAATGCGCCCGTAGGAGCAAGGAATCAATATATATAAGCGCACGCGCTGTCCCACCTTCTCCAAGGCGATGGGTTTCTTGTTGGGTTGTATTCAGACACACAACACATACAACAGATAGAAACACAATGGCCCCAAAAGCTGAGAAGAAGCCTGCCTCCAAAGCACCAGCTGAGAAGAAGCCAGCTGCTAAGAAGACCTCCTCTTCTTCCGAAGGTCCAAAGAAGAGAACCAAGACCAGAAAGGAGACTTACGCTTCTTAAATCTACAAGGTTTTGAAGCAGACACATCCAGACACTGGTATCTCCCAGAAGGCTATGTCTATCATGAACTCGTTTGTCAACGATATCTTCGAGAGAATTGCTTCTGAGGCTTCCAAGTTGGCTGCTTACAACAAGAAGTCCACCATTTCTGCTCGTGAGATCCAGACTGCTGTTAGATTGATCTTGCCAGGTGAATTGGCCAAGCACGCTGTTTCTGAAGGTACTCGTGCTGTCACTAAATACTCTTCTTCCACTTCTGCTTAAGAAATTGGTTCTGAAGTTGCCTCCGGTTTACGAATTTAATTATGGGTTTTCGGGTTTCGTTATAGGTTTTCAAGTTAATGTATATTAGTAACTTACGATTCTGTTGTAGTTAGCAAATCAGTATGTTGCTATTTACAATTTTGCACACCCATCACAGTCTTGACATGCAAGGGCTCCCATTGGATCCCACAATGGTAGCTCAATCGGTTCCCTTTTCAATATGTGTTCATATTCTTTGATCTCCTCGAGATCAACGACAATCTGATAACACCATTCCTCGAAATAGCTTTGGGTCATGATGTAGTATCCATCAATACCGCTGTCTTTTCCCCAAGAGTTCTCAACGCGGTAACGGTTTGGTTTACCTGTCTTTTCATCAATGTTAACACCAGTGATAAGCATAGCATGTGTCATGAGAGATTCACCATATTTGACACGAGATGCCTTGCTCTGTTTCTGCTTGAATCCGAAACTGTCATAGTGGAAGAATTGAACATCCATAACGCCTTTCTTCTTGTGCATGTACTTTGGGGTGTGAGATCCAAAGAAGACTGGTTTGTTAGCCTTGATGCGTTTAACAATCAAGTCAGTTAGGACTTCATTGGACATGTTCATATAGAGAACCTCACGACCTCCAGTCATGTTGTTCAGATCCTTCACTTTAATCATAGTCTCATACGGGTTACGTGGATCGTTGATTATGGAAACGGCATTCTTGTAATCAAAGTTGACGTACTCCTTGTAGAACTCGAGTGGGGTGGTAGTGATCTTTTGGTATTTCTTGTCCTTATCATAGAACTCCCAAGTGAATTCCTCATCTGGCTTTGGTGGCTTGCCCAAGAAAATGGTCATAATCTTGTAAACCTCTTTCATCATCTGAGCCTTTGCAGATTCGACATCTCCCCCACTGGTTTTCAAGTCTCTGAGTATCTCTGCGTATTCTCTCAGTTTGGACTTAAGAAGCTCATTGAGCTTTCTGGAGTTCGTAGAGGTGAAAACATCTGGGAAAATATCTTGAGGAACAACGGAGACTTTTTCAAGCAAGTTCTGGACCATGGTGAATTGACCACCATCAGATATTGGATCAGCCAATAATGCCTGAATCAGTCTGGAACCAACATCTTCTTCATAAGTCTCAATGATTTTATCCAAGAAGTAATTGGACTTTTCCAATTTATCATAGAAGAACAAATAGCTTTGAGACAACTGAAATTCCTTCAAGTTGAGCTCTTTAGCAACGCTCCGACGAAGCATGTTAGTCGTGGCAAACAACCAGCATCTACCACTAGCCTTCTGGTTAGTGATTGGGGCCCCTTCTGGGTCAATTACATCCGAGAAAACATTTGGAATCTTAACATCAGGATTGATTAAGAGATCTTCCGAGTTCTGTTGCTGCAAGACGGTGGAGGCAAGAACATATGTTGGGTCTTGTGTGAGCTCCGATTCCCAGTTTTTGAGGTTTTGGATCTTGATTGCGACCATGACTTCTCTATAGGTTGTTATATGTGTGAGATAGATAGTAAGAGATAGTTAGTATATCGTAAGTTCCCGAGGGTTTATTCTACCGTAGGTTCCCTCGTTAGATTGCGTGCTGTGGTCCAATTGTGGGATTTGGGGATGCTGGACTCAGGGCCTGACAAGTTATCTAGAACAAGAGACCTGGGATATCCGACCGCTGGTGTCCGGGTGTTATATAATCTGCCAGAGCTTTGCGGGTAAATATGTTTTTTTTTTCTTAATTCCTGTGCAATCACAGATGAGCGTTAATCAGCCACTTCATTATCACCGACTTCTTTTTAAACGATACATAGGAGATTCTTTCTGTCGGTTTGAAGAGGAGGAAAGGGACACACAGGAACAGGGGAATATGAGCGCGATACTTTCGGAGGCAGACCTGAATGACTTTATCAGTCCTGGACTGGCCTGCATCAAACCTGCTGGTGAAGTACGAGCTAGTGCCACCAAAAAAGACAGTGAGGGCCGATATGAGATCCAGATTGGCGATCAGGGTGAAGCTCTCGAGGTTTCCATTGATGACGGAACTGTCAAAGACTTACCAAGTGCGAGCATTTCCCTTCAGGACTGCTTGGCTTGTTCCGGATGCATCACAAGCGCAGAGGAAGTTCTTCTTGCTAAACAGACACATAAGGTTCTCGTTGATGATCTGAGGAACTACAAAGACACAAAGATCTTTTGTTTGAGCTTATCACACCAGAGTCGAGTTTCATTAGCGGCGTTTCTCGACATTCCAGTATACAAAGTGGATGAGCTGGTCATTAACTTGTTCTCGGAGAGATATGGATTCCGTTTCGTTGTGGGGACAGAGCTTTCCCGTATTATCTGCATGGCAGAGATCAATGAAGAATTGATCCAAAAGAAGTTCACAGAAGAAGCAAAGACAAGACTTTCAAGTATTTGCCCTGGATTTGTTCTTTATGTTGAGAAAACCAAACCAGAGATTCTACCGTACATGCTCAATGTGAAATCCCCACAACAAATCACAGGCATGCTTCTGAAGAGTCTCATCTCCAAGCAATTTGAGGTCTCATATGACAGTGTGTACCACCTTTCCATCATGCCATGCTTTGATAAGAAGTTGGAGGCTGCAAGGCCAGAAGAGCATGTTGATGTCGATTGTGTCTTGACACCGAAGGAGCTTGTTGAGCTCATTAAAGAGGAGGGTATCAGCATTTCGGATTATTTGACCAACGCCAACGTCCCACCAATTCGTCTTTATCAACAAGCAGCTCCACAACATTGGCCATTTGCAGTCGAATCTTGGAGCTCACACATTGGATCAGCGAGTGGTGGATATGCTGAGAATTACATCTTAGCACTTCAAGGTCACTTTACCCGACAGGGAAGACAAACAACTATTAAAGAGGTAAAAGGAAAGAACAACGACGTTGTGGAATATCAACTTGTTGATGAGTCTGGTGTGAAATTGGGCTCAAGTGCTATTGTGAATGGATTCCGAAACATTCAAAATTTGGTTAGAAAGTTGAAACCGAATGGGAAAGTGAAGATCGGGTCAGGCCTTGTATCTCGCCGCAAGGCACGTAAGATTGCCGCTTCTACTGATGGTGAAGAGGCTGAAACCACTGCAGATCCCTCGAGTTGCGATTTTGTTGAAGTTATGGCATGCCCTGGAGGATGCATTAACGGTGGTGGTATTAACAATGGTGGAGCTACAGTGAATATCAAGGACCTCGTGGCAAAGCTCACTGTAAAGTACCACGAACTGCCACCGATTGAAAAGCTCAGAGATGAAGGCTTCATTGTGCAGTTTGTCGAGGAATTCAAGAGTGCATTTGGAGTGAGTCATGAAAGATTGTTTAACTACAAGTTCAGTGTGATCGAGAAGGCAACGGATATTCTCAGTGTGGGTAGTAAATGGTGAGAAATGATTCTGCATTATATATTGTTTATTCGGCATTAATTTTGGTTTTTGGGGTATTGGATAAGTACAGGAGCTCAATAAATTGATTGAATAGTAGGCTTCATCGCGGTCATTATAAGAAAAAGGCTTTCGTATTAGCGTAGATGTAGGGAGTTGATCGCCTCAGCTGCTTCGTCAAATGGGTTCCCTTGCTTGACATAGCACGTATCCTCCATTACTTCGTCTGTGATACCGTAAATAACGAGTGTGGCGAAATCTGGTCCAACAATGACCTCAGCTGGTCTTGCCGGTGATGAATCTAATATGAGACTCCGGGTCCTTGTCTGTGAACCTGCAGGGCCTGTGCTCCTCAGACAATCCCACAGAAGAGTCATATCATGTGACATAACTGATGATGGGATCGGGACTCTGGTTTTTTCCTGTTCAAAGAAGGGGAAGAGCTTTTCGGCCTGGATAGAAGAGAGAACGAAGGCGCGTCTCCAGCGGCGATCTGTGAGGGCGGCACGTGCTCTTTGCGAGATACTTTCATCATCTGGATCGAACAATAGCGACATTAGGTTCAACTTGTTGGAGAATAACGAGCGTTTTACGGCCGAATCCAAAAGCCAAGAGAGGATAAAATGTCCCTCCATTGTTGGTGTTGATGGAACTACGCGACGCGCAGTAACAAAAATAACGCGTGCAGTTTCGCCACATCACACTCTCTCATTCTCAGGTCAGATCCATGGCAAATAGTGTGTAAAAAGATGGTCAGTTGTCCGATTTGCAGCCGGAATATGTCGTTGAGTCAGATCAACGATCATATCGATGACTGTGAGCGCAGACAACACAACACAGGAACAAAGGGGAAGCAGCCCAGCGTGATCTCTGTACTAAAGAAGCGCAAGAGCGATGAACTAAAGGCCGAAGTGATCAGTATTGACGACGAAAGTGATAAAGACGAAGACCTAAAGAAGAAATCAAGGGTAGCTCAAGACTCCGAAGTCAAGGAGGAGCAGAAAAGAGAGGAGATCCCCAAACTGGCTGATAAAGATGAGGAAATTCGCCTTTTACGTACGATGATCCATAAGCCACTCAGTGAACGGCTTCGCCCCAAGACCCTTGAAGAGTACGTAGGTCAAAAGCATTTATTAGGAGAAGGTGGAATGATTCGGAAGTTTATTGAGAACGATCAAGTACCCTCGATGATTCTTTGGGGTCCACCAGGTGTTGGAAAGACCACTATTGCAAGGATCATCTCTTCAAGAACTCGTCATAGATTTGTGGAATTGAACGCTGCTCATAGTGGAGTTTCTGATTTGAGGAAAGTATTTGAGAATGCTGCCAATGAATTATTTTTAACTAAGAGACGCACCATTGTGTTTTGTGATGAAATTCACAGATATAATAAGGCACAGCAAGATTTCTTCTTACCATTTGTCGAGAAAGGTGAAGTGGTGCTAATTGGCGCCACTACGGAAAATCCATCATTCAAATTGAACAGTGCCCTTTTATCTCGGTGCAAAGTGTTCACACTCAGCCAGCTGGAAGTCAAGGAACTTTACACTATTATCAACAAGGGTTTGCTACACATCAATAAGATGCGTAAATTGGTACAAAACAGACCGTTACTTATAATTGCCAAAGACGGTATTGATTATTTAGCCCATCTTGCACAAGGTGATTCTAGAATTGCCATTACTTTATTGGAATTACTTGACGCACATTTTGATTCTTCTCCAACTCCAATTACGGGTGATATGATCAAGCCATTATTACAAAAGACCCATTCACTTTATGATCGATTGGGTGAAGCTCATTATGATACCATTTCTGCCTTTCATAAAGCTGTTAGAGGTAATGACCCAGATGCCGCAATGTGGTATTTAGGATTGATGCTTCAAGGAGGTGAAGATCCATTATATATTGCTCGTCGAATGATTCGTATTGCTTCAGAAGATGTGGGGCTTGCTGACGATACGTGCCTGCCGTTTGCTGTTGCTGCATATGAAGCAGTTATGAAAGTTGGGCTACCCGAAGCTGATCTAGCATTGGTTCACTGTGCAGTGAAATTAGCTAAAGCGCCAAAGAGTATTCAGATTTATAAAGGATGGGGTCGTGTTAAAGAAATGCTGAAAGAGAAATCTGGAGAGTGCATCATCCCTCTGCATTTGAGGAACGCGCCTACTAAATTGATGAAGGAGTTAGAGTACGGCAAAGAGTATAAATATCCGCCAGAGTTCAAAGATGGCAAAGTGAAACAGGACTATATGCCTGAGCAATTGATTGGGGTTAAGTTTTTAAAGGAACATTTCGGAGATGCCATTGATCCTGACTTATGATAATGGCCTCTTCCATATGCGATGAAATATAATACAATTGAAATACAAACTGATCAATTTATTAAACTAAGTGCAAGAAAGTGCAGAATAACTGAAGAAGAAATATAAAAAAGAGGGACAATAGGAAAAAGAAGCAGGAAGGGACGCGTTCGAGGACGAACATGGTGGCTTGTAGAGAGAATGAATCAAGAGGTGTAAGTTTGAGGGGAGGGGGCATGACGGGCATCAAAAAATGGAGTCTCCACCAAGAAGTTGGGCAACCGAGAGACTCAATGTATGAAGGTTATATCAGACGTATGCGAAGAAGGGCAACGTCTCACAAAACCTCGTTGTAATAGTCGCTGAGTGCTCTTCTGGCCACGGTGAATTCGTCACGGGCTCTTTCGAGCGCCTCCTTGATGGCAACATCCCAAGGACGGCCCTGGACGCCTTCATCAAAGTCCTTCTTGAGCCCGTAGTTCTGGATGCGTTCGCATTGCTCCTGGATCTTCACAAGCCCTAGAGAGGCGGCGGAACCCTTGAGATAATGACCGTATTGCGAGAGAAGGGTCAGGTCCGGCTGTGATACTGCGAGCGTGGCATCTATGTCTCTGAAGGTCTGAGTGGCCTGTTCGATGAAGGTCTGGATCAGCGACTTGGAGAAGCCTGGCTCGTCGTCGTCCATCGCCACGAGCTCGTTGAAGATATTCCAGTTGATGATGTTGGCCATTGCGATATGTGTTGATGTCTGCGTTCGTGTGTGTCTCTCCAGCCGGGGCTTATGGTTTGTCGCTCAAAAGGGCTGGATAGGTGTTCGTGGCAGTGTGATCTCCACTGATGGATCTGGAGTTGGAGCGAGCTAGTGCCAGAGCAGCGGTGGTGGAGCAAAGGCCACCACAGCAGTTGGAGCGGGAGCCTGGGCCCAGGAACACGCCCAGATTTAGCGCTTACGACCTAAGGCGCTGATCGTGCGGTAGGGACACGAGCCCGGCGCCTCGCCCCTCTGTGCCCCGGACCCTCCCGCTCGAAGGTACTACGGTGTCTGTGATGCCAAATGTGTGTTTATTAGAATGGGATCAACGCCTTGTCTTCTTCTGGGTCTTCGGTTTCGGGCTTTCCGCCAGGCTCTTCGGTGACAGCTCCCCGACGGTGCTCTTGCGCCTTCTCTTGTTGAGCGTGGACTGGGATAGATCCAAGTTCACCTTGGCCACACGCGGGGAGTTGTCGCCAATGGCACTTGGCGAGTTCTTCTGCGACACATTCTCAGAGTTCTTTGCAGAGTTGTTGTTGGTAGAGGCCCCGGTGGCTCCATTGGATGCTGCAGAAGAGGCGGCGGCGGCCGCTGAAGCAGCAGTTGTTGTTGGTGCTGTGGCGGTCAGAGTGTTTGGGCCCGGACCTGCGCTTCCAGGAACGTTGAGAGCAGCACTGTTAGTTGGGGTGGCAGCATTCTTCATGTTCAGTGCAACAAAGTCATCGAGGGCATGTAATGGACCTGTTGTGCTCGAGCCCATAGAAAAGAGCATCAAGGACTTCAGGTGCGCCATCACATCAGAAACTTGCATAACACGCATTACGGACTCTTGAAGACCAAAGTTAGACATAGAATGGAACACTTGGAAATTAGAACGGAACTTCTGTAAGACTTTCAACTTATTAGGGTCAGATCCCTTCTCTTCTCCTCCCCCATTTTTAGAGCGAGGTGAAGCAGATGCACTTGATTCATTCAACATAGTCAAGACATCCTTCATTTTTGTCTCATCCGATAGCAACTTCTCTAATGAGGGCCATTCGACTCCAGGAATGAACACATGCGTTTGGAAATCAAGCCAATCGATTCTTAAAGCTTGATTAAGAATTCCATTCATACTTCCATGAATGTTCACATAAGATCCATCAGAATAGTGATGGGTGAAACAGCACCTTGGGGATTCCAGATAGGTAGTGCCATTTGGCAACACTTGTGTTCTTAACATACCAGGCTGAATCTCAATTCTTGTGACACCAGATTGAATAATCGAGAAGAAGAATCTTGGAATGATCGGAACACTGAACTCGAATTGCCGTGAATCGACCCCAGCTTTCACTGCATATCTCATGACTCCATTTTCACTGAAATATTCTGTAATAATTTTCTTCCAATAAAGGATATTTTTAGTACTTTCAGACCTTACTCCAACCAGTTCACAGAAATCCAAAAACTTTAAAGTCTCAGTGTTGGTGGCATGACGACGATAGTTCATGGCAGCATTAACATTCATATTTCCAGAGTTGACACCCATACTCACTGCAGATGCACCAGCGGCTCCAACTCCAGTTCTCATAACCTGACGAGAACCAGCAGCCATAGCACGCTGCTGGGCCTGTGAGATAGGTTGTTGCTGACCCTGCTGTTGTGGAGGCTGCTGAGATTGTTGCTGCTGCTGTGACTGCTGTGACTGCTGCTGTTGTTGATGTTGGGAAGGCTGCTGTTGTGGTGGCCCTCCTGATGTACTATTAGTTGGTGTTTGTACTCCACCTGAGGTAGAACCAGGAGGAATGATGTTGCGCTGCGCCTGTGGGATAACTGAGGGCGGTACGGCAGACTTCGGAATAGGAGTCATCATAGGCATCGTGGGTTGTTGGGTGCCTGCCTGTCCGTTGAATTGTATCTCTTGAAACTGTTGCTGAGGTTGAACTGTTGGAGCCTGATGCTGTGTTTGAGCTTGGGGTTGTGGCTGCGGTTGTTGCTGCGGTGGTTGCATACCCTGGGGAAGCCTCTGAGGCGCAAACTGAGGCGCCATCCCTTGCATCATGAACTGTTGTTGAGGCTGTTGGCCACCTTGTTGTTGACCTGGCATCCCTGTGAAGTGTTGTGGCATCGTGGCCATCGGGTAACCAGCACCCACGGCCCCGGCCCCATTAATCTTCATACCGTTCATATTATTCATATTATTCATGCCATTCATTGTGCTCATGTGGCTCATATTGTTCATATTGTTCATACTGTTCATCGGCATCATATTGTTCATACCATTCATGTTCTGCACATTCTGCATATTCATGTTCATGTTCATGCCATTCATTGTAGCAGACAACCTGAACAGGCCAAGAGTTTGTGTTCTGAAATCTTGATGCTTGGTTACCAGTAACGTATTTCTGCTCTTCTGTACCGCTGCTGTCTTAATAACAATGGTTGTATTGATTAGAGGTACCTAGGGAACGAAATCCGCTGCAAAGAACCCCCCGTCTAGAACCCTGGCAAACGGCGACTTTTTTTTTTGGGTGCTGGAGCGACGGTTACGGATCGATGGGGACTCCTTGATGAGCCTAATGCAGATAGCAGTGAATTCGCTGCGTGAAGTGTGCCGGTCTGTTGTGCTCGTCGACCCCTGTCCAGAGCCATCAAACTCGCCCGCCAATTTCCAAATGTCCCTTCCCCTGTTCGAGAAGCAAGCTGGTCCGGCTTTGAGAGGGGTATAAGGGCCCGCGCCCACACCCAGTTCGCGGAAAGGAACCCTTTGTTTCCGGACAGGCCGTCTTTCTACGTATGCCACCAGGTCGTTATTCGGTTCATTTCATTATAGGCTATATTTATTCCTTACCAATCAGCGGTTCAGGTACCCTGAGGCGCAACTGATCCCCTTTCGACACCCAGCTGAACAATGCAGGGTGCTCCTTGATTGGCCTGCGCGGCTTCTCTCTATGCTGGTCCTCCTCCTCGTCTTCTTTCATTTGGGCAGCAGAGGCCTTGCCAGCACGTCTTTTAAGCAACTTATTGATCGTGTCCTGTTTCTCCTCTTCCAGCTTCTTCTCGCTCAAGTTCTTTCTCTTTCTTGCAATCTCAGCACGACGCAACGCGTTCTCTTCTTCGGTCAACACGCGACGCTTCTGAATATCATTACTCAATGAAAGATATCCACCACTACTGTCTGTTCCATCTCCATCAAGAAGCTTGGCTCTTTGACGCTCTGTCATTTTGGTAACGTCCTGTGTGTATCCAAGCTCATCGTCGTCACTAAGACCCTCAGTGTCTAGAGCCGGTGTTAGAATAACATCTCCCTCATCATCATCCATTGGGTCGTCTTCAACAGGCCCATCAACAGGATGTGTAGTCTCTTCTTCCTCTAACAGATCATCATCATCGAAATCATCTGTGTAATCCACTTTCTGTGCAGCACGGCGCGTTGAACTCCCTCTCTTCATCACTGGCTCATGTGATTTCTTCTTCTCCTCATTTTTTATCACCGCCACCCTCTTCGATCTCTTAGCTGGAGGAGGTGCAGCTGCGGTTTCAGAGTGCGGTGATTCCATATAATCCTCTTCTTCCTCTTCAACGATATGCGCTGCGCCTCTTTTAGGCGCCTTGTTCTTTGCAGATTTTGTTGGAAGCTTCAGTTTGAGGTTGAACTTGCGTGACTTTGGAGCTTGCTCTTTCTCATACTCATACTCATCCTCATCATTCATATCATCATCACCGTCGTCAATGTTGAAAGCAGCATCGTCGTTGTCCGATGACTCTGGTTGGAAATCGCCTTGGTCGTACTCTTCTTCTTCTTCCTCTTCATCTTCCTCCTCTTCTTCATCGATTTCATCTTCTTCGGCACGTTCGTCAAACGATTCGATTTCACTCAGCTCAGAATCTGAAATAGCCACCATTTCTGAAGTTATGCGGCCCCTATATCCCTGCTTTGATACGGTTTAGCTGTTGATATAAGCGCTGATGAATTGCCTCGTCCGTGTTGAATGAGCTTGGTCGTTGGCCTTCAAGTCCAGGTGGTGTCCAGGTGTTTGGGGCGTAAGGAGAGGGGCCCAGCGCGGTGGCTGTCTTCTCACCACCGCACATGTGTCATCCGGATAAACCTTTTGGGTGTTCTAGATCAACGAGAACTTTTTATTCAATCTTCTCTTTGGGTTTGAGACACATAAATCCAGGTCCAAATTCTTATCGGAGATTGTTATAATCGTACAATAATCAAGTACTTCGAAGAAGAATTCGAATCATCGCTCTAACGAAGAATGACATCACCAACTAAAGTGTCCAAGAAAGAGCAAATCCAATCCATCTTGGATAACCATGACACCTTCATCTTTGACTGCGATGGTGTTATATGGCTCGGAGACCACGCTATTCCAGGAGCAGTAGAGACTCTGAGCCTTCTTAAGAAGTTGGGCAAGCGCATTATCTTTGTTACCAACAACTCTACTAAGTCCCGTGCCCAATACACCGGAAAGTTTGAGAAGTTTGGGTTCAATGCCAGCAAAGAGGAGATTTTTGGCTCTGCTTATGCTGCTGCCACATACTTACAGAACTTTGTGAAATTACCAAAAGAGAAGAAGGTTTGGGTTTTTGGTGAAGCTGGTATTATTGAGGAGCTAAAGGAGTTGGGATACGAAGCCCTGGGAGGTACCGACCCACGTTTGGACGAGAAGTTCTCCGCCACCTCTACACCCTTTCTCCCTATAGACCCATCTGTGGGTGCGGTTATTGCAGGTCTTGATACTCATGTTAACTATCATCGTATGGCCATCACATTGCAGTACCTTCAACAATCAAACGTCGAGTTCATTGCCACAAACATCGACTCCACATTCCCACAGAAGGGTTTGATTCTCCCAGGGGCAGGGTCTATCATCGAGTCGGTTGCATACTCATCAGGGAGACAGCCTATTGCATGTGGTAAGCCTTCCCAGAACATGCTCGATGCCATTGTGAAGGATAAGGGCTTGGACAGAAGCAAGTGCATCATGGTGGGTGACAGACTTAACACAGATATGAAGTTTGGTAAGGATGGTGGCTTGAGTACGCTACTTGTACTTACTGGTATCGAGACCGAAGAGAATGCCATCGCATCTGGTGTTCCAGATTATATTGCAGACTCTCTTGGAGTGATCTCGGAGTTGTACCAGTAAGCCTCCCCCCTATCGTCTAGAAAAACAACCAAGACCCTATTTACAAAGTTTAGAACATTAAGACAAATATTGTAGCCTCGAGAGCCACGGATGAACACCATCTCTGTGTATGGAGAAAAAGGGCACAATGTCCCGATCGGGTAGGCAATCGTCCAAGTATGAAGCACGCTGACTAAGATCGCGACTGTATTAAAAGAAACACCGGGGCTCCTCCCAGAATGATCAGGTGCCAAACCTCATCAACAACCCTGAAAGGGCGTTACAGGGGCCTTGAACATACGGGGAAAATCGATAAATACATCCGGGATAGAACCCAGACAAGATGAGACTCCCGGTGGCATCGCTTATGACGCTTGCCCTATCGATGGCGGCGACAGCGTGTGCCTTCGTCGTGCCCTCAAAGGACCACGTTTCACGAGACTATTTCGCAGTGTCACTCCAGGAGGATACTATACTTGACGATATCCAACAGCTTTTCCCATCATGGAGGTTCGAGCACGTGGCTCGCGGTTTGCCTGGTTATTTTGTCTTTTCGCAGCAGAAAGCGCTCGGTGGAGTTGTGGAGATGCATGATCCCGCTGACGATGAGTTCACCATTATCACCGCTGAGAACGAGGAAGATGGAGATCATGAGACGCGGATGGCAAAGAGAGGATTCCTTGGTAATGGTCTCCGTACGATACACAAACTTACACCCAAGCGCCTTGTGAAGCGTGCACCAATACCATTTGCAGATGACAATCCTACAGATTCATCTGATCTTCTTGTGGCGCATGCAAGGGATCAGTTCGATATTAGTGATCCTGAGTTTGGTGCACAATGGCACTTGGTCAATGGTCCATTCCCTGGACATGATGTGAATGTCACTGGTGTCTGGGCTCAAAATATTTCAGGTCATGGTATTGTTGCCGCCGTGATTGATGATGGCCTTGATTATGAGAGCGCTGACTTACGCGATAACTTCTCCGAGAAAGGATCATGGGACTTCAACGCCAATCAGCGCTTGCCAAAGCCGACACTGTCCGATGACTACCATGGAACAAGGTGCGCCGGTGAGATTGCCGCTGTGAAGAATGATGTCTGTGGCGTTGGTGTCGCCTTCAATGCCAAAGTGGCTGGTATTCGTATTCTTTCCGGTGAGATTACAACAGAAGACGAGGCCGCTGCAATGGTATACGGCCTAGAGACAAATGACATTTACTCCTGCTCATGGGGTCCAACTGACGATGGTAAGACGATGCAGGCGCCGGATGAACTCGTGAAGAAGGCCATCCGTAGAGGAATCAATGAAGGAAGAGGTGGTAAAGGCGCTGTTTATGTTTTTGCATCTGGTAATGGCGCTATCCATGGCGATAACTGTAACTACGATGGTTACACAAATAGTATTTATTCCATTACAGTTGGAGCTATTGACCATAAAGGGCTTCATCCACCATATGCCGAGTCATGCTCAGCGGTTCTTGTTGTCACATATTCTTCAGGATCTGGTGAACATATCCACTCCACAGACATCCATGGACGTTGTTCAGACAACCATGGTGGTACATCTGCTGCTGCACCATTGGCTGCTGGTGTGTATGCTCTTGTGCTTGAAGCCAACCCTGAACTCACTTGGAGAGATATGCAGTACCTCACAATAGAGGCATCAGATACAGTGAATGAAGGCGATGGGCAGTATCAGGATACACCAGTTGGAAAATACTCACATCGTTATGGTTATGGCAAGTTGGATGCTGGAAAACTTGTTCATCTTGCACAACAATGGAAAAATGTCAACGGACAAATCAATGCTACCACCCCAGTCTATGAGCCAAGTACGGGGGTGGTTAAGGAGTACGTACATGAGTTTGACGTTGATGTTGTTTCTGAATTCAAGAACCTCGAACACGTTGTTATAACTCTGAACTTGGATGCCACTATCCGTGGCCAAGTATCCGTGGATCTTATTTCTCCAAGTGGAATCACATCCAATTTGGGTGTTGTTAGAAGATTCGACAAATCTGATGAGGGCTTTAAGAACTGGAACTTTATGTCTGTGGCGCATTGGGGTGACAAATCTGCACACGGAAAATGGAAATTGAGGGTAGAAAACCATTCGGCTGATAATAAAGTGAACTTCAAGAACTTCAAGGTCACATTCTTTGGTCAGAAGAGAGATATGGATGATGCCGGCAAGGGCGAAGTCGTCGCTGAGTCTTCTACTGCGGTTGAATCGTCAGTCATCTCATCGAGTATTACTTCTATTGAGACGACATCAAATTTTGCTGCTTCATCTTCTGCTACTATTGCAGAACCAGAACCTACGACTTCAGCGCCATTCGCGGAGCACGGCGACAGTGCTGATGATGATAACAAGGGAAAATACTTCCATGGACCAACCAACTATGGCGTATATTTCTTCGTCCTAGTAATCATTGGTTTCGTCGCGCTTTTAGCATTTAGCTGGAGCAGGCGTGGTACAACACGGAGACGTGAGCAGTATGAATTTGACATCATTCGTCCTGAGGATACCGATTCTGAATCTGAATTGGAGTTAGAAAACCAGTTGAACAACGAAGAGGAAGCAAGATTGGCTAGAGGATTCCCCAACGAACGATTGGGCAGAGACAGTTTCGATATCGATACTGACGATGAGGATAACATGGGTCATGATGATCGCATTGACAAGTGAACCATTACCAGACAATAGATAATACAAGATACCTGCCTAAGCATAGGATAAACGTAATTTTGATTCTTTTAGTGTAGGTCATAAAGTGTTTTTTCGCTGATAAAAGGCGACTATTCATTCAAGTTTTCGAGTTCAAACTCGGTAGTGGAGCCAGTTTCTGCACTACTAATATTTCTCTCTAGAGCACTGTAGTCTGCCAAGTCAGTACTTCCGACGCCAACAAGCTTCAGGTAAAGCTCCAACAGTGACAGGAACCAGAGGTAAATCAAGAATGCAGCGCTTGTGACAACCATGATGTAGGAGCTGTGGTCTGCCTTGAGTCTGAGAACAAGCACCAGTTGCTCTTCATTGGCAGCCATGAAAAGGACGCCAGATTCAATGAGACAAAATGCAGGAATGTATTGGAACGACATAATCTTGTTTCTGAAACATCTCTCATCCTTTAGCAGGAAGGATATTTCAACAATTCTTAGGGCACCACCAGTCATAAGGACAAGACCAAACATATAGTGAACTTTTGTGCTGATCTCGAGTAGTTGAACGTGTTCAGACATGGCCCAGCCAGTATAGATCAACAAAAGTGAAGGAACAAACGTTCTTCTACCCCCTCTAGCTAGATAGATACCCAAAAGACCACCACTCCACCAGATGATTCCCATTGCGGTGTGTTGGTAGTCACCATGGCCCCAAGGCTCACGTCCCCAACGATGCTCAGTGAACGTGTTCACAACACCCCATAGCATCATTACAAGGGAGTCGTAGAAATCTTGTGATTGGCCACCAGTTCTTTCTCTGAAGAAAGGAATGACGAGAACTGTGGCATAAACGCACCCATAAATCACAAAGGCCGATCCCATGATACCATGGGCTAGACATTGACCGGTGTGTCTATCACGACAGAAGCCAAAGAGGGCAACTGGGGCCAGGCATGCCTTGACCCAACCTGTAGTAGTGCACAAGATACTGAGGGTTCGGTGGATGATACGAACGGACTTTTCGCTCAATTGCCCAACTGCACCGAGTTTTCTGTTAGTGGAGAACATCTTTGATCCAGAATGAATAAGTGCAAAGAAAAGGCTCAAACCTGAAAGTAAAAATAAGAACCATGCTGTTCCACGAGATGTTCTGTTTTCCAGACCATCGGCATCAGGGAAACGAAGCATCAATGCCTCAGCTGCAGCATAGACAGTAGAGGCTACTTGGAGTATTGCTGCAGCATGAAGTTTCTCAGCAAAGACGAGAACTGTTGAGATGGATGGAACGATGAGTAGTAAAAACACTGTCATGATCCAATGGAATGATTTTGACACACCACCTGTAATAACCGGGTGAGGATACAGCTCATCATCATCTCCTTCCATCTCCATTCCCTCCATGGCCAGACATAAAGATGGGAGTAGGAGCAGCACCCACAGTAGAAAACTTGTTCTCAGGCTCGGCATTGTGAAAGCTCTCTTGGACTCCTTGGCGCGTTATGGGCGGAACTTGGCGTTGCAAAGAGGTGATAAAGAGAAATAGTCTTTCGGCAACGTTTCGCGTTCCCTCCGGATCAGGCGATGACGATGATGCAGGAGGAGATCAACAGCAGAGCTAAGGGCCGATCGATTTTGGGTCTAGCGTTTTTAATTAATAGTGTATACCAGATGAGATGATATTGTGACTGCATAGAGTGCTCCGCCGGGTGGGGATCCTTTTTGCTGTTGCGATGTGATGTGTCGCTTCATGTGCTACAATGATGAAACATGGAGGAACATCATAAAGAGGCTGCTTGCTGATAAAACGATAGGAAAGCCCACCCAAAAAAATTAGTGGCACTGCACAACAAGAAGTTAATGAGGGCTCTGTTACTTGTTATCTTCTGGAATACATGCGCGGGGTTCGTTTCCCCAGCCGAGCCCATCTCCCTCACTCCGGACGATTACACCATCAATGATATACTCTCCAGATACCGCAACTTTTCTTCTGAGCAGCGTGAAGTTGGATTCTTCGCATCACACCAAAGTTTAGATACCTCTTGTGTCCGTACAGCTCTCGATCCCATTTTATCGCAGTGTTTGAAGACATCTGTTCATGACATCGACCAGAGACAGAGAGCAGCTGCCGCGGCAAGGCTGAGTGTGTGTGAGTTTCAAGTTGCGGAGGTAGATTACCCTCCAGAATGTCATGCTTCCAATGGATTCTTCAGTGCAGGTAATATTGATTATGGGTCTTGTGTGACTGCCCTGGAAAAAAGAAGTCAATGGTGGACTACCTACAGTGGGTACTATAGAAGTATCGGGGAGATATGCCTCCAGGAGGCACTGCCTTATGAGAAAGAGGAAATATGGGGATTATTTCTTGGAGTTACTGAGCATTATGAGAAGGTATTTGAAGTTCTGCAAGACTACGTGGAGATGTCTCAAAGATTTAAAGCCCAAACTGAACTGGAGTTTGACACCGTTAGAAAGTTCATGGAGGGCACGAGAAAAAATGCTGAACAGAGCAAGGAAAGCATGGATGTCATGTGGAAATTTGTAGCTGATCAGATGAAGAAATTATCTGAGATGAGCATGAACGTTACAGAGCTTGCTAAAGTTCAAAGCAGCACCTTAGAGACGAGTATCTTAACATTCTTTGAATCAGTCGACTCACAAGTCTCGGACGAAATGAACTCGCTCAGACTTCAGTTTCTCACTGAGCTTGAAGAAAGGGATAACCTCATGATTTTATCTCTGCAGCACACACGTGAGAAGCTCTATTCGCTTCATAACATAACAGATTCGTCTCACAACTTGACATCTCATCTCTATTCACAGCTACAATCCACATCAAACACTGCTCATAAACTTAATAGCTCACTATCTTCAATGGATAATTCAATGGACCTGCTTACCAATGATATCCAAGACGCGACAGAGCTCATGTCTTCACTGGCAAATATCCTTGAAGATAATGTCTTGGTACGTGCAATGCTGTTTGTTTCTCGTGATCTTAGTGTTAGCCTGGAGGCTCTTCTAGTGACGGGGACAATGACAATGCTTTGTTTTATGGTGAGTATACTAGTAAGTTGGAAGATCAATGTGTTCAAATATGTCGGCATATTTGTTGTTTCTTCCATATTGGGATGTGTGTTAGGCACGGTGTTCATGGTTGTTGGAAGAGCCGCTAATCAACAATTAATCAAACAGATCGCCACCAACGTCACCACTTTTGAATAACGAGCCATGACTAAATACTACAGAATAAGCTTTTTCAATAAAGGTCGTAACAAATATTCAGTTATGTAACAGAATTTTCTTTTTCTCGTCTAAAAGTCATTTAGAAAACGTCACCGTGGTCGAACATAGCGTCGGCAACCTTGACGAAACCAGCCAAGTTGGCACCCATGACCAAAGATGGGAGAGCCTCCTTGTTAGCCTCCTTAGAGTACTGAGTAGCGTACTTGATGGACTCGTTGAACAAAACAATCATTCTCTTGTGCAAATCCTCGTCAACCTGCTCAGCAGTCCACTGAATTCTCTGGGAGTTCTGAGCCATCTCAAGAGCAGAGACCAAGACACCACCAGCGTTGGAAGCCTTACCTGGACCGTACCAGACGGCTGGAGAAGAGGAAGAAGCAGTAGAAACACGCTCACCCTCGAATACATCAATAGCATCCTGGGTGGAACCCATGTTGGAACCCTCAGCAACGTACTTAACGCCAGCAGCAACAAGAGCCTTAGCCTCATCACCAGAAATCTCGTTCTGAGTAGCGGATGGAAGAGCAACGTCAACCTGACCAACAAGGGTCCATGGTCTAGCACCATCGACGTACTTGACAGAGTTAGCAGAGAAGGAGGAAGCCTCGCCAATGATCTCGGAGAGAGACTTGAACTTGAGCTTAGCAGCCTGGATGTCGTAAACCTGCTCCTTGGTGATACCAGTCTCAGAGATAATGGCACCCTTAGAGTCAGAGAGGGAAACAACGGTACCGCCGAGCTCAATAACCTTCAAAGCAGCGTACTGAGCAACGTTACCGGAACCAGAGATGGCAACTCTCTTACCAGAGAAGTCCTCCTTGTTCTGAGTAGCGTACTTGATCATCTGCTCAGTGTAGTAGACCAAACCGTAACCGGTAGCCTCTGGTCTGATCAAAGAACCTCCCCAGGTCAAGCCCTTACCAGTAAGGACACCCTCCCAGGAGTTTCTGATAGCCTTGTAAGCACCGAAGAGGTAACCAATCTCACGGCCACCAACGTTGATGTCACCAGCTGGGACATCAGTATCCTGACCAATGTGTCTGGAGAGCTCTCTCATGAAAGCAACACAGAACTTTCTGATCTCGTTGTTGGATCTGCCCTTTGGGTTGAAGTCGGAACCACCCTTACCACCACCAATGGAAAGACCAGTGAGGGCGTTCTTGAAGATCTGCTCGAAGCCAAGGAACTTCAAGATGGAGAGGTTGACAGTTGGGTGGAAACGAAGACCACCCTTGTATGGACCAAGGGCAGAGTTGAACTGAACTCTGTAACCTCTGTTAACCTCGAGCTCACCCTTGTCGTTCTCCCAAACAACTCTGAACTGGATGATTCTCTCTGGGATCTGGATGACTGGAAGAACCTTCTCGTACTTTGGCTCCTTCTCGAAGAGAGAGGATGCCTTGAGGGTGGAGTAGACCTCGTTAAGGGCCTGTTCGAATTCTGGCTCGGATGGCTGGACCATTGTGGATGTATGTAACTGTGGGTTGACGAAGAGTAAAAACAGAAACAAGAACAGATCGAACAGCCGGTTGCTGAGATCCCCAGAGACAGGCAGCAGCCCACCCTCTTTTATATGTCTGGAAGGCCCTCATCGCCGGCAACACCCACTCCCACGCTAGGCGCACCGGTCTTAGACCTCTGATCCAGCCGCTGATTGGCTACTGATTAGCGAAAGAGGACAAGAAAAGCGTTACGCCGGTGTGCCCCTACCGAGATCGTTTCTTTTGACCAACCTCAGCCGCTGGCCTCACGTGCCCTGGCTTCTATGGTAAGGCGGCCTTGAGGTGTGTAGGGTCGATACACTCGTTCCCGCCGGAGACGCCGAAGAGAGGGAGGCTGGGTTTTGCCTCACCGTCCCAATCTTCTAAAGGTCGGCTTCGTTGTTGTCTACATCAGCTGTCGGAAAAACTTGTGTCAAAACCGCGGGCAACTGCCCGCCGCCGGAGAAGGTCATTCTCACCGTCGCCAAAAGCGGTATGGGCTCCATGGGGAGCGTGAGGGAGGTGGGCCCCTTGGGGCCCCCCTGGGGACCGTCTAGGAGGGTGGGCCGAGTCAGCCTGGCCCCAGACCTGGCTCGCTTCTTGGGCACGCAGAGATCTTCAATTTATTGTTGGCGGTGTACCGAGCATCTTCCTTTGTGAGACGATTTATGACTCGGCGGTGCGCGGCTTCCCTCTCTTCTGGGTGCGTCTCGAGCGGTTGCTCGGAGCGAACATATCAAAACCAAAAAAGCGCAGCTAGCGACTCACCTGAGTCAATTTAGGTCATTTGTTTGTGGAGTCCGTGGATGTTGCCTGTTATCTATTCAGACAATGTTGCCCACAACCGGTTGGCCAATCCCGTGCAAGCTTGTACTAATCCAATGCCACTGGCTTTTAGCGAAGCGCTCGCCCAACTCCGTGTACGTGGGCGGATCACAAAATAGGGTGCCAAAACAGCACGGTGGGGGTTATCTCCCTGAAAGCACGGCACAGCGTTGTAAAGAGGCTCACGCCGACCCCAGAAATCAATGCAATCCATGTGTCTATGTGCGTCGTAGGTGCCGCTGCCCTGAATCCAGCCCACTCATTATTCACGAGGTCTCTCGCCCTGTCTGCCATCCGGCGACCGTGGCGGTTTCCCCAGATCAGAAAATTTTCACTTTGCCAAAGCCGATGCTGCCTGGCGTGAGCGAAACATGGTTGCATCACTGGGTCGGTTTTATCCTTATCAGATGTCATTGCAGCCTTTATTCGCTTATGCCGGTGTGTGCGAACCGCCGGATTTGAGCCCATCTAGGAGTGGAAAGCCCTTGTAAGCGCCATTGGGCTGAGGGGCAATCACGAGCTATTGCCATTCAGTTGGCCATGGTGCGTAGTATACGTCGAGGGTTGGGCGCCAAATACGCTCTAAAGCCGAACTTCGAAATCCATCTAGGTATAGGGAAAGCTTATATTAATCGGATTTACCAGACGTTGCTTCCCAAAAAAGCAACTCCGAGTTTTCTTCTTTCTTCATGGCAGCGATCACATCAGACATGTTCGCGTAATGCGCGAACTCATTCTGTGCGCGAGCCTGGAAAGACCCCAAGGAGAGACAGGAAGGGCGAGTTTGTAGAATCAAAGACGCTTCGCAGCAGCTCATTCCTGGCAGTTGACTGTTATTAGTTCTGGAAGGAATGACCAAGTCGTCGAATTTCGACTCATTCCACAGCATATCCTGGTCCCGCAACGGCTTCATTGCCTACGCAGACTACACGGACACCACCAACCTTAGTATCACCAAGCTTGAGGCTGTAAAAGGTTGCTCATGGCGGTTGGCTCCAAAGAAGACGTACGCGGTAAAACCTCCATCCCAGCCACACGTGAGGAGAATCCAGAGCGTGTATTGGTCTCCTTCCGGTCCTGAACTCGCTGTTATAGATGAGGTTGGGTGCATCACCATCATCGGCACAGGATTAACAAGAGTTAACACACAACATCAACTGTCATCTTACGAGGATGTTGATGTGCTATACCAGGATGATATCGGCAAATGTGAAGGAGAATCCACCCTCAAAGGCGTTGCATTCAAATGGTTGAACTTGGATAAACCTGTTATTGCCACATCTCCAACAACGGTTTCGAATAACGATTCTTACAATTATTCTGTCCACCAGTACAAGAGTTATGGCTGTTTGCATCCTATTCAAGGCAAGGCGGGGTGCATGCTTGTCAGGCGTAATGGTACAATGGATTTGTATTACCAAAACATTGGGAATCTTTTAGAATTCAACAAGACAAGCGTTGTTCTCGAGGATAAGATTTGGATTGGCAAAGCAAGTATTGGATACTTGAGAGATGGTAACATCATTGTGGCAGCTCTATGTGTTATGGATCGCACTCTCAGGGTTTATAAGTTGAGTATCGATTGGGGTCCAAACCCACAGACCAAATTACAGCCTGCAATTAAAGTGGAGAGACTCATATCGGAGGCTTTGGTTAGAGTGGGAAAAAATGGGCTTATGATGGAATTACAAAAGCTTGAAGTGGTTAGTCCCAACTTTTCATTGGGTACTGATCTTGATATACTGTTGAGTTTCACTGGGCCTGGTGTTGATGGTAAGACTCTGCTTCAAAAATATCAAATTTCGACAGAGTTTAAGAATCTTAGATTTAAGCCTGATTTGGGTTCGGTTGAAGGCTATCCCAGTCTTGCACTTGTTGGAGAAGACACCTTATATGACGAGATCCTTGATATTGGGTTCAAGAACTTTGATTTACTGGCTGTTGTTATTACTACAAAGGGACACATTCAATTGAGAAGTCGTAAAAAACTGGCATTGCACCACCCTTCGTCCTCATCAATCTCATCACTCCTTGATGCTGGCTTCAAGTTTGAAGTTCCTGAAACGCCACCGGAGGCATTGTCGGTATCGCCATCTTTGTCTTGTTATGTTGCCTATTCCAAAAATGAACTGAAGTTTTATTCAATTTCAAAGACAACTACCGAATGGAATGAAAAGGAGATCAATCTTGTTGCGGCAAGTATTGCAACGGTTTTTTCTACTGCGGGATTCACAAGCACAGGAGCAGATGAGTTGATTGCTGTTGTTCAATCTATTGTGTCAAAAGTCTTCGAACCAGTTCGTTCTCAATTGATTTTGAAGATTTTGAAGGAATGTCACTTGGCACTTAATTTCTCATTGGATTATTCAAAAGATCAAATAGATAAGTTGCTTATGAGCCCCCCATTACAAAGGCTTTTATCACTACAATACTCGCTGGGGAAGTTCTCACCAACAAATGAACAGTCGTGTATTGCCCAATGCTTGCTGAATTTGAGACTTGTTGCTTTCAGCATTATGCTGTCCTTGAGGACCCTTTTTCATCAGCAACAGAGAATTGCCAAGAAGGGAAATGTTGAGAACCTGTCTGATGCTGCATATAGGGCTGAGAGTTTGTTAAGCACAGTTGGCCCGATCAATTGGTTCATGGAGTTATTGATATTCGGCACCCAGGAATTGACCAACCTGGCGAGTGATTCCGAATACAAGAGCATAATCATGTCGCTATTTTTGGCGAAGATTCCAAGGGCTCTTATGATTTATTCCATTGCAGGTATCAAGAGAATTGACGGGTTCTTATCCAAGATGGAGGAACAAAACCGAGTCAATCGTCAAGCTCCATTGAATTGGGAATTATTACGCTGTTCCATTGAGAGAATCAGAACTGTGACTAGAGCAGTTAGCTTGGACCAATTTGAGAAATTTGTTACCCAAATTGAAACCACCATTGGAGACCAGAAATCCACTGCATTAACGTCTGATCAACTGCTCATATTTGAAAACAAAATTCCAGACAATTACAAACAGCATGTACCAGGGATCCTCAACATGTTCATGTCATCGTTTGAGAATGTCTCGTTGTCGAAGGTTTATCTGCACAACACGATGTGGTTGGGACTTTCTGTTCAATCGATCCAACCTCCAAAGGACGTTTTTATCGCGACAGATGCCCTGGTACCATTTGTGATCGACCTAAAAGCAGACCTTGTTGATGATGTCACCAAGCTTATCATTACCAACAAGGAGAAAGTGAAAAAATGTCTCCGCTGTGAATGCATTCGAGGAGACAGCGACTCAGATGGGTTCTACGTGCTTAACCGCGAGCTTACAAACACGGTGACGCATTGGCCAATTGCGTATCACCGTACGTGCATCTGTGGCAGCTGTTGGGTATATTTGCGTCCCGAGGAGTGCGCAATTTAACTGTTTATATGCGTAATAAGCCTATGGGAAATATTTGCTAATCAATTGTGCATGGCCGAGAGATCGTAGCCAAGACAACCGAGGCGTGCAGACCAATAAAGAAAGTGAGCGAAGACAACACAAAATAAGCGCAAGCTCACCCCAGAACTTGGGAGCCCCAAAAGGCTGTGAAGAGGGTGGTGCTTATTGTGTCAAGGGGGGAAGGGTAATCGAGCCAGAACGCAGTTTAGCAAGGACGATATGCTGGAGGATTGTTGTGTGTGGGGAGGGCCGTGCTTCTAAACATACCGCTAACAATTGTGCATCTCTGGAATGACGTCTCATTTTGACGAGAAGAAGACGCGAGAAAGCAAGAACGAAGCTTTGCATACGGTAGATGCCTATGACATGTCTATTGCGCTCAGAATTGCCGCTGTAACACCCCGACCTTGGGAGGGTGCTAGAGGAATGGGTAGATCAGGGCGCTTGTCTTCTGGAATGCAGAGTGATCGCCGGGGGCCTTTGCCACTAGAAAGCATGCTCAACCGCCGAGCTCTCTGTACCGCACCATGGGAATGTAGCAGAATTCTTGGTGAGAAGGCGTGTTGGACGAGGTCATTCTCTTGCTCTGGGCCTGGCGGGAAACAGGACTGCTGCAGACACACAAGAAAGACCTAGTTTCTTAACACTTCTTTTGCCCTACAGCCATTTTCATCAGGTTCACGTGCCTACAAAGACAACAGCCAAAAAGCCATGCCAGGCGTAGCAGGCTCAGAGAGGGTTCCTTGTACATGTTTAACCGTTATGCCGCTAGGCAGTCCAACGGCTCGTACGACTTTTTTTCTTCTTCTTCACATGGCTCAGGCGGGAGGGGCTCTACCGCTAATGCTTGTGTGAGACCCGGAGAGCTTGCGAGGAATACGAGCCGGAAGTAAGTGGTGGTACTTGAGGCCGTTTCCTCTCCATCCTGGTGTGGTATGGGCTCGTTGTACGGAGACAGTTTGCTCCCCGCTTGTTTTTGTTGTCGATGTTTGTTGCTGCTGTTGGCCCTGCGTTGGCTGACATGGGGCCTTCAAACCAGTGGGGGGAGCGCCCACGCTTAGCTCCAGGCCCCGTCAGACACGGTGCACAGTGGACAGTGCGACGTATGCGCCTCTCCAAGCGCACGACTAAACGTGACAAACATCTTTTGTGGTTCGATCCGCTGAGGGCAGGGCGCATTCTCTCCGTCCCCATTAGCGCACGCCATCACCCGAACACCCACAGACAGCCAGCAGCCAGCAGCCACGGTCAACAGCGACAGCCAACAGCCCACAGAGGCAGTGCTCGGCGTGCCCAGCCCAGCCCAGCACAGCGCAGCACACGCTCCAAGAAGAGGGCAGACACGACGGGCAAGCGACGCGCGTTATTTGGCTTCCCAAAGCGGCAAAGAGCGAGATTTCGATCTCCGCCCAACAGTCGCCGGCCCCTTTTCGCGTCGCGCGTCTGGGCTGCCAGTGCGACACGTTGTGATTGGTTGGCGGGCTGGTTGGCAGCGTGGTGCTCTGCTCGGTGCTGTGCTGGTCTGTGCAGTGCAGTGCATGGTGATGACGACTGGGAAGAGGCCAGAAGAGGCGTGCCCAGAGCAGGTGGAGAACTGGTGGGGCGCTGCTGTGTAAGAGAAGGGGGAAGGGGAAGGGGAAGGGGAAGGGGGAGGGCAGGAAGAGGGAAGATTCCAAGGCCCATGCGAATGGTGCGCTGACTGCCTGCCCCTGTCCAGCTGGACAGGGGCGAATTGAGCATGTCCTGTTGTAGTTAATTGGTTGCGCATAGGCGCTCTCAGCTTCACAGGGATTAGCGACGATTCGCAACGCTTCCCACACGCCGGACCTACTTGGGCCAACCCAATTCTGCAGGCTTCCCCTTGCTGAGTGACAAAAGCGGATATAAAGTGGTCGGGCGCCCACCTGCCCTCCTACTGGCCACAAGAGCTCTTGCTTTCGCAGCCGGCTGCTAGTTAAAGCTTCCTGTACCGAGTCGAAGCAATCCCAAGATGGCGACGCTATACCAACCCCACAACGGCGACCTGCGCAGAGTATCGACGCTCCATACGCAACACACACAGAGCACGGAGCACTCGCTCAGCTCGGACGTCCACTACGTGGACGCCCCTGATGTCAAGCTCGTGCTAAACTTCACCCTTAAGGAGATCGAGCTGGTCCGCACGACATGGCAAGAGATGGTTTCTGATGATTTATCAAGGGATACGGCCACGGTGGCGAATCACGCCTCGATTGCCTCTTCGTTGTTCTGCATTCAGTTCTACGCAAATCTGCTCTCAATGGAGCCGGGCCTCGAAAAGATGTTCCCATCGATTAAGCACCAAGCAGTGTCCTTCGCAGGCGTCCTGGCGACCGCCATCATCAACTTGGAATCGTTGCACGTCCTGGATGACTATTTGAATAATCTGGGCAAGAGACACGCGCGCATCTTGGGCATTGACCCGCCACATTTTGAGCTGATGGGTGTGGCGTTGCTGAAGACATTCCAGGACAGATTTGGCGGTAACTTTTCTTTGGAATTGGAACGTTGTTGGGCCCGTCTTTATACATACTTGGCAAACTCCATCCTGCAGTTTGGAATCGATCCTGTTTTGAGGGTTGACAAGACCACCGAAGCTGATGTCTTGGAACGCACAAGCTCGGCTGCCACGACCGACCATTCCTTATTTGACCAGAATTCCGTTTCATCAACAAGCTCGTCCTTCACTATCACCGCAGCCAAGCCTTCTCCATCGCAATTGGCAAGGGACGCCGCAGTTCATTCCAACCTTCATCACCCAAAAACCTCGGCCCCGATCTCTGCAAGAGAAAGCAAGATTGCAAAGAGAATCTCAAGGGCTAACGCCAGAGATAGAGACGATAAGGATTGTGTAATTATGTGACCATACCCATGCGGACAGCAATTGCTATAAACTTTGATGACCATAACGAACCCCCTCCTCTTTCTCCCGCCTTCTTTCGCGTTATATTCGCTGCTCAAGGCTCATTCCACTCCGTAACTTAACATTATCATCTATGGGGATTACCACTCCTGGTTGATCCATTTGCATATTATATACTACCCTAATATTCGGATTCTTTCAAGCCAAACACTGACTGCTTGATGCCGTCGTTGATGTCAACTATGGTCTTGTGACGTATGTAGCTGTGCTCCTCCTGTGATGAGGCGATGCGGAGGGCCTTAAACGGCGCAATTGCATTCCGATCTAGCATACAGAGCAGATTCACCCACAAAATGAGCGATTACCTAGATCCCACAGACTCGAACAAACCCCTCCAGCACAAGCACGGGCGGTGGAAGAACAATTATCAAGGTTGCCGAATTCACAACCACCTCAGAAGCGAAAGCAAAAAAAAGCAGGCGCACATGGGCTGGGGAAGGAATGATGTCCGGGTGTTTTCATAAGCCAAAATTCGCATCTCATCAAGCAAATTTGGAGGCGGTGGCACACACACGATAAGTGCTCACATGCTTCTGCCACTTAAGAGGCTAGTTTCAAAAGACCCAGACGGCTTCAGCTGTTGAGTTTTCTTTTTGCTTAGATTGGACAAATACACAGAATGAGTGAGGGCTACGAACGAGAGGATTATGACCACGTCGATTATGAAGAGTTGGAGCCACGCAGCTCGACCCGCCAGCGGATATACTGGACTGTGCTTGGTGTATTTGCATTCTTCCTAGCACTCTCGATCATTTTTATACCAATATTGGGTCTTCCAGAGTATGTTGAATTTGATCCATTGGCGAAGTTTGATACGCTACCGCCAGCGGCAGTGGCGGGGAGAATGATACTTATTGGAGATGTCCATGGTTGCTGCGGAGAGTTGAAGGAACTGCTGCAAGAGGCGAAATATGATCCAGAGACTGATTCTGTCATCTTGCTAGGTGATTTTATCTCAAAGGGACCCAATTCGACGTGTGTGCTCAACTACGCCATGGAACAAAACTTCTCAGCAGTATTGGGAAACCATGAGATCAGCATATTGGCCAAATATCAGAATTCCAAGCCTGTATTGTTCGAAGATGGCGAAGAGTATGCACTGAATAAGCCTGGGAATATCCTGACGGACTCAGAGACGAGGTTGGCTAGACATTTGACTCCAGAGCAGGTTGAATACCTCTCATCTCTACCCTTGGTGTTAGATATTGGCCCTGTGGCGAGAGGAAGAGGCATTGCAGTTCATGTTGGTATTGAGCAGTTCCACTCTGTGGAAATACAAAGCTTTAATGACCAATTGGCCATGGATAGGGATTGGTTCAAAAATTTCAACGATGAAATGGCTGAATTGCCAAAGAAAGAGAGACTGGTTGTCTATTATGGACATCATGCCAGTATGGGATTGAAATTGAAGAAGTATACAAAGGGCTTGGATTCTTCATGTGTTAAAGGTGGTCAGTTGAGTGCCTTGATTTTGACTGCTAAAGGAGGAGAAGAGCTCATACAAGTGCAATGTCCAGCATACATCTGGTGATTACAAGCTATTCATAACGCATAATGACATGATATTCCATTAATTCATTTGAAAAACTTCTTATAGATTTAACCTTGATGACGCTCAAGTTCACGCTGAATGACCAGATCTTTACTCAACAGTTGTCTCAAGTTCTCACTGATTGGTGATTCACTGTTTTCTTTATCAATTATCTCCACCATTTTGCGGAATTTGAGGAAGAGCAATTCGGCTCTAGTAAGGATGTCATTAACATTGTAGGTGAATGCAAGGTCGTTAAAATATTTGAGAACCTCATCGAACTGTTTCAAGTGATCTCTAACAATCTTTTCATTTTTCTGCAAGATGGCTAATGCAATAAACAGATGGAACTGTGATGAGTAGAAATCAGTCCATAAAATTTCCCATAACCTTAGGAAATCATTCCATTCAAATTCCCTCTTGAACCAAACTAGTAGCATTCTGAAACAAAAGAATAGATTGATAGAATCGCACTTCTCCAAATGTATGTACAAATCAGGCAACATGAATTGAACAAGTTCATTCAAAGTCGACATTTGGTCCTTCATACCACGTTGGTCATGAAGGAAGTTCCTCTCCATACGATCCATAAATTTAACAAATGCCCAAAATGCCAAGCTTTCGTCTTGTAATGCAAGGTAAATAGGTGACAATAAATCAGTCATTCCTTGGACATAACCCAATTTATCATTGTACTCATTGAAAGTTAATAGGATTCTTCTCATGGCACGCAAATGCTTATTCCTAATAAGAGAGACATCTTCACCCCCATCAAAGCCATGAGTCAATAGTCTTGGATCATCCGAGCCATCATCATCATTTTCAAACACTTTGAGTGTACGATCAGTTCTTTGAACATCTTTTTCTATCCTAAACTTCTGATCATAAAACCACTCATCTTCACGATCATTCAATTTGAGATCCCAAAGCTTTCTCATTTCTTTATATTGTTTTTGTAAGACCATCGTTAGATCCTTACGCTCAGCATATGACGAATCCCAGGGATAAACATCGAGCAAGAATAACCAAGCTTCAGGTCTCACCGTGGAATTCAACCCACCGTGGAAAACGCGGTCTTTTACCTCAGGAACTGTTATGGATAGGCGTCCCGTAGAATCAAAGAATGAATCCCAGGTAGCCTTACTCACTTCTCTATGGCGTTCATGAGCTTTCAAAATTTCCTCAGGAAGCAATTTATCAAAATTAAGACCCAATTCCTTCGAGAGTAAATCACGAGAGTTTGAATCCAATATGATTTGTTTTCGAGTTTTTTCAGCTTGTTCTTGAACACCGATGGCCCATTTAGCCAAGTAGACTCTTGCAGTGTCGAATTCATCATTCACTTTTTGCACTTCAGCGTTCTTCAAAAACACTTTAATTGGCTCGGGAGAATCATCCAGAACAGTTTTTGCCCGTTCTCTTGCAAATCTTGTGACTCCTGCAAATGCATCCAAGAAATTCCAACGTGCAGAGTTAACAAATCTCTTTAAATCAAATGCTGCACCTTTGGATTTATCTTCAATGACATTTGTCGGAGAGAAGTTATTCAAATCTTCTAGTGTAGGGTTCACAAGCAATATACTTGGTTCCAAGGTGGACTTCTCCAGATGGCAATGTTCCTTTAATGCATCAAGAAATTGGATTCCACCCCAAAAGAGCTCATTGCCGTCGCCAAAGGGATCAAAGTCCTTGCTCTTCTGAGACTCCTCTTTAATAGTAGAGGGGGACTCGTCATCATGGAAGAACAACACGGGAAGGTGATCGCTATGTGAGCGGGTGTTGAAGATCAAAGAACCATACCACCATCCCAATGAAGGTGGTCTTCGCTGGATACTGAACATCTGGGCAATCGTTACCTGGAAGCTAAAGGACCCACTCAACGGCGGTCTGCGAGTAAACTGTTCAGCTGCTCCCATGTCCGCCTCGTTGAACACATTCAAGTCCTCGGCACTCAAGAGGGACTCAGGTACCCATCCGAGCACCATCTCTTTGTCAGTGGCGCCCTTCTCTTTGAACAAGTAGAGAAACCCACCCACATTTTCTGTCTGCTGGCGAGATGGGTGGACATACACCTTCGATTTGGCATAGATGAGCTGCACTTTGCCGACAGGAAAGCTCATATCCACTTTGACAGCCGGATCGTGATGGCGGCTAGCTCTGTTGCTGTTGGTGGCGGAACGACAATGATCGCCTGCTTATCACCTTTTGTATGGGGGAAAGATTCGCGGAATATGGGGCTGTACATCATCATTATCATCATTATTATTCAATTGACTAAGGCACTAAACAGGAGAACGGGGGACGGCCGACTCATGGATCGTTGAGACCGATGAGGTCCTTATCGATATTTTCCACACTGATTTTATCCTTGAACGACTGCTGCTGCTGCTGCGCAGATGCGGCCACGGCGGCGAGCGCCTGCGCAGCCTTTTCAGCATAGGGTTCCCTAAACACGTCATCTCTGATCTGTTGTTGCTGTTGCTGCTGCACTTGCTGCTGTGCACCTGCCAGCTGTGGAATCATCTGGTTGTACTGTGCCACGGAGGCTAGGTTGTACTCCATAGGGCGCATTGGGTGCTGAATTGGCGGTAGCTGCGGTGGCGGCTGGAGCAACTCGGCAATGGCATCTTCACCACTGACGGAGGACGAACCGCGGGCGTCCCTCTTTACTGTTCCGTACGGAGCGTGTGTCTTGTGTGTGTAGAAGATTGTCACCGTACCGTCGCCCAAGTTGTATGCCAATTGCAAGCGGGACTCGCACAGCTCGGTCTTGAGCTTGTTGTAGACGTTGCGCTCCTGATTGGAGCGAGATTTGCGCTGGCGGGACTTGTCCTGGGAGCACACAAACATGAACGTAATCTTCTTGGTCTTGCGACCGCCTTTGTGGTAGTCCCTCACAGCCCACTTGAAGCTCGTGGCCGCCATGATGGGCTGGATGTAGAGCTCGATAAGGCGCTGTGAGTAGTGCTGGTACACATCGGGAACAACATCCTCCTCCGGGTCGTAGCGCCCAAACTCATGTGTCGAAGTCACTCCACGAAACCTCACCTCGTAGAGGTCCTCGCTCCTGTTCGTCCTCAGTCTCGTCAAGAACGCATTGAAGTCGTCGACATACAGCCCCGGCGCATCGCTCGGCTCCACAACCCTCACAACCTTGCGCTTCTCACGGCACCGGTCACACGTCGAGTACTTCTCTAGCTGTGCAGCACTCTCGTTAGTGCGGCGTACACGGCAGCGCGTGCATCTCTTCACGGGGTCAAACTCCTCCGCCGCGTTGAGGTTGAGGACGTGCTCCATTAGCTCCTGCTTGATGCGTCTGTGTGGGAGGGTTCGGCCTATCTGTCTGCCATTATTGCAAGGGCCATTTGTTGTTGTTTTGCGGGAAAGGTGGCCTTTTTCCTCCGTTTCCTTGGGCACTCTGGCGGTGTCCAGGTGTTATCGTCCCGCGAATGGCGCGCGAGCCGTAGAGGCAGATTTGGCCCCGCTTTTTCTTGCGCCACAGGGTACGCTGTGGGAGCCCATACGGCTTGCACGAAGGAAGGCTGTGAGACCATGAGAGCAACAGGATTAAAGATGGCACAGGACATGCCTCCGTTGGGAGGCTATGCGCCCGTGCAATGGAAGCGCAACATCCCCTCGCGCGGGTTCTCCCCGAAGACGTATCTCCTGCTCTTTGGGCTCGCCATGGGGTATGGGTGGTACCGTGCCATTGCTGGCAACCGTGAGCGCCGTGAGCTGGCCAGAGAGAAACACTGGGCTAGGATCCATCTGATGCCGCTGCTTGTTGCTGAGCAGGACAGAACGGACGTGAGAAGATACTACTCTGAGGTTGAGAGAGAGAAGGAGGTGATGAAGAATGTAGAGGGCTGGGAGGCTGGAAAGAGCGTCTACAATGACGGCAAGTTCAGAACGCCAACCTTTTCCTGGGCCGACAGCAAGTAGGCACTGCCGTACTATTTATTTATATAACTTATTTATTGAAACCTATTTATTGAGATACACAGACAGTCTGCTGGTAGTCAAATGCTACTTCTCGCCCTGCCCCCCATCCCTTTTTTTGTATTGTACAAGGCCTCTAAAGGCCGGGAAAAATCACAACTAGACGCGCGGACGTGTCGACTTTGTCAACACCAACTAGACACAACCACTGCCGCAGCGTCCTGGGAATCGCTTGAAAAACACACGGAACTGTTGCAATGCCCCTGCCGCTGGTGCTTCTGGCCGCGGTGAGACTGCTCAACTGCTTTTACTCGTTGATCCCCGATTGTGACGAGGTTTTCAACTACTACGAACCGCTCCATTTACTGGTACGCGGGTTTGGCAAACAAACATGGGAGTATTCTCCTGAGTACGCAATCCGCTCCTGGTGCTACTTGCTCCCTTACGCTTTGCTGGTGTACCCACTTGCATTCATCTCGGACCTGACCACTGTTATTCCTTCATACGTCTCCTTTTATGCCATCCGTATCATCATCGCATCAATCAATGTCTACGCAGAACACCATCTCTACTTGACATTGTCTCAACATTGCTCGCAAACCATTGCTAACTGGTTCTTGATATTTACCGTGACATCGACAGGCATGTCGCACTCATCAGTTGCTCTCTTGCCATCTTCATTAGCGATGACTTGCTGCACTTTGGCTACATCAAACTTCATTCGTTATTCCGCTTCAACTCATTCAACAAGAAACGCACTGCTTGTGACAAGTTGGTTTGCTATTGGAGGGCTATTAGGTTGGCCTTTTGCCTTGGCATTAGCCGTTCCCTCAGTGCTCTACATAATGTTCGACGCCTTCCACTTGGGACCTTTGCAATTTAAGAGATACATCGCTTGGTCATGCGCCATTCTGGCCTTTTATCTTGTCTTCATCATGGAAATTGACTTTTGGTTCTATGGTTACACCGTCGCAGTTCCTTTCAACATCGTGCTTTATAATGTGATTTATGCAAATGAAGAATCCGGTCCAGACATCTTTGGCACAGAAGACGTCAAGTATTACATCACCAATTTATTGCTCAATTTTAACGTTGTGGCAATTTTGGCATATCTTGGAATTATTATCATTCCCTTATTCGCTGTCCTCAAGAAAAACTCAGCTGTTGCAAGATCTCTAACTTTTGGTGTCGCCGCTCCAATTGCCATTTGGTCAGCTGTTTTCTTTTCCCAACCACATAAAGAGGAAAGATTCTTGTATCCAATTTATACGCTCATTTCAGTCTCTGCGGCGTCAACAACCACCATTGTTCTGACAACCCTCAAAGCTATCACCAGATATATCACAAGAAGCAATTCAATTTCCAGAATCATCCATTTCCTCGCTGTTGCGGTTATTGCCATTTCAATTGCGTTGGTTTCCATTCTTCGTACAATTTCGTTAGACGCTAATTATAACACCCCATTGGACGTTTATAATCATATCCCATTGACAGCCGAAGGTTCTGTTTGCGTCGGTCGAGAATGGTACAGATACCCAAGTTCATTCTTCTTACCAGCTCATGCACGCTTGCAGTTTGTTGAGAGCGGTTTCAGGGGCTTACTCCCTGGTGATTTTGGTGAAACTGAAGGAATCCTTTCATCTATCCAAACTATCCCAGAAGGTATGAACAATAAGAATGAATATGACTCCAGTAAAGTTGGCCCATTGTCTTCATGCCAATACTTTGTTGATCTTGATCAACCTGTTGATTCGGAAACCGGTGAGGTGTCATTTATCAATGATGGTGTTGTTAAACAAGGTTGGGAGTTGCTTTATTCGGGAAGATTTTTGGATAATGATAGAAGCAAAGGGCTTGGAAGATTGATATATCTACCTGAATGGTTACAACAAAAGACAAACACTAAATTGGTGTATCATAACTACAACTTGTATAAAAGAGCTGATGTTGACACACCAGACCTAAAACAAGGAAGCCAGTGAAAATGCCAAAGATTGACGACTTCCAGTGATTTGCATGACTTTAACCACGCTCACAAAAATAATCATGAACCTGCATACATTGATGACTTTCTAATCTCTTTCTAATTATTGTATCCCTTCTTCAGTTAATCGTCAGAGTAGATATCGTGCCATTCCAGCTCAGCATTATTTAGGGCCCAGATGCACATGCTGACATGGCCGAAGAAATCCCCAGAGTATCGTTAACACATGACATGAGGACAAGCAAAGTTTGACAGCGGCTGTTGTGTCCCCCCCAAACTCACGCATACCAAGCCTCACGCTATCATGTGTTCTAGAGATAACTCTATGCCAGTCGATGCTGTGTGTCCCGGGCACTGACAGGAGCTGCAAGAGATTTAGCGCATTTGCCAGCCAGTTTCCCTTGCAAATGGTAACTCACCAAGGTTGTTAGGTTTATGCAGAGGTTGATTGACATTTTTGGGGAAGCCACCGATTGTGATCAAGGTTCTAGAAAGACAAGGCCGATTTGTTGTCACAGTGGACTGACACTTCTGCCGCGCAACAGTTAGGTGTGCGGTGACAGTTGTGAAGACCCGCTCGTCTTTCTGGGCACATGCCAGAATCTTTTATCGAGATGCTTATGGAAGTAAACGGTAAGCTACGAATCAATGCACTTTGTGGGAGCACTTATCGAATGGCCTCACACGCAATATCCACTGCTCAAAAGCAGCCAAGCCAGTACGGACCCACGGTGAGTGCACACCAGTGGTACCCATAAGCCACGAGTTGCAGAAACAGACCAAGCCGAGCACATCCTGCAGTTCCTTGGATGAGTGAAGCAATATGCCTGTTCACAGGGACCACGGATAAAGCGACAGTTGACAGCAACGGAGATCACGTGGACGCACGGGTCAGGCCACTCATCACACACTATGGACAAAGGCGCGGAAGTCCGGGGAAGCCCCATATTCCCGTCCTCCGCCTATTTAAAGGGCTCGGCCCCCTAACTTCCTTGTTGACCCTAAATATTGCCAGCAACCAACAATAAACTGTCAAATTAATTGAAATATTACTATGAGCACAAAAGTTGCACTTGTTACAGGAGGAGCCCAAGGTATCGGCCGTGCCATCTGCTATGAGCTCGCAGCTAATGGGTTCGCCATAGCAGTGGCAGATCTCCCATCGAATGAGCATAACGGATTATTTACCGTATCAGAGATCGAGAAGAGTGGACAAGAGGCTTCATTTATTGCGGTGGATGTTAGTGATCTGAAGCAGGTATCCGACGCCATCGAGGCCACTTACAAGAGGTTTGGAGGCTTTGATGTGATGGTGAACAATGCAGGTATCTCTAAGGGAGCTTCCATCTTGGACACAACACCGGAATGGTTTGAGCGTACTCTAAAAGTCAATGCTGGTGGGGTGTTTAATGGAATCCAAGCAGCGGCTAGGAAGTTCATTGAAATAAAGAAGCCAGGGAAGATTCTCAATGCGGATTCTATTGCAGGCTATTCTGCCATCGAGGGACTCAGCGCTTACTGTGCTTCCAAATATGCAGTGAGAAGTCTAACACAGGTGGCTGCAAAAGAGTTTGCACCATATAACATCAATGTCAACTCATTCAATCCAGGATATACACTGACACCAATGATGAATACCTTTGCTGATCAAGCAGCACAAGATGCCATAGCCTCGACAATCCCCCTGAAGAGACTGGCCAGACCTGAGGAGATTGCTTATTTGGTGGCATTCCTGGCCAGCGACAAGGCCAATTACATCACTGGACAATGCATCAATGTGGACGGAGGTCTTGTAATGACATGATCATACACTGTAATCCACAGCTTTTTGCCTTTTTTTTCTCTGTTAACACCTGTAGAGCTAATAACTAAACGAGTTCACCGGCCGGGGTTGACCCCCAAACGAGCAGGGGCGCTTCTCTTCAGCCACAGCCACTTTATTTGCCGAGAATCTATCTACCCGATGGAGCGACAGAATAGTGAGGCCCTGTTTTTGAAATTTGAGGGCAATTTCTGTGTCGGCCTCTCTTGCGCCGTTTTTGTGCGGGGTGTTTGGCACGCTTTGCGTCCGGACACGAATCGTGCATATCCCATCGATATACCGGGTCATATCCCCCTTCGGAACACCCTATTCTTAACCCTTAGACTCCCTAAAGGGGATAAAATGGTCACCAAGTCCAAGATGGAGTCGATATCTATATAAGGGGTCGACTGTTTCCCTTTCTTCCCCCCTTCTCATACTTTGTACTAGCATCAAAGATCGAAACTTTCAGATATAATGTCTAAAGTCGCTCTCGTTACTGGTGCCGCCCAAGGACTTGGACGTGCAATTGCTCATCAGTTGGCTCGTGATGGTTATCACATTGCCATTGCTGATTTGAAGGGTAAACAATCTCATGGAGATGAAGTGATCTCAGAGGTGGAACGGATTGGTCAAAGGGCAATTTTCATTCCCACTGATGTGACCATCCCGAAAGATGTTGTCAATGCTATTGACACTGCTTATGATCAATTAGGTGGATTCCATCTCATTGTAAATAACGCAGGTATCCTCAGCTCTGCTCCAATCTTGGAGGAGACTTACGATTCTTTTGAGAGAGTGTTGAAAGTTAATGTTCTTGGTGTCTTCAATGGTATCCAGGCTGCAGGCAACAAATTTGTGGGTCTTAACCAGCCAGGAAAAATTGTCAGTGCTTCATCTTATGCGGCCTTTGGAACTCTTGAGCTGCTAACTGCCTATACTGCTTCTAAGCACGCGGTTAGAGGAATGACCCATGTCGCTTCTAGAGAGCTGGCAAAAAATAACATCACTGTTAATGCCTATTGTCCCGGTTTCAATCCAACTGAGATGATGAAGGAAGCGCTGGAGCTCGAAGGAGGTGACGGTGTCTTGCAATCGCTCACTGAACAAATTCCATTGAAGAGGTTGAGTGATCCGAAGGATGTTGCGAATGCAGTTAGTTTCCTGGCTAGTGACAAGGCCGATTACATCACTGGCCAATGTCTCCTAGTTGACGGAGGCTTGAATCCTAACTAATTATCTTTCTTAGTATCTACAATCAATGTATCAGAAACAATTAAAAACCTATAATGCATAACAAAAGTGAGAAAGAAACTCTAAATCTCTAAACCCTATAAGAAGGCCAATAAGCAATACAAGAGTTTTGCTTAGTTGACTGGCTTGTGAAGCATGGATTCTCTTCCGGGACCGGTACCAACCCATTCAACAGGCACACCAACAAACTTCTCAATGAATTCCAGGTACTTTTTAGCATTTTCTGGTAAGTCCTCGTACTTGGCGATCTTGGTGATATCAGTATCCCATCCGGGCAAAGTCTCATAGACAACTTCAACTTTACCCAAATCAATCAAATCCTCTGGGAAGGATGCCAAAGTCTTACCATTCAGTTTGTAAGAAACACCAACTGGAATCTCCTTAAATGTGTCCAAGACGTCCAACTTGGTGATGTTTAAAGAGGTATAACCATTAATCAAGGTGGAATATTTCAAGACAACAAGATCCAACCAACCGCAACGTCTCTTTCTTCCAGTGGTGACACCATATTCGGCACCAATAGTTTGCAACTTCTCACCTTCCGGGTTCAATTGCTCGGTTGGGAATGGACCCTCACCAACACGGGTGGTATAAGCCTTGACAACACCATAAATGTTGCGGATGGCACGTGGCGGAATACCAAGACCAGTAATAACACCACCAACACCAGTAGCAGAAGAAGTAACATATGGATAAGTACCAAAGTCAATATCCAACATAAGTGCGTTTGCACCTTCAACCAAGATCTTCTTCTTCTCAGACAAGGCGCGGTGAATGAATTCGACAGAATCCACAACGAATGGCTTCAAAGACTCCTTGTACTCCTTGTAACGAGCCAGTTCAGCCTCAATGTCATAATCAAACTCACCATAACGCTGCTGTCTGGTCGACACAAGACGTCTGTATTTGGTCTCAAACTCTTCCCAAGCACCCTCGTTGTCATTAACCAAGTGGTGAACTCTAAGACCTGATCTTGAGGCCTTTGTGGAATAGGTTGGACCAATACCCTTACCGGTGGTACCAATGGACTTCTTCTTACCAGAGAGTTCAGCCTCACGGAGCTTATCGGTTCTCTGATGGAAGTCAAAGACCAAATGAGCTCTGGAGGAGACAAAGAGTCTGTCTCTGCACACAAGACCCTTCTCCTCCAAGTTCTCTAACTCCGCAAAGAAAGACGGAACATGGATCACAACACCGTTACCAACAAGGTTCTGACAATTTGGGTTGACAAGACCTGATGGGAGCATGTGGAAGTCGTACTTGACGCCATTGACGACGATGGTATGACCAGCATTATTACCACCGGCACAACGTGCGCAGACATCAATATCATCGCAGAGAAGGTCGACGAGCTTACCTTTACCTTCGTCACCCCACTGGGAACCAAGAACAACGTCAGCCATGATATCAAGACACAATAGATAAGGTTTGCAAGAAATCAACTAGAAGCAGTTGATGAACGAAGAACGTTACCACCAAAACAGGAGAAGCAACGGGCGCTGAGGTGGAGGGCATGGTGCAAAGAGCCGTGAAAGCTTTTATGACTCTAGCGGGACACCCACCGCCAAAGCTACCGGTTCGCGCACGCACAGGGGCGCCATGGCGGCGAGGCCCGGGGTGCTATTTGCGGGTCTATCGCGCATTCTTCTGGGGTACTGACTCCGGTGCTGGACGGGGGAAGAGTCGCCAGTAGGGGTTATAGGGCACCTTTAGCGGAATTAGCTTCGTAATTGGAGCTGTTGTGTCTGGAGAGCAGGCCTCATTCCCTGTCAAAGCCGGGTCAGCGCTGCTTGCCCAGCCAGCGGCGGAAATGGTTGATTGGCTCTAGGGCAGAGTCAGGGCAACGAGATGAACAATTTCAATTTTTTCTGCAAGAAAATAGGGATAATAACCCAATGGGGAAGTTGCAGTAAACGGCAAGGTTATGAGCGCTAATGTCTACCTCCGCGAAATTTTTGTAGTGTGCGAGTAACACGTCTCTTTGCTTCTCAGGTCATCACATCTCTGGTAGCTGATCAAGCGATTCTTTCCAGGAGTGGCATCCAAAGGGCGGAAGCAGTGACAATGTCAAAGCCGATGGACTCCAAGCAGTATAAACTGCTTAAGAAGCGCCAGTCGCGCCAGATCCGTTCGGAAACGAATGATCCAGGTTCGTGTCGCTCTTCCTCTCATCATCGCTAGACACTATGTACTAACAGTTACGCATATAGCACTCAATAAAGACGGTATCCTCAACGTCTCAGACTTCCTAAAGTCACGCAAATTTGAAATCACTCAACTCGAAAAGGCCCAGCTCAACTCCAAATTCGCATCTGCAACGCGTACGTTCCAATCGTTACCTCGGACACTCAGAAGAAGAACTGCATCTCATAATGTCAAACGTATTCCTAAGAGACTACGAAAACGTGCGATACGTGAGATGGCATCAGATTCAGGTATCAGCAAGAAGAAAACGAAACTGAAAGGCCGTGAGCTCTATAGAGCCCGTATTGCTTCATCATTACTCCGTCTGGCTGCAAGAGCTCAGCTAAACAAGCAGCTTCCAAACGATCAAGAATTATCAATGGGCAAGTTACAGATTCGCCAAAGATTGAAAATACTGAAAGAGCAATTGAAAGCTGCCAAAGCTGAGCATTTCATCCCAATGAATAATACAATCGGTTCATATGATAATTCTGCAGTGAACGGGCTCGCACCACCACCACTGGGGAAAATGAAGTATATAAAAAGACAAAGGGACCACATTTGGTTGAATTCCCATGTCTGGCACGCCAAGAGAGCCCATATGATTAAAAGATGGGGATGGCAGATCCCATTGAGGCCAACACAGAAGTGTTTCAGATCCGCCCATAGGGCCTTCCATCTAGATGGCGCAGTGTGCTGGGATAAAAGTTATGTTGGAACATGTGTTCTACAGAGTGATAATGGTAATGGACTAAAAAGTCTGCTGAAGAAGTTGATTAATGAGGATGTTTCTAAAAAGGTCATGAATCACGGAAGTGTTACCAAGAAATTATGTTATAAAGATGGTGCCATTCTTGGAGACGTTATTATTTTAAGTTTCCAAGCTAGCGATGCCCAGAGACTGGTGTTGAGATTCCATCCTGCAATTTACGAGAAAGCATTTAATGCGCTTGTGGAATTGAAAACTGAGGATGTTGAAGTCATTGATAACAGGTATTCTATTGGTTCCATTGATCTTTGTGGTCCAATTTCACTAAGTGCACTTGCAACAGTATTGAAGCCCCTTGATCCCAAATCGACCGAATCTAAGATATTTGGTCAGCTCTGCCTAGAGACAAACCTGCCAAATAAGACTGTTTTTACCTTCCAGTCTCAAGATCCCAGATTGGCGAACCGCACCAAGCCTCGCCGCCCACACGACTCGTCTCCATGTGATGTCTTAATTGACATGAAGACTAAGAAGTCTAACATCAGTGAACAAGTTGTAAACAATTTGCTCACATCTCAGGGAAGGATAAACTCCTACGATGGCCAATTATCCCTGAAACAGGTTTCTCATGAGCTGAAAAAGGACAAGGCTGAAAGAAACATGGGCAATGGATTACCAGTGGTTATTTTCAAAAATGGGGATGTTTGGACTGTACTTTTACCATGGTACTGGAATTTACCAGTTTGGCATGCATTGAATCATATCGCGCATTTGAAACATGGGGGACTGATGCAAGACCACCAATTGAAATTTGAAAAAGACAGCTTATTTTTCCCAATTGATTATCCATTTACTGAAGCTGGAGATTTGGAAAATAAGTTCAATGCACAGGTTAAACGTGACCAATGGAGCAAAAAACCAGCTTCCAAGAGATTAAACTATGATAAGCTGCACCTACATCCCAAGGACTTTGCTGAAGGAGAACTAGGAGATCCGTTTGGTTGTGATTGGAGATATTTGCAAGCTCTCCGTATCTCACTACCCAAAGTTGTTAACAATGGGTATACAAGAACCTCGGAATGGGACGATCAATTCCAAAGAACGATTAGGGAGCTGCACGATATCTATGGTTTGATTGAGGATATTAAGCATGATGCCACCAAATGTTCTGCCCTCCCTGTGTCATTGGAACGTGATGCTGAAGAATATCCTGCCTCGGTGTCGACTCCACTAGCCGTCATTCCAATACGCGTTGAACCTTTAGGGCGTGGTAACACCGAGGATAACGCCCGTATTTACTCAATCCCACCAGAGGATGCGGCTGGATGGATGAACACTACAGAGGACGCGCAGGGCCGTCCCATCCACCAATATCCACAGGTTCCACACTCAAAGTACTTGATTGGCTTCGTCACCAGCGGCACCTTCAATTTGAGCCGGGGCAAGAACACAGGGGTGGGCTGTGTGGACGCCGTGTGGGCCCGCAAGAAGGAAAGGTATGTTCTTGTGAGAAACTGCGGCACTGACTACGCCAGACTTGCCACCTGGGCAGCCATTGATATCTAATAGCACCTTAGAATAATGCAATGATAACGTTTCCAGGCCTCGAGGGAGCCCTACCCTAAAGCCACCAACCAATCATAGTCATCCGCGAAACTGAAAACAGGGCCGCGCACGCCGCGCCAAAAGAGCTATAAAAGGGCGCGCGCCCGCACTTGGGGGACCTCTCTGTCCCCCTTTTGCAGTTTTCTTCTTCTTCATACTTACCTTAAGACGCCGTCGGAGATCAAGAAGTCTGTGCGGCCAGGGACACGTGTTTGCATTGCACAGCGCATCTCGTGCTCCTGCTGACGCTTTTCCTTATTGGAGGCGGGTGGGTCTTATAATTTTTGATTTCGCCCTCCCTTTTTCTCTTCCCCTTGAGCGCCTGGCGCTCGCATTCTGCCTCTGTCCTCGCTGGAGGGCATGGGCAGAAGCATGGTGCGCCAGATGTTGCACTGAATGGGGGGTTGTAGCGCGGGGGAGGGCTCTCTCCGGGCTGCTCTTGTGTGCAAGAGCGCTTGGAATCACACCAAATGGGTTTACGCGTGGCTCTTGTGTTTTTTACGAAGGCTGTGCTGGGCTCGTTCCTTCCAGAGAGACGCGCATCAGAGGATGCGACTGTTTGGACGGAGCGGCGTCTGTTGCGTGTGTAGTTTGAATTTAGACGCCAGTAGTAGACTGCAGAGATAGCTATGTCTGTATGAGCCTGATTGGGTGTTGCTGGCCTCTCCCCTCTCGTGCTCGTCTCTTGAGGCCTTGGTGCCTCAAGGCCTTTAGGCCTCACGTCACACACGCAGCCCTCGCGAGATAAGCGAGAGGCCACGACTCCTGCCTCCCCCTCTCGGGCCTCGAAGATCGAGCAGCCTGCACCTATAGATCTCTCGCTCGCTCTTTGGCTCTCGGTCTGCGTGTGTGCGTCCCCCCCGTTCGGTCCTCTCGCTAGGGCTAAGAATTCCGCTCTTCTGAGGCGGTAACAAAAACGAAGCTCGGCGAAGAGCGATTTCGCGAAGATGCCGACGGTGATGCCGCGGATGGAGCCGACGGTACAGGTCGGCTGGGGTTTATCAAGATGGCTATTGCTTGCTGACCTTGGGGGATGTATAAATTAGCCAGGAGGCCCCCGCTGCAGTGGTGATTTGCACGTTTCATGCGCGGACTGGTTCTGAGGAGATGACGAAAACACTGACTGCGAACATAACTGCACTCTATGCCGGAACGTTTGTGCACACGCCGCACCTGGGCGAGCTGGACACTGTTGAGCACGGTGTTGCTGGTGTCAGCGATGCGGGCGTGATTGTCCTGTTTGAGCGTGCCTCCACGGTGGAGCGCGTCGTGCAGGAGTATGGGCTTGACAAGGACAAGATCAGGATCACTGATATCACGCAGGGGAACAGGTTCTTTTTCCCGGGGTTTGTCGACACGCACATCCATGCTCCGCAGTACCCTAACAACGGTATCTTTGGTAACTCAACGTTGCTTGACTGGCTCACCACCTACACGTTCCCGCTTGAGGCGTCGTTGAAGGACCTTTCGAGGGCGGAGCTGGTGTACAGCAAGGTGATTTCACGCACGCTGGGCAATGGCACGACGTGTGCCTGTTATTATGCCACCATTGACCCTGACGCAACTAACTTGCTTGCTGACCTCGCCATCAAACAGGGCCAGAGAGCGCTCATTGGGAAAGTGTGCATGAACGACAATTCTCCAGACTACTACATTGAGACGTTGGATGAGTGTAAGCACAGCACTCAGAAAGTCATTGACCACATCAAGAAGGTTGACCCAGACAACACGCTTGTTGCGCCAGTGCTTACTCCAAGATTTGCTCCGTCCTGCACTTCTGAACTACTTCATTGGCTTGGCGATTTAAAAAAAGAGCATGGCTACCACTCCCAGACTCATATATCTGAGAATAAGAATGAAATTGAATGGGTTCGTCAGCTCTTCCCAAAGTCCAAAACTTATACGGACGTGTACAACGATCACAATTTGTTGGATGAGAAGACAATCTTGGCTCACGCAATCCATCTTTCTGATTATGAGAAGGATCTGATCAGACAAAAGGGCTCTGGTGTTTCTCATTGCCCGATCTCAAACTCTGCCATCACATCGGGTGAATGCAGAGTTAGATGGTTACTGGACAATGGCATTCCAGTGGGGTTGGGTACTGACGTTTCAGGCGGATTCTCGCCTTCGATCTTGAACACAGCTAGGCATGCTATTTTGGTTTCAAGACATTTGGCTATGGAAACTGCTAAAGAACATGATAAACTCACAGTGGAGGATGTTTTATTTTTAAGTACTCAAGGTGGTGCTAAACTGGTTGGTATGGAAAATAAAATTGGCTCTTTTGATATTGGTAAGCAGTGGGATGTTCAGTTGATTGATCTGGACGCTCCTGGTTCTCAAGTTGATGTCTTTGACTGGCAGGTTCCTGAATTGGCTCAGATTACAACTTATGCTACGAAATGGAGCAACGTTGTGGCCAAATGGTTATTTAATGGAGATGATAGAAATTCGACTTCTGTTTGGGTTAATGGCAGAATGGTAAAAGGATAGATTCTTCGGCTCATCTTATTAATTATTTGTTCTCTTTATATCTAATGGTGCTATAAATTATTGTTAATTGGGGCGTTCTTCAGTTTTATTCGGTTTATAGGTTTATTATACTATCGTCAACTTTGTGCATTAACATCAAATCTTTTTATGTACTGTAGAGTTAATAGTACGAAGGTGCATATAGTAACGGGAGATTCGGATGCTGTTCTTGCCATTGAGTCAATATGTCGAGAATCTTGTCTTCAAAAGGCTCACTGTCTTGATGTGTCCTGCTTTTTGCACTAGACTCCGACAGAGCAGTAGCCAATGCCAAAATTCCTTCACCACCAATTTTTGCATTCTCATCATCATCTTTGATGTCCACGTTAATGACATGAACAATCTTGTTCAAACGACCACCACGGTTTAATAGATCTTCGCAAACAGAGTCGAAACACCTCTCTTCACAAGTGAACACGAAATCAAACACGCTCTTTCCTTCTTGCCACTTCTCCGGCGCCTTTTTGATCTTTCTGTTTCTATCAAGCATCCTTAGTAGCCCGTTCGCCTCAAAATGACGTGATCCCTGGGATATCAGATCATTATAGATATCCTCATAAGGAGTACCGAAGGGGTAAACGTTTGGTTTGTCGTAAGAAACACCTGGCAGTCTGACTGCCGAGCCTGTGCCAAATGACGACACATTAAACCCGGCATCTTTGAGACGTTTGTGAGACTCCATCGAACGGTTATTATTCGAAGCACACACAGTGCAGAATTTCAAGTCGCTCATCTACCAGAGTTTTGATCTATGCGGTTCGCAGGCTGAGTGGTTAGTTAAGCTGAGGTTCTGTTGGTGATGTTTTTTGTATGTGGTGGCGGGTGGCCTTCGCGAGAAGTTTAAGAAGGGAGGCGGAAGGCTGCCCTACACGTAGTTTTCAATACTGATGGCGCGTCATTATGTGCTAGAATTGAAATCATTATTTAGTTTGATTCCTATGACAAGACCTTGGTGGTGCCAACAAATCAGTTAGTCCTTGTTTATAGGCTGTGTGGCGTTGTTTTCGTTGTGTTCATAGCTCTCATCGGTCTCATCCTTCACAACAACGTAGGGATCATTGAGCGTGTCATGCACCTCGATTGGGTTAGAAGAGTCCAGTCTCTCAGTGATGGTGGCAATATTTTCATAATCATCTTTGATGGAACCAGTGTAATCTTCAAATGAGACACTCGTATTTCTTGAACTCAGCATAGCTCGAGATTCCACCGTAGCGATATTTGTTGAATCTGAAACAATGACCAGCGACTCATTACCTTCTTCATCTTTATTAACTTCTTCCATTTGATCTGATATAGTCGCACCCATCTCAATTTCAACGGCAGTCAATGCGTCTTCTTCCGGGATCTCATCGTATTCCAAACCAACATCGATGAAATCATCGCCGCCACCATTAACCAGAACAAATGACGGCTTCCTATTATTATGCAGGCTCACTGGATTTTCATCCGGTGAGATATGAACAATCTTATTCTTGTTTTCCGGATATTGAATCAGTCTTTTCCATTCATCCCATTCATCGCCATTCTTAATCAAGAATCCGACAAGCATCGAGGGATCAAGCTCTGAAAGATGAATTCGACGGATTTTGTTTGTATGCACCGATTGGATATCTAACGGTATCTTATCTTTGGGTTCTATGGTTTCATCGTCTGATTCTTTCAATGCGGCCTGTGGAATATGTGGATCCAAATAAAAGAGATAATCTCCCTGATATCCAAAGAAATAATGCGACGATGATGGTCTTCCACCAGCTATACCAACGCTCTCAGCAGAGGATAGTATATCTTTCAAACTTTGCCAATAAACTTGATTGACATCATCAACCCCTAATCTGACACCAAGAAGGATGAGGGTGGGTTGGAAATCATCACCAGCGCCGCCAGAAGCTTTGAATACGTCTTGCTCGTAGACATCACCACTGTCAGATCCAATATAAACTCTTAAACCTGAGTCAAACTCATTGCAGAGAGCTTGGATGCTTCTGGCAGCTGCAGAGGGACCAAACCATTCGCCAGCTTTCTTTCCTGATAACTCTCTTCCCTTATCAACAATCCTATGGATAGAAAATGGTTGTTCGGGAACATCCGCAAACCATGACACAATTTCGTAATGCTTCTGATTTGGATATTCGGGATTGAATCTCCAGTCTCTTCCCAAGTTCAAATTGAGCAGCGCGTTGGCAACCATGGTTTGGCCGGTTCTAATCATACACCCCCATCCGCAATCTGTGGTGAAATAGTCCCCATGGAGTTGGTAATTTTGACCGCGGATCAAGTTCTGCAAAGACAGAGGGGATGGGCCATCTAGATCACGCTGTAATGGGGCAAACTTTGTTCTATAGGTGAGCCATATCCTAGACTGTACATCATCCATGAAGTCATCAGGCCAAGTAGTGGCTGGCTCCTCCTTTTTAGGGTCGCTTTTCGTGAGGGAGAAGCTCTGAAAATAGTTCTTGATATCACTGACTGAGATATCGGCAATGGAAGATTCCTGCTTCTCTTCATTCCCCTGTTCTTCTTGTTCCAGGCCCGCCTCAGGTACCGTTATTTCATCATTGGCTGTGGCGGGCTGCCGTATGTGCGAGGTGTATTCCCTGCCAAGGACCACTATAGGGTTCTCCGTGTCGGTATTATCCTCAGCCCTGCTCCACAAGAGGTCGACGAATCGTTGGAGACCGTGGGTGTTCATCTGAGACGCGTCTCTAGTCTGGGTGGCGCGTTGGTCTGTTGAGAGGATCCAAATGGGGCTCCCAAGACGGCTCTTCTTTTTGCACGGCGGCTGTGCTCAAACTCTGGCTACCGGCGTATGTGCTGCTGCTTACGCGTGGGTCTGTGATCGTGGGGCTCCCGCTACCTTTGGGCCTGTAGTTGAGATGTGGGAGAGTGGGCGGCTATTTACCTTGCTTCTTTCTGCTGTGCCATCTCCACAGACCGCAGGCGTCTGTCATTTGTGTACGTGTCAATAGCGCTGCGCGATAAGCAAAATAAAAATAGCTGTGTCGGTGTGGGTAGGCCCAGTAGCCGGCTCGCAATATTGGTGCGTGCTTTTGCGGGATATTGGACACATGTTTGCACAATGTAGCTTGCTTTGGGAGCATGGGGAGACCAATTCAACTGGCCTGTTTCTTCGTTTGGCCAGGTAGTTGCTGGCTTGCCGGCCTGCCGGCTGGCCGGCCTCGTAGAACCGGTTCGTGCCGCACAGCTCATCTTCGCGCGCGCACGTCTTCGCCTTCTAAATCGTGTGCTCGACAGCCATCATCAGCGATTAGGTGCCAGCCCTCAAAGCCAGATAACCCTGTCGATCTCGCTCCTAACAGGTTAGCTGTTTCCGAAATCACGAGCAAGATTTGAAGATGCCTAAACGAGGTGGCCGAGGACGTGGCCGAGGACGTGGTGGTGGGCGTGGTGGTGGACGTGGTGGTTACATTGGCAGAGGAGCTTTTAACAAGAAGAAGAGGGGAGGGAAGAGAGGCGGTGGTGGTGGTGGCGCCTATAACAGAAGACCTCCAAATAATAATGGTGATGATGTTGACATGCAGGAGCTTGGTGGAGGACCTTCTTTGTACTTGCCATCAGAGAACTCTATGAAGGCAGCCGCTTCAAGAACGAAGAGATCAAGGATGCAGGATGAGGCCTTCAACACAGAGGCAAACCGTGAATCTGGAATCCGGCTACCCTTGAGGCAGAGACCACTGACATTCATCAAAGCAGACAGCTATGATCCTTCAAAGGATATCATCAATGGACTCAAAGAACAAGAACATAGACGACTGCAGGACAAGAACAATGATAATGACACAAATAAGTCACCTACAGAAGAAATGCAGGACGTTGATCATGAAATAGAGGATGAAGATGAAGTCACAGAAGACGCTGAGTATTGTGACGATGAGAATATCCCCTCTAGATTTCCACAGAAGAGAATTAACCAGTACGCTTCCATACCTGATGATGCACTTTTTTTTGTCGACGAGACACCAACTGAACCCGTACATATAAAAACGGTACAGGTCGAACCATTTGAGCAAGTCTCAAAATTGCCTTCAAACACAGAATTCAACCCATCACTGTCAATTGGTCACGTTCATCTCTCCCTTAAGCAGTCTAGTGATGGCTCTACTTATACAAGTCTTCCAAAGAAAGAGCCAAAGGCACAGACCTTAGAAGAATTTGATCCCGACGCCAGTGAAGAATACTCAGCTCATTATAAAGAGCTTGCAGAAATGGAAGATCGATTCTCAAAAGATCAAACTGCAAATCCAGAGTTATACAAGGCTTATCAAAGATACATTTCAAGGGTAATGGGCAATATGCTCGATGACAATGAAAACGATAGTGACGATCAGGATCACTTCGAAACTGAAGATGATGGGGAAGGTCTTGTTGACGAGTTAGATGATGATTTTGAAGAAGAGGCAAATTTCATTGCGGGTCTGGATAATGATGACGATGATGACGATGGAGAAGATGTTTCTGTTGTGGATGCTGATCAAGCATCTATGAGAATGGAGCAACTTCAAATTGAAACAGAGGAAGATGATGAACCGGAATTTGGATTCTTAGAGGAAGATTATGAAGCATTTGACGTTTCGCTCGTGGAAGTCATCAACATTCGTTATGGTTCCGCATCAAATCAGTATCATATGAAGAGTTTTAGATTGACTGGATCATACGATCATCAATGGATCGACCAAGATTTGTTTGAAGAGTTCCTCTTGGAGAATGGAATGCCAGACCATAGATTAAAGGCATACTTCAAATATCTAAGGAATCTCTTGACACCACCAGAAGAAGAAGAAAGGAATTATGATGATATACCAATTTCTGATTCATCTGAACAAGAGGAAGATGATGATTACGACTACGGCGGCAAGGGTTCTAGTGATTCTGATATGGAAGGTCTAGATGATCTCATTGAATACACTAAAAGATATGAAGACCAAAGGAACATGGATGTTGAGCCTACTAGAACCTTAAAGACTCATGGAAAGGGGAGAAAGAGAGAATTAGATCTTGACGGTGTATCTTCAGATCTAGTTGATCGACTTCAAGAGCAATGGCAGTTAAGAAGAGACGGTAAAAAGGAAAGAAAGGCAAGAAAAGAACAAACAATTGCAAATGAACACGCCAAATCGAAAGACCTTCTTCTCAAATATCCTTATTCTCTTCATGTCAAAGACATCAGAAATGAATTTGAGGATTTCCTTAATGACGCAAAAAGAAATGCTTTAACCTTCCCACCGATGGATCCTCATGGTATTAAAGTAATCCAAAAATTTGCATATCTCTACAACATGAAGTCACGCAAATTTGGTAAAGGTCTTTCATCTCATGCTGCAGTGGTGAAGAACAAACGTACGTTCAGATCTTTGCCAGATTATCACTCCATTGCAATGTTAATGAAACAAAGACCTGTTTTCAATAGAATCGATCAAAAGAGACCAAAGAGTGAATTGGACAACGAGAAGTCTTCAAGAAGGGGCGTTCCAAGTAAAGCACACGTTAAAGAAGGAGACATTGTTGGTGCTAATGCCCCAGAGATTTCAAGTGATAACGTTGGTAGACGTTTGTTGATGAAAATGGGTTGGAGATCAGGGCAAGGTTTAGGTCTTGAGAATAGGGGTATCGCAGAGCCTGTGGTGGCTAAAGTCAAGAAAACTAAGACTGGTATCCGTTGATTGAAGCTACGACTTTTAGAAATTCCCTTTCATGATGACTTTATTAACAGGGCTAATGCATTTCATATAATCATTTCTTCTTTTTAGATGAGTTTTTAGACTTCTTTGAAGCCAGTGCGTGTCCTGTGCTGTTTACGTGTAGGAAAAGCTTGTTCCTGGACGGGAAGATGGCATCACAGACGGTGCACTTCTCTGTACCTGCTGACGCCTCTTTGAGCACAGGCGGAGGGGTTGGAGAGGCCGACACTGGTATGCTATTCCCCTTTTTCTTCTTCTTGTCTTTTTTGGATGCGGTTCCCCAATCATCATCAGAATCTTCCAAAACCAATGATTTGCCCTTTTCCAACGCTGCAGCCAGCTTTGCTAGTTCGTCGTCCTCTTCAACATCAAATGTGGACGTTCGTGTAGATTTTGTGTATTTGAGTTTCCTTTTTTCTTTCTTAGAGAGCTTCTTTGGAAGTGGTATGGGTTCTTTTGGTTTCCTTAGGATGTCATGATCCTCATTACCATCAATATCAATTACGTCGTCCACTTCAGGGGTCTCATCTGGAGAGTCATCGAAGTAAATTCCGTCCTCATTATGAGTTTTGTCTTCATCCTCGTTAACCTCTTCTGTGATAAGCTCTTTAAGCTGCTCCTCAATTTTTCTTAGTTCTTCATCAATATCTTCGTTTTCACTTTCATCCAGCTCATTGAGGTTGTCAAGGTCCTCAAGGTCCTCAAGGTCCTTAAGTTCTCTAGTGTTATCGTCATGACCTTCATCAGCAGTCTCAAATTCACTCTCCTCTGATACAGGGTCAATTCCAAGTGTTATTCCCTCTTGTCTCATCTCCCAACGAATCTGTCTCAGGGCCTTCTTATGCTTTGCACTTGTCTCGTGAGACTTGAACTGTTTCTCACTTTTGAAGATCTTCTCGCATACAACACATTCAAAAACCTCTTGTTCCTCCTCCCCCTCCAGATCTTCGTCCTTATCAGAGGCAAAATGACTCTCCAACTCAGTGAAATCTTCATCGTTGAGAACCTGCCAACTCTGCGCCTCAAACTTGCCTCTTTGGGCAGCATTGGCAGCACGATCTCTCTCGATCTGTCTTCGGAGCTCTTCTTGCATCTTCTTCTTTCTCTCCTGTTCAAACTTGGCAGCGCCTTCCTTCACACGAGGATCTCTCTTTTTAACAAATGCTACGAAGCTTCTTACAGCTTCGTTGAACTCACGACGTGCAGCATCTCTCACCTTCTTGTTCTCTCTCTCCATTGCGCGCCTTGTTCGACGGTCTCCAGCCGTGGAGTATCTGTACTCATCCTTCCAAGAAAAAGTTTTCACTGTAGAGAAATTGGACCATGCCTGATAGAATGCTCTCACACTAGACGCATAATCTGAATGTAAAGTACCAAATTTCGGGTATAAGACGTTAACATCATCATCAGGATCATCATCCTGGTAGTGGGAGTATTTATCCAGTCCCTGTTGTCTTCCCGACAGGATTTCCTCCGAAGCCAACCTACTGAACAACTTCGTCAGTATCTGATACATTCCAGCTGGGGAATCGTCCTTCCTTGTGTATAACGAAGGATCGAAGAATTTGAGAATCTCCTCAACTGTAGTTCCTGAAACTTCAGGCTCAACGTACTCGTCGCCATTTCCATACACGTCAGAATCCTCTCTTAAAATCTGGGACTTGTGTGCATCATACCATGCTCTCTCTTGTGGATCTGAGAGCACTTCATAAGCCAGTCTTATCTCTGCAAACTTCTGAGTGGCTTCTTCAACGTTATCAGGATTCTTGTCAGGATGATACAGAAGTGCGAGTTTCCTATATGCCTTCTTAAGCTCCGAGTCGCTAGCTGAGAACGACACACCAAAGAGCTCATAGTAATCTATCTTCATTTCGTCGGGTATCTCAAAATAGCCGACGCCGAAACTTTTGTTCGCTGTACGAAGAGAAGAGAATGACATTGTTGAAAGGCCTCATCGACTCAGTACCATTTTTTTGAACAGCCACCCAGACACCACCTCATCTCTCGCCTATCGAACCATACATCTACAACTTTGAACAATCGTGTCATAAGTCATCATATTGAGCGTCTAAAGAATCATACTGTTTTGTTCAGCACCGAGTACAGTAGCTCGAGATTCTTGTACATCTGCGTTGTGCACTGTGTAAGGTGTTCTTTGCCTCTCTTGTCAGCCTCCATGTAAAAGTCCAGGCTCATATCCTCGTTGTACAAGAGCCTGTGGGTTTTAGAGACAAAGTCTCGGAGGATACCCTCATGTTGAAGCTGCACTGAGATTCCAGGTATCATCTTCTTTGTTTTGGAGAATGGAATTCCCAAGTTGATCAGTACATTCTTAATCACGTTCTGTGCTCCAATCAATGTTAGACGGTCAACTTCGGGGAGTTCAAGATCATCATATAATGACAATCCACATGGAGTTCTGTTTAAGAGCTCTGGGTATTTTCCTGGGATAACAGCGTCCTCGCTATTTCCACGTATATTGTTTAATTCTGTTTGTAGTTGGTCTTTGAGCGTCTTATAATCATCAGTGCTCTTCTTAATTGTCTTCTCAAGTTCCATAATCAGGGTCTTCAAAGAATCGTTCTCAGATTGTTTCTCCAAAGTGAGTTTATCCTTGATTTCCAGCATCTCCTTGAGACTCATATTTGTTCCCTTGACAACATTGGATTCATCACGTAATTCATCGTTAATGGCTTTGAGCCTTGAAATTTCGGCCAAGGACGTCTCCAATTCAGCATCATGTTTGCCCTTGAACTCTTTCAGTTCATTTACAAGTCTCTGAACTTCATTCTGGAGTGAATTCTTACTCTCTTTCAATTCCTCGTCCGATTTTCTGGCATCTTCAATTCTCAATGTGAGTTCTTCAATCTTAACGCTAAATTCTGCATTTTCTAACTCAAGCTCTGTCTTTTTCTTCTCCGTCTCGGCCAATTGTTCACGAAGGTATGCAAATTCATTAGTTTCCTTCTTTAACCGTTCTTCAAGTTCCTTGGTGCGAATATGTGAGGACCTGGATTCTCGTTCAGAGTTCTCAATCAGCTCTTGATGTTTGTTTAAATCATCTCTTGTCAAGACCTCAAACTGATCAGCCTTAACTCCACTTCTAAACTTCTCCACAAAGGTTAATCCACCATTGACCTCAAGTAAAAAGTGTTTCAAATCTCTCAACTCCTTTAACTCTTCGGCTTGTCTCTCCTGTTGTTGAACGATCTCTAACTGTTTTGTAGCTTGTACTTTCTCAGTTGAAGTCTGCTGAGGACGAACTTTGGAAGGTGTATCTTCGTCCAAATATGAAATATTAGATTCGTCATCAGATTTACCATCTGGCTCATCGCCGTCATCATCCGTAGCTGCAACATGAACTGTTTGTGCCAGCTTGGACAGCCTTGATTTCAACAGATCCTTTGGTTGAGCACCAGGAGGTACGTCCATTGGAGTAGACTGCGACAGCGGAATCCACGCTTTATCTGTTCCAGGGCTCCGATGGTCCTTACTGCTACCATTATTGCTGTAACCCTTGTCAGCTGTTGGTCTGGCAGCGTTCTTATCATCCATGACTTGGGTGTTGATCTGTGGCATGCGGACCTTCTTTGTAGCTGGTGCCGGCAGTGATGGCTTTGGGACTTGTTGAGTGTTCGATAGCTGTGAGTCAAGGTAGTGAGCCACTTCCATAACGGACATGTCGTTGAACTGGGGGAGATCTGGTGCCACTATGGAATCGTCTGGGTCTGTGTTATCATAGAGGAACGAGTCCTTCCCAGTATCTGTAGTGAATGCGAACATGGATGACTTAGGGTAGCAACTGTGAGCAATGGGTAGACTGATGTGCGGGCTGTGAATGAAGAGCTGAATTTGAAGTTGTGGAAGTTGCGATGGAGACTCTCCGTGCTATGTGGGTTGACTTTGCTGTTCTGGCGAGACTGCGGAAGAAGTAGGAACTGTAATCAATTCGTAGTTGGGTGTAGCCGGCGAGTTGGAAGTTAGTGGCCCGGCAACAGTAGGCTGTCTGCGGAACGTACTAACTTTGTGTCGCGTTTGGTGTGGTTGCCTTGGTTTCCTGGGCATGGAAATCTTTGTATCTTTGTGGCTTTGTTTACATTTTGGAAGACATTATAAAAAGTAAACACAGAGGATTTCTTCGCGAAACCATGGTAGGGACACATGACCTCGCACTTCTGATCCAGCTTGGTCAAGTAACTAACAGTAAGCATCTCATCTACAACTTGATTTTATCGATCCAAATCCAAAAAAAAAGATTACCTTCTATGATGTATATACCCAGTTATGCGCCGATTGCAATTAATTCTTTTTTATAATTATGAGATTTTTTTTTCTTTTATCGATCAGTACTGATGCGTGTGGATCTCTTCGCTGTGCTCCACCTTGATGAGGGGTCTGTACTCTGGCTTCCACATCTGATGTTTCACCCATTCCACACACTCGTCAAAGTCTCTTGGAACACTGACGTACTCATCCCTACCAGGCTTAATTTCATCCTCAATTCTGGCGTTACCTTCCTTCAAAGCCTGCAGAATGACAGCGGCGGCAACTTTAGCAGAAGTGTCGTTGATAACTTCAAGCGGTGGTAACAAACCAGCCTTTGGATCCTCGTCCAATGGAGAAAGGGCAGCAAGCTGGTCAACAGCAGCGGAGATCATGGTGTCGGATATCACCTTAGCTCTAGAAAGAACAGAGCCAAGGCCGATACCTGGGAATGTGAAACAGTTGTTGTTCTCAGAGATGACCCATCCATTAACTGGCTTGAATGGTGAACCGGTCGCAACCATAGCATTGTTGTCAGTCCACTCCATCAAATCTTCTGGGACAGCTTCGTGAAGTCTGGTTGGGTTAGAAAGTGGGAAGATGATTGGACGAGGATTGAACTTGTACATCTCTTGAACAATCTGTTTTGTAAAGGCACCGGCCTGAGTGGAACAACCAATCAAACAAGTTGGCTTGATCTTCTTGACAACCTCATATAGAGACTTGGTGTCAATTCCCTCCCAGTCGGAAGCCTTATCGGAGTAAAGGTGTTGGTCAGGGGTAGACGTATCTTGCATGTTGTCGAGGATCAAACCACGAATATCCATGGTGTGGATCTTAGCTCTAGCCTCCTCTGCGGTAATTCCCTTTGTCACCATGTGGTTGACAATCTGATCTGCGATACCGAGGCCAGCAGAACCAGCACCATAGATGACAATTTCAGACTCCAAGAGCTCTCTTTTGGTGTGCTTCAAGGCGGCTGTCAGAGAAGCCATAACGACAGCGCCGGTACCCTGGATATCATCGTTGAAACAAGCAAGCTCGTTTCTGTATCTTTGAAGCAATGGTCTACCAGTGGTAACACCGAAATCTTCGAAATGAAGCGTGGCAGATGGGAATCTCTTCTTAAGAACTTTGATGAACTTGTCAACAAATTTATCGTATTCTTCACCACGAACTCTTTCGAATCTGTTACCCATGTATAAATCATCCTTCAAGAGCTTCTTGTTGTTTGTACCAACATCGAGACAAACTGGAATAACACGACCTGGGTGAATACCACCGCATAAGGTCATGAGTGCAAGTTTGGAGATAGCGATACGAACACCACCGACACCTTGGTCTCCAATTCCAAGAATACCTTCACCATCAGAAACGACAATGTAATCAACATCTTTGTCCTCACCAAAGTTGGCCAATCTTCTATCAATTGAGTCTGGATCTGTAATGTCAAGGAAGCAACCTTCTGGTTTTCTAAATCTATGGGAGTAGGCAGCAATGGCATCACCTTCAGTTGGAGTATAAATGATTGGAACCAACTCTCTAATATGGCGTCTGACAAGTTCGTAAAAGAGAACCTTGTTCTGCACTCTCATTGAGGAGCAGAAATCATTCTTAGCCAGTGGTGTCTTGAGGAAAGACAATTGCTTGTAAGCTCTTTCAACTTGATCGTTAAGATCATTCACCTGGGCAGGCAGCAGGCCTTCGAGGCCGAAAGCAGAACGTTCTTCGTGACTGAAAGCGGAACCCTTGTTGAAAAGAGGGGAGTTGAGCAGTTGGAAGCCAGTGAGCGAACACTCGATCGGACCGTCAACGGAAAGTCTCGTGGATTTTGGAGTGTTGAACTGTCTGATAGCCTCGGCACCAATAGGTGTCTTCTTGGTGACAGTGTCCTTGAATTGGTGGTGGTCCTTGCCGGCTGTAGCGTCGCGTGTGGTGGAGGCCATGGCGGGAGTAGATGTGGTTGAGAACTCTCGGGTCATGGCTTTGAGATGAAGCCTCGTTGTCGATCTCAACATGGCGAACACAGCGGGGCGACTTGGGTCTTTTTAAACAAGGAGATGGGTTGACACAATCCTGAGATACTCTAGGGAGAATTCGGAACTGCGGATAAATGTCGCGTTGGGAGTGGTGAACCGTGTTCGCTTGTTCCCGGGATGAGCAATCGATAAGAAACACCTTGACAATGGACCTCCAAGGGCCAGGGGGGAAAGGAACAGCAGTTTATACCACATCGAGAAGAGCATGAGCAGGCCATGTGCTGCGCCTACCGGTGAAAAATCCAGCCGCGCTTTTCCGGTAGGAGCACACCTCGCAGACGCGCTTTGGCACATTCTTGAACCGGGAAGACCCGGTGCCGTTCAGCTTTCTTTCCCTGGGCAAGGGGCACTCTGTGCCGAGTCCATCCCTGCTTTTCCGCTGCTCTAAACGCCCACAATAGCAGCCACAATCGATGCCCAAACACCAGCTACACGAGGACCCAAAGCGGGGCACACCCCAGCGAACATGGCAGCGTTTTGCGAGCATCGGAGGCGCCCGGAAACGCGGGCGGAGGAGTACCCTAAACCAGCAACCACTACACCATCTCACACATCCCGAAAAGATCCGACGCAAAGCTTGAAGGAGCCCGAGAACGGACAATGCACGAAAATGGACGTGGAAAGTTGGAAAGTTGACCCAATCTCCAGCCCCAGCCGGGCGCTCACCTCAGGACAGGGATCTGGCGAGAGCAGGGAGGGGGGAAGTGGGCCGTCTCGGCGCCCCTGTGTAGCCTCTCAGCCACCCGATTGACGGGACATGGGCCCGGCCATCCAGTCCCATCCCGAGCGCCCACCGTAGTGACTCACCACCATCCCGCCCTCCCATACAAACTGCTGCTTTGTGTACCTGGGACGAGCGGGAGCGTGGAAACCTGCCCTAAGCCGCAGGAGTGTGGCGCCTACCGCGTCTCTCTGGCCCCCTTCTTCAACGCTTTTTTGCCTTGGGCGGCCGCCATTTTCCACCTTTCGAAGCGGGGGCCATGGCTTGGAACCCCGCTTTCCACCAACAAAGGGACTACACTTGCATGGTTGGAACCTCTGTGGTGTGCCGATGCGGAAGGTGCTCGGGTGGGTGCGAAATGCGGGCCCTGTGATTTGCCCGGGTGCCCCTTGTCTTGGGGCTTGGGGAAGCAGATAGCCAGATAGCCTACACTGTCTGGAGCCTGTGGCCCTGGAGCCTACCGACGGGGCGGGTCGACGTCTATTGTTAAAACCACACCCAGCGCCGCACTTCGGACTTGCAGCAACAAACGTCAACCCCCGGGCGCGCGCCCTCTCTCTGTGTCTCTGTGTCTCTCGCCAACAGCTTCTTTCTGCCACATAGGTTTTTATGCGCGAGTTGATCCGGGCGCCGGGCTCGCCTGCTCCATCTCCGGGTGGGTTTGCGTCTTGGGAAGTGGTCTTTGCTGATACGCGGTGTTCAGCTTCATCCGTCTGGTGATGTGTGTGGTGCAGGAGCCGCCGGGGGAGTGTTTGGGCTAAACACCGACCTGTGTTGGCGATGTGGGGCTCCAACACTAGAGCGATGATGGTGGGGCGTCGTTATATATGCTGCGAGGAGCTTCAACGTGATACATCGTGGACAAGCCAGGAAAAGGCTGCATCTTGGGACTGACCACTGCCCAGCTCCGCCGCAGAATAAAAACGCAGCTAGTACACTAGGAATTTTTTTAGGTCATCTCGATCTGTCGAAGCCACTCATGTGTTGAGCAAGGAATATTCAAGCCGGCACTATGTATCTGGAATCAATAATTAGATTTTGTTTTGGTTACAGTGGCCTTTCAGTATCGCCTGTCTTAGAAGGAGTTGAAAAGCGGTGTGCTTGTAAAGCAGCGCGCTTGGAAAGCTGTTAGCTCGTTGCCAAACTCTAAAAGCTACATATATTCAAGGAGAACAGACCCGTTTTCCCTCTTTGTCAGGCCTCCCCACAATAGCAAAACCAACGACGGACACCGCGACGTAGCAGTGATAATCCAGTAAAAATAAAATGAATTTCGAATGACTTTGCACCTGTTGATTCCTGAAGGGTAACCAGCCATGTCCGCTCAATCTGCGGGCGTTTATTCATAACCCAACATAATTAGTCTCTTCGAACAAAATCTTGCAGACAAACTGGCCTTGGTAGTAGTCTGCTCCTCGGCATTTTTTTTAGACGAGTCCCGAAAATTGGCCATTTCAGCAAAGTAGGGCTGGCGGACTTTCGGAGAAATCTAAATCCCGTCTGGCATAAAATCTTCCGGAAATTTACTTTTCTGTTCAAGGCCTTTCTGATTCTCACTCATCAACGTGAACTGAGATGCTCACGTTAAAATATCATCACCATTTATAGGTTTTCGAAGTTTGAATGTTATCTATGAAGTCCTCTTTTCCCTTTTTTGCTTTTTTGATTTCGGCAACGTAAAACTGGTTCTCTGGGGAGGCACACAGCCATTTTCCCCGCAAAAACATGTTGTACTACAACTCTCGCGCGGCGCTACTTGCGCCCTACTTTGGCTATACAATTGGCCATCGTTGGACCATTATCATCTCGGCTACTTTTTGTTTACTCTTTGCTTCGTGTGTGAACAAAGGTACTAATTTGAGAGACGACACAGTTTCTTACAGGATTCCAATTGCCTAGTTAGCAAGAAAGACAACGATGCTGCCAGTTGACCGTCCAGTTCTTATAGACGATCTCGGTGAGATTGGTACTAACTTCTAATATGAGAGCCCCTAAGCGAGGGCACTTGGGCAGACTATCTCAAGTTGGGTAACTCTCATTCAAAGAGAGTATTTACAGGTACTGCTCTTCAGGCTTTCCAACATTTGACTGGTATTAAATTTATCTTCTTCTACAGAAGTACCTTCCGCTACAATTCTGGTATTGGCAACTAATTTTTCATATCCCTTGCTCTCAACATTGTTAAGCTTAGCGCTGCCGTGCCAGGGATCTTGCTCATTGAAGTTTTTGGTCGTCGTTTGCTTTTACTCGCAGGTGCGGCTGGCATGTGCCTCTCTGAATTTCTTACTGCTATAATTGGTGCAACCACTGACTCTGATTCTGCTAATAAATGTATGGTCGCCTTTACTTATATTTTTATTGCCCTTTTCGCAGCCACTTGGGGTCCAGTTGCTTGGGTTATCGTTGGTGAAGTTATGCCATTGAAAATCAGAGCTAAGTCTGTTGCCATTTCTATTGCTTCAAACTGGTCATGGAACTTCGCCACTGCCTATACTACTGTGTACCTTGCTGATGATGTTCCAGGTTCTGGTAGTCTTGATTCCAAAGTGTTCCTCATCTGGGGTGGTTGTAACATCCTCTGTTTCATCTTTGCTTTCTACTTTGCGTATCAGACCCAAGAACAACACTTTGGAGAAAATTGATGAGTTATAAGATAATTTTAGAGCTTCTTGGAGATATAAGAACTTTGTTACGACTATTTATGTTTTCTCCAGAAAGAATGCTGGTGATGATGTCTTCGAGAACAAGGCTATGAAGAGACAGAGAAAGTAAAAGGTGGCGTGCTGGAAGATAACTCTCCTGTTTCTTCTCAGGTTTGAATATTTCCAAAAGTAATAACATCTTCGTTTTCAATTTATGCTCATTACTCTCGGCGGGTTTCTCATTTTGATTTTATTTAAGTAGAAAGGCTTTGTGCTATAATACATCGGAAGAATCTATGTGGCGCGTACCGTAGTAGCTCGCGAGCTTTTTCCAAACATTATTTATGTCGTATTCAGTTAGACATGATGGTGGAAGGCTAAAGCGGTAACTCGACGAGATGTTTTCCCGTAGTTTGAGACCTGTTGTTCTGTCCACCAGACTTGTGAGACTCCAGAGCTCTCTGGCGTACCAGGATGCCCTGGTGATGCTCAAGAACGAGCTCAAATCTGCAATGAAGGAAAAGAACAAAGTGAAGAAGGACACACTTAAGGGTCTACTCTCGGATATCAGATACAAGGAGATCGACACCAAGCCATCACAGCACAATGAGTTCCTGCTGTTTGAGCTTTACTCTAAGGCGATCGCTCAGAGAAAGGACTCTGCTGCGGAATACGTCAGGTTTGGAAGAGAGGAACTTGCAGAGAAGGAGAACCAGGAAATCGAGCTCCTTGAGGGATATTTGAAACAACTTCCTGTGGCATCACAAGAGGAAATTGAAGCCAAAGTAAAAATATTTTTGGATGATATTCAGAAAGATGGGCCTTTGAAAATCGGCCAAGTATTTGGCAAGGTTCAGTGGGACGTCGTGAAGAACGAATGGAAAGCCTCTGAATCCAGTGTTAGGGCCGCCATCGCCAAAACGCACAAGCAAATGTCCAAATAATTCATTATGAGCTATTTGTATATAGGAAAGACCACCAGTTTTGTATATATGGAAAAAGATAGGCTTGCCCGAATAATACACCGCGTAGATTGGACAAAAAATAAATAATGAGCGATTCACGCATCTGATTGTAGAAACTTCCCATAACACAATCTCCTATTTAGGCAACTTCGGAGTCTATATATATATAAAAGTATAATCTACTGTCGGCGCATCGGAAACCAGTTTCCTCGCGGGAAACACGATATCTAAAACGGAAATGGACCCTCAGGTAAGGACTTTCCTTTTTCGGACTAGCAGACGCGAAAAGGAAAAAGAATTCACAGACACGTCCCTTTTCTCACCTTTTTGATTTTATCTTTCACCGTTGTTCACGGAGGAAAACCAGTATACTTTTAATTAAGTCTGCTTTCTGGCTGACAAGTTTTCACCCTTTTTCTTTTCCTATTTATTACCTATTCATCGCAGTTCTAAGCCTTTTATCTACACTGCTCTTATATCTGATCCCCCATTGATCCACACTCACCAGCCATGAGAGATTACAAAGTGGTGGTTCTGGGTGCTGGAGGTGTTGGCAAGTCCTCATTAACTGTGCAGTTTGTTCAGGGAGTTTACATTGATTCATATGATCCAACAATTGAGGATTCATACCGCAAACAGATCGAGGTGGATGGGCGTGCCTGTGACTTGGAGATCTTAGATACCGCAGGAGTGGCTCAGTTCACAGCGATGCGCGAGTTGTACATTAAATCTGGCAAAGGATTCCTTCTGGTGTACTCCGTGACTGATGAGTCCTCCCTTGAAGAGCTCTTGGCGTTGAGGGAACAGGTGCAACGTATCAAGGATTCGACCAACGTGCCGATGGTTCTTATCGGTAACAAATGTGATCTCGTTGATGAGCGTCTATTGAAACCAGAGGATGGTATTGCCATTAGTGAGAAATGGGGACGTGTCCCCTTTTATGAGACCTCTGCGATGCATAAGACCAATGTTGATGAGGCATTCATTGACGTTGTGAGACAAATCATGCGTAATGAGACGTTGGAGAATCAAAGGCAATCAGCTGCAGCTCAGCAACAGCAGACTTTCAATGGACAAAGTCTGAATTCCAGTGCCAATACATCTTCAAAGACATCACCAACGGACTCGTTACCTTCACAGAATTATGCTACACAAAACGCCCAACCTAAGCCACTTGGTAAAGTGGGAACCTCTGCAACTCCAAAGAAAAAGAAGAAAAAATCAAGTTGTACTATTCTTTAAAAGCATATTACTCATGTATTTCCTTTGCCCAATCGTCATATGTCATCTTATCTTTCTGGCTGTTCTACTCTACGCCGTTTTCTTGTCTAATTTCTACGTCTTTATTTCATTGATTGGAAGAAATGTCGTTCGTAACTCATCCTCTTATTATGCACTCTCAAATACTTAGCCCTTAAACGATTGAAACTGAGTAAAAATGTAAAGTATTTTTTTAAATTCCGCCTCTTTCCGTCAATGCGGGCTATCTTTAGGCTTTTTGTAGTCCTTCTTCGTCCCTCCAATATGCCTCTCATTCTCCGGCTTCCAACTTCCCTCAAACATATGACGAACGTAAGCATCTGGATGGTCCGGAGATTTAGAGCCCATGTGGCCCACTCCTGGAGAGAATCCAGTAATTGGCAGCACCAGCACATCATCTACAACAACGGGTTTGGTCATCAATGTGAAGAAATGCCAATCAATACCATCGCGCTCAATGCTGAGGCCCTTGTTGTATTCGTTTGGTGGAGTCAAATTAACAATTCTTGCCTTTGGGTCATAATTGATTATAGCATTCATGTACTTGAACACTTCATCAGTGAAGATCCCTGGGCCAGTCCAATTCATGATGTCATCACCGGCATCTTTTCCTACAACTTTGTTCAAGGTGTTATCTTTGGCCTTTTGGAGTGTAATCTCTGTGATGCGTGCGATCAATTCACCAAGCATTGGGTGTCCTGGTTTGGCCTGTATGGTCCATTGGCAGAACTGGACACGCTTGGCGTAATACGTGTTCCAATCTGGTCTGTCAGGGTCAGCTTCAATTCCCACCACGAGCCCAGCATTGTTAATACTGTCATATATTGTCTCGTTATTAGAGACCCAAGTTGTTGCAGGCTTGAGCCCCACGGTGTCAACATCCGAGTATATGCCTCCACGAGCGAAGAGGATCAGATATCTAAAGAAATCTGCCTTCAGGATGGGTTTTGGCAACAGCTCATAGGCCTGAAGCACCTGTGGGACTGTTTGGTAGAGATGTTTCACCAAGTCATGAGCAACGCTGTCTGGGACCAACGAATAAACGTGATCTGGGTTACGCTCAATCCACTTCGTAGTGAATTTATAGAATTCCTTGGCAAATTGTGGGGAATCCCTGGCGTATTTCCAAGTTTGCCATATTAATCTTGGGATTGGCTGTGATGGCTTGTATGGGTACTGAAAGTGGAGCTGCTCTCGCAATGAGGCGTTTTCAGGCAGCCTATCCCATAGAGATGTGTCCTGCTTAAATGTCTCAATAGAAGGCCTTGTCAGATGATCTGAACTCGCCTGTTTGATGGACTCTAATATTTGGTTGTTGGAGGATGCCACCCCATAGATAGACTTGTACAAGTTGATGAGACAGAACAGCGTGATACACGCTACAAGAGCAGTCTTGGCGCGTTTACTTCTGTAAATGACTTTCCAGTGTGATTTTGAGGACATTTGGCCGAAGTATCGGTCTTTTTATGGCTGAAATCTGTTGAATTGACAATTGTAAGGAATTATTAAAGGGATGAAACTGGTGTTGAGCAGCGTTGCTAAGAATGGAACCTAGCGCGAAAGCGGGACAAAGAAACTGGATTCCGGGTAATTAACATTCTTTTAATTTCTACAATTTCTGCAGGATTTCACTGGCTAGATGGGTATTATTGAGGTTATTTCTGTGATTCATTTTCAAGATATTCCGTCCATAATGAAACAAAGCTTTCTCTGGCCTGTCTGGTTCTGGAAGCCGTTGCGTTATGTGCCAAACCGGCCTGGATACGTTTATCTTCGTCCCAATTCAAATAATTGGAAATCAGTTGCAAGACCTCGAATTTTTTGGTATCTCCACGTGGGAAACTGAGGAATGAAATGAATAGATTAGAGACAAGCTCTTTATCGACCGTCTCTGCGTCACTGTTTCTCTTGATCAATTGCAGGGCCTTCGTGAGATGTTCATTCAGGATAACAGCTTCATGGCGGAGCTTCCCAATTTGTAGCTGCTTTTCTTTGACTTCTTGCTCTAGTTTATTGACCTTGGTGACTTCCTGTACCAATATCGCATTTTGTGATTTCAAAGATTCGTATTGTTGTCTGTGTAATTCCAATTCCGTCTCCAAGCTTTTGAATGAGTTGAGATGCTTCTCGGTAGCCGCATCAAACTCCTTTTGTAATCTCTTCAAATCTTCATTTGCAGATTGATTCAGCGTTTGAAATGACTTCTTCTCTCTTTCCAGTCTTGAGATCGTGTCTTGGAGATCTTTCACTTTATCACCCAAATCAGTAATGTCATTGTTTAAAGAGGAGTTCACAATCTTATCATTTTCCAAAGTGATGATGTATTCTTCATTAGTCTGTTTCAACTTTTCAATATTTTTCTCCAAATTATTGTTTGTTGTGGTCAGTGACCTTCTCTCGATGGACCAACTGGACTCTTTCTCCTCTAATTCGGATCTGAGAGCTCTTAATTCATCGCTAAGACGATCGCATTCTGCATTGAGGGACTCGCTCTCCTCTTTTAGGACACTGACAATCTTTTCATAATCGAGGATCTCCTTTTGTAAAGTATCAGTCTTCTTCTTCAACTGTAGATTCTGTTTTTCATATTCTTCCAGTTGTTCTTTTGTTTCCTCCAATTCTGTTTGGTTCTCCTTCATTTTGCTGAAAACAGACTTCATAGATCCTAGTCTACTCAAAAGGGCTTCGTATTGAACTTGCACTTTATCTCTCTCTTCTTCGGTATTTTTCAATGTTACTTTCAGCCTCTCTACCTCGTCATCATGGGAAACCTTAGTATCCTTAACCTCTCTATCTTCGATTTGATTCAGCTTCATAGTCAGCTCCACTACTTTCAGTTCCAATTCCTTCACCCTTTCATCATCTGTTTCTCTACCTTTAACGCCAGTTTCAACACTTGATCCATTCTGATTCTCTTCTCCGCCATGGTCAGCCGATTCACAAACCAATTCTCCCTTGGAGTTCTGGGTGTCTGTTTCATCATTGCACGCACCATTATCGACAGTCTGACCTGTTTGACTGTTTGTAGCCTCCTTTGTGCCAACTTTAACTTCATCTGAAGATGTAATAGCTTCGCTTGGCTCCGGTGATGTCTCTGTATATTCTTCATGTTTGGGGCCATTGGACTGTGCCTTGTTGGACTTTTTGTTATTCTTCTTTTTAGCCATCTGGTAGTGATGACTATGACACTTTAATTTATGGTCTCAGTGCTGCTCTGCCTCTCCTTTCCGTGCCGGCAGTGTAATTTGTTGATGAGTCTGCTAGTGTTGATGCTGGTGACGTTGACCGAATTTAATCGTCGATTCTGGGCATAAACCCAAAGTCTTTCCAGTCCTAATAGTCCTCTTTATGGGCGTTCTTGTCTTGCGGGTCTGAGACTCGCGACTTGGGGTATCAATTACGCGTCCTGTTTTTCCTTTCAACGCGTCTTTGCCCATTTTGCTTTTCTTTGTTTGTGGTTCAACAATCTTCCAGTTGAGTGCCAATTGGTTACATTGGTTGATTCGAGAGTCAGGATGGTGGACATCAGGGACTTCTTCGGGAACACGAAGAGCGGAACCACTAAAGTGAGTAGCATTATATGGCATGTGCGTGTCCTGGTGGCACTTCATACTAACAGTTTACTACAAGAAGAACTCTCCCAAGAAAGAATCGAAAAAACCGAAGAGAGAAATTGAAACAATTGATTTGGATTATGAGGATGAGGATCAGACTAAACCCGTGAAAAGGGCTAAGAAGCCTCCGACTGGAACCAAATCATCTTTCTTTGAAAAAAAGCCAGTTGTTCTTGATGTTGAGGATGATAAAGATTTTAAGATGTCACAAGATAAAGATGATGTTGATGACAATTTTGGCGATGATGACGATGAGTTCATGGATGAGTTGGACAGTATAAAAGAAATCAAAGTCCAAAAAGCTACTCCAATGTCAGAGCCGCAACCTAAACAGAAGGAAAAGGGAAAGACACAAAGTCCAAAGAAGGCATCAAAACTTCCAAAGGGAGAAGGTGCAAAGAAAGAGACAACGGTTTCAAAGACAGAGCTGTCAAAAAATAGTGGAGTCACAGCTGAGGAAATCCTCGCCAAGATCCCGGATGCTGAACTTCCTGAAGACATCGCCACGGGTGAAGGCTCCGGATTCAATTATCGTGATTTCAAAGCACGCCAATCAACATTGCCATCTTCAGCTGGCGTTATCGAAATTCCAGAAGGAGCCCCAAATTGTCTCACAGGATTGACCATTGTGTTTACCGGTGTTTTACCAAACATCCCGCGTGAAGATTGTGAGGCATTGGCTAAAAAATATGGTGCCAGAGTCACCAAGTCTATTTCTTCCAAGACTTCATTGGTAGTATTGGGAGAAGAAGCTGGTCCAAGTAAAGTGAAGAAGATCAAGCAGTTCAAGATTAAAGCCATTAATGAAGAGGGATTTCTGCAATTGCTCAAAGGAATGCCTGAAGAAGGGGGAGATGGTGATGTTGCCGAGAAGGCTAGAGCCAAGAGATTAGAAGAAGAACAAAGAGCAGCTGAAGAATCTAAGAGGATGATTGAAGAGGAAGCAAAAGACGCGAAGAAGAAACAAGATGCAATCAATGCTGCATATAAATCTGGAAAGCCGGTCAATTCTTCCAAATTACTCACGGATGCAGATAAGCTTTGGACCACAAGATACGCACCAACAAAATTGGATCAGATATGTGGCAATAAATCCTCGGTAGAAAAATTGAGACAATGGCTAATGAATTGGGAAAAGACGTTTGGGAATAAGAAGCCATCAAAGGGAGAATCTGAATTCAGGGCTGTGCTAATTCATGGACCGCCGGGGATTGGTAAGACCACTGCAGCTCATCTCGTTGCCGAATCCCTTGGTTATGACGTTATCGAGAAGAATGCATCTGATGTTCGCTCTAAGAAGCTCCTGCATGGCACTATTGGAGGGATATTGAACAATTCCTCTGTGGTAGGGTACTTCCAACCAAATGAAACGAAGTCTGTGAATAACAATAAGTTTTGTATCATCATGGATGAGGTCGATGGAATGTCTGGTGGAGATAGAGGAGGTGTGGGGGAATTGGCTTCATTCTGTCGAAAAACTCAGGCGCCAATGATCCTGATTTGTAATGATAAATCATTACCGAAAATGAGACCGTTTGACCGTGTCACACTGGATTTGCCCTTCAGGAGACCGTCGGCAAGGGAAATGAAATCAAGATTGATGACCATTGCTTTGAGGGAGCATATCAAATTAGATCCTAACGTCATTGATCAGATCGTCGCTGCCACTAATAACGATATAAGACAGATCATCAATTTGTTGTCCACTGTGTCAAAGACTCAACAGAGTATCAATGCGGATAACACAAAGGGAATCACAAATGAATGGCAGAAGAACGTTGCTTTGAAGATTTTTGACATTATTCCGAGGTTGTTAAGTGGTCAGCTCTATTTGGAAAACTCCCCGGTACCTCTTTACAAAAAGATGGAGTTTTATTTTGATGATCATGCGTTTGTACCGCTTATGATGCAGGAGAACTATCTTAACACGAGACCAATGAAAGGTGCATCCAAGTTGGCACATTTAGAATTGGCCTCTAAGGCGGCAGATTCTATAAGTGAGGGGGACATTGTGGACGCAAAAATCCACAGTGCCGAACAGCAGTGGTCTCTGATGCCTCTTCACGCCATTATGTCCTCAATTAGACCGGGCTCGTTTGTCGCCGGAGCATTAACTGGCCGTGTCAACTTTGCTGGGTGGCTTGGACAGAACTCCAAGGCTGGTAAATACTATCGTCTATTGACGGAGTTGCAGTACAAATCTCGACTTAGAACTTCAACAAGTGCACAAGAATTCAGGCTGGAGTATATTCCGATTTTGGCGAAGAAGTTGTTAGCGCCGTTAACCATTAATGGAGCTGATGGAATCCCACAAGTTATTGATCTGTTGGACGAGTACTATCTCTCCAAGGCGGACTGGGACTACTTGATGGAGTTCCCTATCGGTGCAGATTCTACTGTGGGACTTCTCAAGAAAATTCCAACGGCTGTAAAGTCCAAATTCACAAGAAATTATAACAAGATGTCTCATCCGGTGTCTATTATCAAGACCGGCCAATCAACTGGAATCTCTAAAAACACGCATGATAAACCTGATTTGGACGATGTCGTGGAGACAGATGATGAAGCTGCTGAAGAAGAAGAGGATTTATAACTTTAATTCATTGTCAATACTCATATTTTATGGCGAATTGTAAAGTAATGATTTGCATTGCACACAGTAAACCCGGACACCATGATACAGAATATGAGAGAAGCGGATGGCAAAATTCATACACTCAATACTCCTCTATTCACAGCACAGAATTGACTGATAAATGAGGGAAGTGTCACCGAAATGCAAGAAAATGACCATATTTAAAGCTCAACTATCGATACTGGGCCTTCCAAACGAAATACTGGTAAAGATCCTGAAACAAATTGACGACTTGTTCGAATACTTCAAGTTAAGTCTTGTTTGTAAACAATTTCAACAAATTATTAAGCAAATAGTACTGGTATGCGGAGATTTTATTCATGAACCTAGTTATTTCCGCTCGATTTGCAGTCATTATTTGCCACTGGCAAAGACTGAATCGACAGAAAGAAAGAAAGGATTGGAGACGATACGACGGTTCTCATTCTTGATCTTCGCCTATTCCAATGAACTTGACATTTCCCAAGATTATCTCTTAGAGTTAACTAGGGCCGTTAGACCAAACCAAAAGCTTGTGGAAGTTTATACAGATACGAAGGCAGTAAAGATTGGATTCGCTGAGGAAAGGCAGTATGATCAGGTTGCCGAGACAGTCTTTTTGAATCAATCCGATTTGATCATCAATGAGATCTTGGAACGGAATGGAGATATAATTGGATCAGGACATCATTACGAGTTCTGGAACATCAAGGAATTACCCCATTTTTATTTCCATCCGACAGCTTATGATTTCAAGATTTCCTCGAAGAGTTTAGAAGTGTTGAATGGGATTACCAGTTGTAATATGAATGAACCAAGACTGCCCTATTTACAGAAATTCCTGGAGCTATCTTACTTGCCCAATTTGAAAGAGATCAAAGGAATTGCGATTGAAAGTGGGAGTTCGTTCGAGATGTTTAGTCGGTTTGGCCATTTGGAGGTGTTGATTCTACAGTCTGCCTATGCCGACTCTTTACCCGTGGGACAGGGATTAGTGACGTTGAACAAGTTAAAGCATTTGGATATTAGTGGTAATTCGATCTGCTTGAATAATGTATCCTTTCCGCTATTGGAAAAATTATCACTACATCTTCATGGCTCTTTTGAGCGGCGATTTGAGGAATCTTTATCCTTTGGCAACCTTTTATTACCAAACTTGAAATCATTGGAGCTGGAAATCACCTCTGTTCCACAAGCGTTGACGTATTTACTACGTTCACTGGCTCCATTATCATCATTGAAGCGGGTTTCCATTGTTTCTAATTCCAAATCTTTTGTTATGTCAAATGAATTGATTAATGCGATGACCTCCCTTGAAAGCCTGTCATTAAGTCACAATGATATCCATGACTTGCCTAACCAGGAGGATTATTTCGTGAAGGATGATGACCAATTTATATTGGACTTACCATCACTGCAGAGCTTATCATTGCTAAACTTTGATAAATTCAACCATTCGTTGATGAAGGGGGTTTATCCATCGTTGAAGTCATTGTCCATAACGCTACGAACCACACCACGTGAACAAAGTTTTGTCATTGATGAATCGCATTACCCTCAGCTGGAGCAGCTGACCGTGGATTACAGCAACAACTATGCCCACGTCCAGGACTGCAATCTTTCATTGACGGTGGACATTGCTGACCTTCAGGTCATTTACTCCAACCAATTGATTGACCCTCGGAGAGTCGAATACAAGAGAGTTGGTAATGTCTTGGTCGGCACTTTTTAGATTACCACCACAATAGTGGACCTGTGACGGCGATTCGGCAATGATGCCATAGATGCGAAATATAATGTTAGCGGGGCCCGCCCACAGGCGGCGTCGAGCATATGAGTAATGAACAGCGAGCCATTGCGCTTTGGTATGGATCAAAAACGAGTCAATTGGTAGTCTACTATCTGCGCATAAGCGCAAAATAAGTATTCTAGTTACTCGGAGCCTTAGCCTGGCTTGCGAAACGAGTATGCGTGCACCTGCTCTGGCGGCCTTAATGGAGATTACTAATGGTTATATCCGATACACCCCCGTCGCATTTATTGTCTCCCGTTCCTCATTTCCGTAAAATTGGCTGCTCTGTACGAGCCAGAAGGCACTGTAGCCGAGAATATACGCTGAGGAATTAGCGGACACCAAAAAAGTGTGGGGCAAAAAAAAAAGAGGAAGAGGAGACCGACGATAAGCTGGATCAGATGCGCACACCAACAACTACTGTAATCCAATTGCCCGTGAGGCATAAACACAGAATGATGACAACGTTTCTTCGCCGCATGAGAGTAGTGGGGGGGACACCCCCAACCATACAACAAACAGCAATTACCCAGACCGACAGGACTACGAGGTAGCACCTCCACGGGCCACCCCCTTCTAAAAAAGTCCCTCGGTGGTGGCCGCTCCGACGATGGGGGCGTCGGGGATGTTCCTGGCACGGACATAAATGGCAGGCCTTGAATATTGCGTATTGTCCTTGGTGCTTTCGCTCTAATTCGTCCACTGGAGTGGGCCTCCGTGCACGAAATTTCACCATGAGTTCTATCACTGCTGAGGCAGGACTCTCAGAGACCATTGCCTCTTTCCCCCCAACCCTCATCCCGATGGTAGAGGGATGAGGAAGATGCAAGCGAACGAGCCAGAGGTTTTTCCGGATCACGTGCTCAAGGCCGCGAAAATTTATACGGGTCGTTTCCTTCCGTTCTGTCCCAGCGCCCCCTCCCGCTGCTTTAAATTCCTTTGGCCACCCGGATTTCCTTGTGCTGTGCCCTCCCCGTTTGTATAGTTTCTGTTCAGTTCAAGGATAGTGTGTTGGGTTGCGAGATTGATCCACCTAAGATTGAATTTGTCAGTGTGTCCATCTGTGCCACACCTGGATTACTCATCTCATCTCATCTCATCTTTTGACAGGAAGAAGCATCAATAATGCCTGTGCAATTCACCGAGAACACTGCAATTGTGGTGTTTGGCGCCTCTGGAGACCTTGCCAAGAAGAAGACTTTCCCTGCCCTGTTTGGTCTGTTCAGAGAGGGCCATCTGTCAGCCTCATCGAAGATTTACGGGTATGCTCGTTCATCACTGGGCACTCAGGAGTTGCGGGACAGGATCAGAGGCTTCTTGAAGGCCAAGACCGATGCTGCCAAGGCGAAAGTCGAGCCATTCCTTCAGTTGGTGCACTACATTTCAGGCCCTTACGATAAACCTGATGGATTTGTTGAGTTGAACGCTGAAATTGAGTCCTTTGAGAAGGAGAGAGGCGTTACAGTACCACACAGACTGTTTTACTTGGCTCTACCGCCATCCGTCTTCGTTTCCGTCGCTGAGCAAATCAAGTCGAACGTCTACGCAAAGAACGGTGTCTCCAGAATCATTGTCGAGAAACCGTTTGGTCACGACCTTGCTTCGTCCAGAGAATTGCAGCAACAGCTGGCCCCTCTCTTCAACGAAGACGAAATCTACAGAATCGACCATTATTTGGGTAAGGAGATGGTGAAGAACCTCTTAGTGCTCAGATTTGGAAACCAAATCCTAAACTCGTCATGGAACAAGGATCACATCAGATCTATCCAAGTCATCTTCAAGGAGCCATTCGGAACTGAGGGTCGTGGTGGCTACTTTGATGACATTGGAATCATCAGGGACGTTATGCAAAACCACTTGCTCCAAGTCTTGACCCTGCTGACAATGGAGAGACCTGTGTCCTTTGACCCAGAATCTGTCCGTGACGAAAAAGTCAAAGTGCTCAAGGCTATGGCCCAAATCGACCACTCCTCCATCATTCTAGGACAGTACGGCAAGTCCGAAGATGGCACAAAACCTGCATATCTCGATGACGAGACAGTCAAACAGGGATCTAAGTGTGTCACTTATGCTGCTCTCAAATTGGAAATTAAAAATGAACGCTGGGAAGGTGTTCCAATCATCATGAGAGCTGGTAAAGCCCTGGACTCTGGTAAAGTGGAAATTAGAATCCAATACAAGCCTGTCGCCACAGGGATCTTTGAAGAAATCCCTCCTAATGAGTTGGTTATCAGAGTACAACCAGATGAGGCTGTTTACTTGAAATTGAACGCCAAACAGCCAGGCTTGTCAACAGAGACTCAGTTGACTGACTTGGACCTTTCCTACTGCAAGCGTTACGCACAATTTTGGATTCCTGAAGCTTACGAATCTCTGATTAGAGATGCTCTCCATGGTGATCACTCAAACTTCGTTAGAGATGATGAATTAGATGTCAGTTGGAAGTTGTTCACCCCATTGCTTAATTACATTGAAGGCCCAGACGCCCCACAGCCAACGCTTTATCCATATGGTTCAAGGGGCCCTGCACATTTGATGGATTATTTGAAAGCAAATGGTTACGTGTTTGGCAAGCCTGGTGTTTACCAATGGCCTGTTACAAGACCGCAAAATCTGTAATCCTTTTGCTTCATTTACCTCATTAACTTAGTAATAGGTTAATTGTGATGTCCTTTCTGTTTATCTTTTTATAGTCCTTATGATGTGTTTTGTTTTTACCCACCCAACGTATTGTTTACGTAATAAGTTCATAAATAATCTCATTAAATTCATTATATTATTCCTCCCAGCACTGCTTAACAAACTTGCCCATATTAACACTCTTCTTACTCTGTCCCACGATCCATGGATGTAAAAGCATTTGTCTCGGGGACGCTCTCTCTTCTGGGTTCTTCTTCAAACAGTAGTCAATAAAGGATCTAAATGCGTTAGTCCAGCTGATCCCAACTTCATCCTCCAATCTCGGTGTAAATGTCATAATTAGCGTCAAGACTTCAATGGGCGAAGTCCCCTGGATGTCTATATCCAAGGGGAATTGGCCCTTAGCAACTTCCAGCAAAGTGAGTCCCAACGACCAAACATCACTTGTAACAGAATATGGATGTCCTTGAATTCTTTCAGGTGCCATATAATAAGAAGTACCAGTAAAAGTAGTCGCCAGAGAGTTAACAACAACTCCACTTACTCCAAAATCACATAGCTTGACATTCCCTTGCGAGTCCAGCAAGATATTTTGAGGTTTGATGTCTCTATGAATGATTCGATGTTCGTGAAGATAAGACAGGCCTTTCAATACACTCTCCGCTATCTTTCCAAGAACCTTCTCCCCAATTCTCCCCCCACGAGATTTAACCTGTTTATAAATGGCATCCAAAGATCTTCCACCCATATACTCCATTGATATGCAAATTGTGGCATTCTTCTCGTCCAAAAACATTCCATAATACTTGACAATATGGGGTGATTTACATGACTTGTTGAATTGTAATTCTCTCAATATTTGCTTTTGTGTTTCGGCACTTGTGTCCGATATGATTGTCTTGAGCGCAAATATTGTTTCTCCGTGTTTCAATTTACAACGGGACACTGAGCCACCAGCACCCTCGCCCAGCACTCCAAGTTCCAGAATTTCTCCGCGTTTGTGAACAACTTTCCATTCTTCTTCATCTAGCTCTTCTACATCCTTGTAATGCTTCCTCAATGTCTCCTCCTCCTCCGGTATATCCGTCTCTTCACTTCCTTGGAGAGTCACGCCAGAATCCACCTCTGCAATAATCTCAGCACTGAACATCCCAACACTGACGTCACTTGTTGCTGTCGAGGGAGTAGGTGTATCATTAATATCCAAATGTGCTAATCGGTTTGTAGCAGATAATAATGAGCCCGTCGATGACGAACTCCAACCATCTTGATAAACCGCAGGAGGGTCCACAATGAGTCGTGGGGGTGGTAATTGCGTCGGCGCCTTCACCTGTACCGTTGATAGCTTCAAACGAGGAGACTTAGGGTTTTTGTTCTTGTTATTAATACCGGGCACACGTAATAACGGTGGTGCCGACATTGTTGTTGATTTAGATGACTGGTAGGCCGACAGGAAAAATGGGTGACAAGGCCGTGTTCTCGAACGGATGGAACACTGATCGTATCAACAGCACGCAGAGATGATCAGAAAGAGGTTACTGAGGTCCTTAAATAACGCGAATTGGTAGGAAATAGGCAAACTTGGAGAAGAAGAGTATGTGTTTCAAGGATGTTTTCCCACCGCTGTCGGAAAAAGGCACAGCCTGTGGTGTCTGGGTGCTTTCTCCAACTTACTTAATGTCTTCGCCACCGTTCCCTTCCATTCTAATCTCCTTATTCCCAACATTCAGAGCCATCACCTAACTAAGATGTCTACTGTGAGTGTCAATTACGGCCTCAAGAGCCTGAAGATCAAGACGTCGCCGGGAATGGCCACTTCAGAGCTTCTGGAGAAGGCCGCTGCCCATTTCAAAGTTTCTACTTCAAATTACGGATTGTTGTAAGTATTTCTTTATTATGTTCATTCGATGATAATTTGCTAACGTATCAAAGCCATAACAACTCCCAATTATCCACAGGACTTCCTATGAGATTGCAAAACCTCCCGGCAGGAGCTAAATTGGAATTGAAGGCTTCCAAAACTGCACAATCGTCTGTGATCACCATCAAAATCCAGTTTCTCAACGCGCCCGCCTCCATCCTAAAACAAAGTGTCGTAAAGAAAGTTAGTAACCAAGAAACATTACATTCGTTGGTAAAATCGTTGGAACCTGAGGTTGGAAATATCCTGAAGACCGGTTTGGTTCCGAAATTTGCCACCTTCACCAAAACCGTTGGTGAAGAATCGCTGGATTTAACACTAGCACAAATTGGAATTGAATCAAATGGAGTGATTAGAATCAGTTTCACAGATCCAACAGTGCCTAAACCCGTCCAGCCAATTCAAACTTTTAGACCTATCAAGAAGACTGTGGAGAAGGAGCTGGAAGAGATAGCGACACCAACACCGACACGGAAGGAGACAGAAACAGCTTCTACAGCCCCAATCCCAGAACCATTACCCCTACCAACCGAACCCTCCCATACGCTGTCAGAACAGGAACCAATGGATATTGATCCTCAGCCATTGTCAAGCCCAACGATAACTCCAAGAGAGTCACCACAACAACAATCTAAGCATTTATACGTCTATGTTCCCTCCACTAGTCAAATTCAACCTGAAACACCTGATGAATCCACTTATGATCTTTCAGTGGCACAAGCTCGTGCATATCAGTCCATGCTTTCCCGTCAGGCTCATGAATCTGCAAAATTGAAAAAGGCAAGACTAGAACAGCAAAAATATGACCTGGTGAACATTGAGTGTCGTGTCAAGTTCCCTAACGGTAGTAACATTCAAATGAATTTCCAACCTAATGAACCATGCCAGGAGTTATATGATGCTATCAAGAAAGTTATCTCTAGAGAAAAGGAAGAATTTGAATTAGTTGTACCTTATCCATTGACTGTTATTCCTAATGATAGTACCAAACTGAGACAATTCCTGGGAAGCCGGAACATGTTATTATTCAAGACGGTTAGAAAGACAGGAGATTTTTTGAAAGAAGAATATTTACAACAGGCCAGAGATCTGAATGAAGCTGAGGATGTTCGACTGGATCAACAAGTAAATGAAGAGGTCGAAGAAATTTTTGAGACTAAGATCCAAAACGGTGTCTTGCCCAAAAAGGAAAGTTCATTTAGATCTAGTGGGGATGGTCCAGGCAAGAAGTTGCCGAAATGGTTAAAATTAGGCAAAAGCTAAGACTATTTAATCAAAGTAATTGTACAATTTGTTGGCTAAATAATGGTCAGTTCAATATTATTCAACTGCTGCTGTTCTTTTTGGGTGTGTGTAAAACGAAACTAGAAAGATTGATCATTCACGACGTACGAAGAAGTTGTCAAATGACAATGATATAGGGGGTATCAATAGCAAGCTTAAAAATGTTCAGCCACCGTAAACGGAAGAGAATTCATCCTTAATCTCGGAAGTTGAGAAGCCAGAGCCCAAAGCAGCCTGGAGAAGGACCTTGGCCTTAACGGGAGAAAGGAATCCACCAGCAATCGTAGAGTTAGTATCAAGATCATCTGGGGAGACTGAACCACCAGAAGAGCTGGCAAAGACAATTGGCAATTCATCTGCAATACTTCCAACTTCGTAAAGGAAGTCAGAAGAGAAGTCAGAAATGGAAGAAGCGCTTAACACCAAACCACCAACATCAGCACCAGCTATGGTACCAAGCAAATCAGCTGAGAATCCAGCAGAGTTATCCAATACGACAACTTCTGGCAAGGAGGAGTTGCTCTCCAAAGTAAAGTTACCACCGACAACTGGCAGTTGTGGGTCTTCAAAGTACCACTGGATTTCACCCTCGTAGATACGACCAAGGGTAGCCTGGGAAGAAACAATGGAGTCGGTGGTCTCGGATGTGGATCTCTCAGCATACAAAGCGGGAATAATCAGCTTTTCAGAAACAATTAAGACACCCGAATCAGAGGCGATGTACGAAGCATCGGAGGCAAGCAAAAGAGCATCGTACAGGTTTGTGAATCCATCTGCTAGAGTGGAAAGGGTGAGTGGTGTAGTGAAAACGATTGGAACTTCAATTTCCAACTCGATTACCTCAATAAAGAAGGCCGCTGCCTCGATATCGGCAGCATCCAATACAACAACGACACCATCGTATTCAGACTGTGCTTCCGCAACCGCCTCGTACAAATCCAAAAGGGTGGTCTCGTTATAAGACTCGCCAATCTGCTCGTAGTCAATGGTGGTGTTAGCAAAGCCTGTCTTGTTCAGGATACTCTCAAAGGATACACCAAGGGTGAAAGACTTCTCTTCAGAGGAGAAACCTAGGATTTCAAGGATCTCAGACTCTGAAAGACGCACGTATGAGGTGTTTGAGCTGTTGCTTCCCAAGTAAATGGAAGTGAACTCATCGGAGAACGAGTACAGCTTAAGAGACAGAGGGGTCTCGCCAGAGGATGTCGAATTGGTAAGAGAGGTGGAGTTCAACGTCGAATTGGAAGAAGATGTGGAGTTGAAGGATAAAACGACATCGTCAGAGTCCGCTCTAGTGAAGAGTCTCTGGAGGTTGAAGGGAAGAGGAATGGCATTGACCGCACACACGACGGTGGCGATGCTGGAAACGTAGCTAAATTTCATCACTTCTGTTCACTGTGTCTATAATGGCCAAATCACCGTCCACCGTCAGGGGCAGGCCGGGCGGCCCGTAAGAGTATATATATATATGTATATATAGATGTGGGCCGGCGTGGACGGGGATGAGGCGTGGCGCTGCATTCAGTGTGGAGTGACTGCTGTCGAAGAAGCCCAGGCTTCTCCCCGACAAAGATGGAATTTCTCCCGCTGCAAGACTCGGCACTGTTGGGCAGAACAGTCTGGAATTGCTCCTTTCAGCTAATTGTTTGCGTTCCACGTCGCACTACACGGGAAAGCTCCTACAACAGCCGTGCTTGTGCCTCGAGCCGTCTGCGGAAGATTCGGACCCTCGACTCAGTGGTTCCCATGGGCACCCACTGGGTCAGTTGCTGCTGTTTTTAGCGGTGGGGGATGGGTCGGTCAATTGACACCGTAACAAAATGGACAGAGCAATAGAGGCAGGGCCTGATGTAGAGGCTAATGACGTGCATGGCGACACTGGCTATGAGAGCCGAAGCCCGAGATTTGAAGCTGTGGACGCACGACGAGACAAATACGGGAACGCACCTTCCGCTTTGGGATGCTCAGATGCCCAATCCGGGCCGCCTCAGTCTCTGGAGGCGTCGACCCGGTCCAGCTCGAGCCTTCCTCTGGCTGCTGAGGGCTTGTTCCAATTAGCCTTGTGCTGCTACTGCTTTTCATTGAGTAGTCTCACGTGCCCACCCATCCCCGACAGTCCCGTCGCTTATTGCTCTCTGGCTGGGCGCAAATCGTCGTCGCATACACTGAGGCTATATTCTACGCTGCCTGGGCTGCCTGCACAGCCCACTTGTGCATTTCCAATTACTAAATGATAGTTCCGCCGCTGCTGTTTCTCTGACCTCCCCCCGAGGATCCGTAATTATGGGCTGTGTAGCAAGTGTCAACTTATAATGTTGCTTTGACTGCTGCTGCGTGCCCCACACCTAGTGAGGTCCGGGTGTTTCCCGTCATACAAATGAATAAATCCTGGTTTCTTCACCACAACCTCAAGCCTTAGCCTGTGGCCCGGCTGTCCATATGCGTACACTTAGACTCTCTCTAGTTGAGCTCTCGAAGGGGCCAATCTCCGTTGTTTGTTGACGAACAGAGGTGGAGTAACCGACGTAGCCCACCAGTTCAGAATTCTAAGAACGGATATCAATCACATCGCATAATAAGATAAACCCAAAACTTCACCAGCAAATAAATTCTCACCGATTTAGGCAAGTTAGCACACAAAACACTGTCATCAAGTGCAATATGAGTAACTAAACGCTAACTGATCAGCCAAATACGCAACGTACACGCCTGCTGGAGCCCTTCCCCGGAAGGGCTGCTACGCCCCGCGCTCGGTTCCCGCACGCTGACCCGATTAACGTTTTTAACGTTTAGTCGCCTTCCCCCGCGATAACAAGGGGCTATTGCTAAAGCAAACTTGGCCATTTGCCTCTTGCTGCCTGTCTCTCGCTCTCCAGCCAAGCTACAAGCCGCTTGTTGAAACAACAGAGAATGCGTTTGAACTTTGCGCTCTTGGTAGGAACCGCTTCTGCTGTTTCGCTGGACCCCCAACAGCGTTTGGGAGTGCTCGGCTCTCTGTGGGATACTGCGGGTGCCAGCCTTGATCTCTTCAAGACGTCGTTTTCGGACACCCCTGAGATTCTGGAAACCTGGAAGGAGCTTATTAAAGATCACTCTCTGGACTATTTACGCCATCAGATTGACTTATTCCAGTCCAAGCGGTTCACCTCGAAGAACAAGGTGCAGAGCATTTTCGAGCATAGCGAAGATTTCGATATCCAAACTCGGGCTGAGTACCCAGACTACTCGCTTCGCACCAAGTATTCTTCTCCAGAGTCTTTGGGCATCGACAACGTGACACAGTATTCGGGCTATTTGGATCATCTTGAGGACCATTACTTTTATTACTTTTTTGAGTCAAGAAATGATCCAGAGAATGATCCTGTGATTCTTTGGTTGAATGGTGGCCCTGGCTGCTCATCTATGACTGGCCTTTTCTTTGAGTTGGGTCCTTCCTCAATTGGCCCAGATATCAAGCCCATCTACAATCCATACTCTTGGAATTCTAATGCGTCTGTCGTTTTCTTGGAACAACCAATTGGCGTGGGATTCTCTTATGGTGAATCTGAGGTTTCAAACTCTTATGCTGCTGCAAAAGATGTCTTTATCTTTTTGGAGTTGTTCTTTCAGAAATATCCACAATTTGTGAAAAATAATTTCCATATTGCAGGTGAATCCTATGCTGGTCATTACATTCCTGCAATTGCATCCGAAATTGTTAACCACGCTGACCGTTCATTTGAATTAACCTCTATACTCATTGGTAATGGCATCACAGATGCGCTGGTCCAAGATAAGTATTATCAGCCTATGGCTTGTGGTCAGGGTGGCCATCCCCCAATCCTCGAAGAAGAAGATTGTGATGACATGGAGAGAAAATACCCTCGTTGTGCGGCTTTGGTTAAAGCCTGTTACAGAACTCAAAACGCGTTTGCATGTGTCCCAGCCAACATCTATTGCGCACAAGTGACACTTGGTCCTTTTGAAAAGACTGGTTTGAATGTTTATGATATCAGAGGTCCTTGTGACGGAGGAGAGTCTCTATGCTATAAAGGCTTGGACTACGTTGAACAATACTTGAATCAAAAGGAAGTTCAAGAAGCTCTTGGTTCTGATGTCGATTCCTTTGTTGGCTGTGATGACGATGTCTTCAGAAGATTCGGATTAACTGGTGATGAATCCAAACCTTTCCAGTACTTTGTTGCAGAGTTGTTGAATAAGGGATATCCAGTTCTTATCTACGCAGGTGACAAGGACTTCATTTGTAACTGGTTGGGTAACCATGCCTGGACTGATAATTTGGATTGGATCTTGGCAGATGGATACAGGGATGAATTCCTTAAACCTTGGATTGTGGACAAGGAAGAGTACGGTCAAGTAAAGAGTTTCGGTGGCCTTACTTTCCTTAGAATCTATGAAGCCGGTCATATGGTTCCTTATGACCAACCAGAAGCTGCGCTCTCCATGGTAAACAGCTGGATTTCAGGAGATTTAACTTTTGGCTACTAGTATGTGATTAAGAATCAAGCACATTTTTACATATTTGAATGAACTTTTGTAGCTAGCATTTTCATGTCATGGCCAATGGTGTGCCTGGCTCCAGCTTGGATCGGTCAACAAGCAACACAAGTAGCCATGACAATAACAGTCGCATTACTAGTGCATCGATTTTGCAATATGTTAACCACAATCCTGGAACGGAGCTAATTATCCTGACCCTAGCTTAGCACTAAACGATGACAGTTTAAAAGTTGATGAATGGAATCATCAAACGCAGACTGATCCTTCTTTGTTGTGTCTACTGATACGCCACAAACCCAATAATCAAAGGAAATCAAAAGATTTGGGAGAGGTTTCACAACGACCCTGTATGACTTTCAATGACTAATATGGATTATTCATGAACAGCTTGTAGAGGCTGCTCCCTCAGGTTTCCCTTTTAGGACATTTGGGGATCTTTTTTGTTTTTTGACCAAGTAGCTAGCTTGATTGAAACTCTGAAGTAGAACTAAAACCCAAAGGAGGTCCAGTGTTCTGCCCTACTTTGAAGAAAAGACACAGAGTTAAAAGGGAGGAAAGATCTCCATGAAGAGACACTTTACTGGTCGTCCTTTGGGCAAGGAGTCTTCTGACAGCTCTGATGAAGACTCTGACGAGGTAGCAAGAGATGAAGTGGAGCAGCAAACGAAGCTATCACAAAGGAAGATCGCAATACGCACTGTGGGTCGGCAGTGGGAGACTGAGAACCCTCCTATTGAGATAAGGAATGATTATAAGGAGTTAAAGACCGAGCCTGTTGAGTCTGAAGGAGAACAAGGGTGCGAAAATGCACAACAAGAGCACGACAACAACGATGAGGATAGTGACGAAGAGAGTGACAGTGACAACGATAGCGACAACGATAGCGGCAGCGATGATTCCTCAGACGATGAGCCAAAGATGCTCAAACCAGTTTTCATATCCAAGAAGAATCGTCCGGTAGCTTCAGAGAGTTTTAAACCGAGGGAAGAGGATAAGGTCTCTATCGCTAAAGAACGAACACTCAAGGCCATTGAAACTCATATTCAACAAGAGATAGAGTACCGGAAAGGTCTGGCTTTCGCCACAGAAAATTATGGTGGAATAGATGATACTGATGATCTGGACCCCGAGACAGAGCGTAAAGAATGGGAATTGAGACAACTACAGCGAGAAAAGAGGGAGAGAGATAGATTGGAGAAAGAGATGCAACAGTTGGAGGAACTGGAAGAGGCTCGCCTGCGTACAGAAGAGGAACGCTTTGAAGACTCTCTGAAGCGGCTTGAAGAATCCAATAATACAACGAAACCACAGATCAAAGGCGCATTCTTCCTGGATGAGGACTTGTTGAAGAGAAAGATGGATGGTGAGGTGGAGAAGTACGACAAGACACTTCTTCCACAACGCTACAATCCAGCAAGCTCCAAATAATAATATATATGACCGTAATTTAATGCCAATTAACGTTCCCTCATGTCAATGTGATTCAACGCTTTTTAAACACTTGGAGGAATTGCGCCTACATGAAGTTGGCAGGTCCGATGGCCAAAAAATCCGAGGAGCGATAACAGAAGATCAAGCCTTCCACGCACCGCCAGAAGATAGAGCCAACCTCAACCAGACCGACAATGAGTAAGACAACATCTTTACATCCGTTAACAGATACATTATCGGACTTTCTGGCTCCATATCTCCCTCTCACCAAGCCTCTCAGGCCCTTTGTGACACTCACCTACGCTCAATCACTCGATGCCCGAATTGCTGCTGCTCCATCAACACGGACTGCCATCTCACACCCAGAGACGAAGACAATGACGCATTACCTTCGTTCGCAACACGATGCCATTCTGGTTGGATCTGGCACTGCGTTGGCTGATGATCCGGGGCTGAATTGTCGTTTACAAGGGATGTCTAGCCCGAGACCGGTGATCTTAGATCCTCATTTTAAATGGTGCTACAAGGGCTCTAAGATGGAGAGTCTGGTGCTCGAGGAGGTCTGTTTAGAGCCATGGGTGGTCATCAGAGAGGACTGTATGGAGAGGGAAAAAGTTTCATACTTGGAGCAGAATGGTGGGAAAGTGATCAGAGTCCCCGTTAATGAGAACGGAAGAGTGTCATGGGAAGTGCTACTTGTGGAACTTAAGAAGCGTTGTATCGACAGCTTAATGGTGGAAGGTGGTGCCCGTGTGATCAACGATTTACTGTTGATACCCCAAATTATTGATTCCTTGATCGTCACTGTTGGACCTGTTTATTTGGGAGTTCAAGGAGTCGCTGTGAGCCCATCTCATGCCGTGAAGCTGAGAAACGTTTCGTGGTGGAGAGGCATTCAAGACAGCGTCATGGCTGCCTGTCTAGAAAAGGTCTGATCGTGTCTACAATATACGTAAATTCATTAAAATTGCATTCTCTTTTTGGGCATGTGTGCCGTACCTCCCCTTGAGAGTTACAAGTTATATTACAAATAGCGAGCTTTCCAAACTCAGAGACAGATTCTATAACTGGCGTATCTTCCTGACGTCTCACTTCTTCTGATAATCTTCACCACTTGACCTCTCTTCAATCCCATGTAACGCGCAACAGGGTCTTCCCTCTGGATACGAGGAAGTTGGGACTCTTTGAGTCTGTATCTCTCAAGGAGCTGCTTTTTCTCATCGTCACTAAGAAGTAGATGCTTAGGCACGAGCTCGTGGTGTGTGATGTTGACAATGAGGTCACTCTCCTGGAAGAGTTCGATAGTGGCAGGTGCCACAGTTGGAATGAGCTTGGTGGCGCTCGATGTGATGGAGTTTTGGTAGATAAAAATGCCTGTGCTGAAGTTCTTTTCAGAGATGTGGATGACAAAGTTCTTCATTGTCTTGATACCAACACTGGCTTCGTCACAGAACTCCACCCAGAGAGAACCCATGTCCTTGAACTTATCCAAAGACTCAGCTTCTGGGGAAGCCTGGAAGCACAAGTTCTTACGGATTGGACGTCCATCAGATCCACAAACACGAGCACGGAACTCGTCAAGGGAAAGGTCAATCTCGTCTTGAGTGATGAAGTAGCCTCTGTCGCGCACCATCTCCTTCACTGTACGGTACGCACGCCAAAGACGTGAGACGGTTCTGTCCAAGTCTTGATCCATTGTAGACGATGTATGTGCGTTGTTTGTGAATGCCCAAGACTGTTGTAGAAGCACTGGTTTCTCGAAGCTTGTTGCCAGCGCTATTCCTCTGCTTTGAAGCCCAGGAGAAAAAATTTCGAGCACTTCGCGAAGTTTCGGAGAAGGGGCGAGTGCTACATAACCGCTAGTATTTTTTTAATGATTATCAGTTAGCTTGGGCTTACTTCATATTTGGATAAGGTATTCATAAATTCATCATAGTGCACAATATTCCCTACAATACTTTTCTCTGCTTGCGTCTGTACGTGATCACCACGTCTCCACTCTGCTTCCAGATGGCGCTTCTCAACGTTGCCAACGTCATACTGTTATCAAGAACGGTATCATGACACACTGCTTCGAGCCAATTTTCTGGATCCTGACCCATAGTAACCTCGACAGGTTTCGATTCCAATCTGTCAGTAATATATGTCAGCACACGGCGGATACGCAACATCGAGTATGCATTCAGACGAGTTTCTCCGTTTGTCACTGGAGGTAGTGTAGATTCAGCACCTGGATGAAGTTTGACGACAAATCCAACTTTAGGGAAGTCCTTGACAATGTAACGATTGCGTAAGAGAAAGTTGCCAATCCATTTTGCGAGATGCGCCTCGAGGGTTGGGAAGTCTAAATGACAAAGCTCTTCAGCATATATATCGATTTCTGAGCTTGAATTTTCAATTTTTTCGTTGATAATGATGAACAAGTCCTTTGGTAATGGAAGAACAGGAACTTCTTCGGCTGGTGGAGGTGTCATTAATGATGAGTTTAATATAGATGTGCTCGTTGTGTTGAAGTAGTTTGTACGTATTTCTTGCAAGATAGATGCGAGTGAGTCAATATCTGTCTGTGAAGATTTGCGTGAAGATTCCGCTGATCCAGGCGTCGAAGTTGAAATAGCAGGCGGTGGCTCGAGTAAAGATGGTAAAGGAGTTTGCGATGAAGAATTTCCCTGTGGGGATTCTGATTCACTAGCTCCTTCTTCACTGAGTGTTGAGGACACTCTCGATGGCTTTCTTGAAAAGATCTTGAGCCTGCGGAACCCTGAGGTTGCCTCCCTTGTATCAGCATCTGGTGCTGAAGATGGCTGAGCTGAGGTATCTGCTGATGCAGGTCTTGAAGTAGCAGAATCACTAAAGTAGCCTTTTTGTTCATCCACCGGGGTGTTGACAGGCGAGTTTTCATGGGATGAGAACTTCGTGAGAATGCTCAGTTTGGAAGCACTCCTTAACTCTTTAATTCTCGCGTCTCTGAAGCTTTGATCTTTCTGAACTTCAAAGTCAACGAGCTTCTTGAATATCGACTTGATAATAATCTTACCTAAGTTGTATCTTGTGTCCCTCTCTAGTTTCAATCCATATTCATCAAGGTCATCGCCATAGACTTCAGTGTTGGCAAAACTGGATTCTCTGAGAACAACAAACAATTTTCCAGCCTTTATAGTGACACTGCACCACGTTGGTAGAATTTCGATTGTCTGTAACTCCTCTATAACATCTTCAAACGCTCTCTCTGAACCAAATTCACGGATTCGGCAACACTTCAGGATATCCCATAAAACAACATCTCCATCCGTGCTGAGAGTCACAACATGCCTTCTGTTATTCAAAACCCTTGATTTAATCAAGCCAGGCGCTCCTTTCATGCTCTTCAACTCGTCATTCCAGTTCTTTGCGCCAGAATCGTTCATCGTGGAGGACCACAACTCTCCCTGGAACTCAGTAAGTGATAGAATACCTTTCTTTTCATTACCCACAATTTTGGTGATATCTTGCTCTGTGTGGTATATAGTGCCCTTAGAGGAGCCGGCATTGTATCCCTTTGTGAAGTCATCATTATGCGATGAATATAATGACCATATGGCACCATCGTAACTATCAAACACTTTTAATGGATCATCCTTGTACCGAATGTCCCACAGACGGACAGTTCCATCACTACTTCCAGAAAGGCAGCTTGTGTCATTGACAATAAGTGCCTTAACGGTGTCTTTGTGACCTTTAAAGGTACTAACAACTTGAGCTGCCCGCACGTCAAAGAGTTGGACATTTCCTGCGTTATCACCAAATACAACAACAGTGCCACTTTCTGAGGAGGCCATTGAGTATACCGAACCCTTCTCGCCATACTCATTGACACAGCGCTCAACACGGATCTTTCGCTCAATGTCCCAAACGCATACACACTTATCCAAACCACCCGATACAACAAAATTGTTCCCTCCTCCCGAGTTCGCCAGGGCTTTCACGTAGTCTCCGTGGTGGCCAACGAGGCCGTGCTCTCCACGTTCATGGTTCCACCACTTGACACTGAGGTCTGAGGAGCACGACACAACAGTGGATCCATCGTACGGAAGTATGTCATTAACCCAATCAGAGTGCAATTGGACATGAGAAACGAGTTGAGCATGGGCGTCGTAGAGGGCGATGGCTCCGTCCCTTCCCGCAGTGAGGAGGCGGTCCCCACTGCCACGGAGGGCGTTGATGGGCAGCACATGAGAACCAGTCTCTGTAGCTCCTAGCGCATATGCCAGGGACTTGCACTGCTTACTCATTATTTCAGTTGAGCTGTGCGTTGCTGATCAGAATGCCGGGCCGAGTGAGATACGAGTGTGGGGGATCAGGCTGTCTTCGAGAAGCTTTCCGCAGATGGAGGCGAAACGCGAAAAAGTGTGGTTACGCGCTTCTTTCTCCTTGCAACTACGGCACACGGCGTGTTTAGGAATCTAGGATAAGCTCTCATTGAGGTATAATGAGGACACTGACAGCCGAAGAGAGGCAGGTGGCAAGTGTGGGTACTCGCTATTCTGGTTGAGTGTGTGACTCGTGCATAATCTACGTAATGCATTCTTCCTTCTACTGACATCATGTCGCCATGCACACTTGCACTAACAAAACTGATCCAATAGCAATTGAAAGCAAGACTTTGGCTTGCAGTGGGGAAAATTGTCGATGAGGAAGCACAATCTATTCAGGGACCCACTCGAATCACAGCAACGCCTCAGTTTGTTGCATCACTCGTGGAACTTGTCTATAATCAGGCGTTAACATTGGGTGAAGACCTTGAAAGCTTTGCTAGGCATGCCAAGAGAAAGACCATCACCCCTGAAGATGTCTTAATGGTAACGAGACGTAATTCGGATCTTACACAGCTACTCCAAGAGTTTTTACAAGAGCTGAGTAAAGAAGCTGCAGGCGAAATGGATGATGATATCGATGAAGAGCTTGTACGGGCAACCAAAGAGTGATGATTGAATTTTTTTACATACCATAGGATGACAATTTGAAATGAAATGATAACATATTGGTGTAACAAGGTAGGAAGGTAATGACCATTTTTGACGTGTCAAGGCGTTAATGCGCACAGAAAAGGAAAGTTACTGAATTTGGACATTTTATGTTTCGCTGATTTTTTTTTGTCGGCCATACAAAATGAAAAGTCCACCACATCCAACTCAATGATCTCAACGACATAATCTCTCATCATCCATTAATAAATTTCTGGAGCCAAGATGTTCAGACGCTCACTAGGTGCTCTGCTTTCTCTGGCACGCCCACAGCGAGTTTCATCCTTCCGTATGCAGAGTACAGTAGCGAAGTTCTCCGCAACGACAACTCCATCAACGACGGCTCCAATGATTGCATCTAACCCAGAACTTGAACTCAAGCGTATTGTGCCAGCTCACAAAACCTTTTACACACCCAACGCTGAGCATGAGAATAACTTGAACGAACTTAAGGCCCTCGAGAGAAAGTACACAAACCTTCCACGTGTGGCCAACATTCAGGGCAAATGGCTTTCTTTCCAACAGTACGAACCTATTGGTGGTGGTGAACGTCTCAGATCATCTCAACATAAGGCCCTCCTGAAAATTCTCAACAGATTAAATGGTATTGACCCCCAACTCAGACCTACAGACGTTGACAAGGCCCTCTCCAAGTACTCCAGATCTTCAACCATGAACGAGACTGGGTCCAAGGAGAAAGAGCTCGACAGATTTGGTCGCTCCAAAACAGTCAGTGGAAGAAAGTCCTCTACGGCTGTGGTTTATCTCGTCAAGGGTCATGGTGAAATTCTTGTTAACAACAAGCCAATCAATCAGCACTTCCCAGAGCTCGTACACAGACAAGAAATCCTTTACCCATTACAGGTGGTTGAGGCTGAGGGAGAATACAACGTCTTTGCCATTGTTCATGGCGGTGGACCAACAGGGCAGTCTGGTGCCATTTCCAATGCTATTGCCAGAGGTTTGGTTGTGCACAACCCGCTATTGAAACCAAGACTCTACAAGGCTGGATGTATGACAAGAGATCACAGAAGAGTTGAGAGAAAGAAACCAGGCAAGCTCAAATCCAGAAAATCCCCAACTTGGGTGAAGCGTTGATTCTTGGCTAGAACTGGCATGTACATACACGATCAACAAAAAGTACAAAAATTTTCATGTATTTATATTAAAAAAAAACCGTAGGTGGAGAATTAAGGTCATGTGGTTGCAAGAGCATAGATATATCCTTCATCTCCAATGGCCTTAGCTCTGGCAAACGCAGCTGTGAGAATGGCGACATGAGACCAAGTAAGCTCCCGAGCACCTTGTTCTACGCCAGTGTACTTATTGAACTGCTCAGAATAAGCATAATTGCCATAATGCTTGACCGTTCTCAAAAAAGCATCACCCCAACCGTATAGCCTTTGAACCGCTTCATCAAAATCATTGCCAGTTATTAATGGTATTGTGGAATTGATATCTGCAAAGTATTGCCAGAAAGGCATACTGACTTCACTCAACACAATCCTTCCATCATCTTCAAATGACTTACCGGCAGTATACAAAAACTCTGCAAAAGCACAGCAGGATAAGAACCAAGGATTTCCTTCACCTATGCCATATCCATCATAGATATCTTCAGGGTACCTTCCAGTTGGAGGAGCCAATGGAAGATCTTCGCCATCAAAGGAGTATGAGCTTATTGGATATACATCAATAAAACTTGTAGAGACTTGGTAGACTGTGGACAAGACGTATGGATCTGTTGGTGCAAAGACAGAATCTGGGGTTCTGTATCCATGATTGATGGCCAAAATAACACTGACATCTTTGAATGATGTCTTGTTCTTTCCAACCTCTAGTGATGTTTTGATAAAGTGATTGTTGTAATCATAAAACTGATAGAGACTTTGCTGAATATCAAATGCGATGGACTGATATTCCGAAGCAAGTGAGGAATCGTTCAAAGATTTTGCATAACTCGAGGCATCCAAAAATGCCTTCCTTTGAACAAACCTGTTGAAAAAATGCGTACCGTCAACTTCTTCCCAAGGATCGAAGCTGGAGTTCTGCCAATTTTTCTCGAGATAGCTCAGATCATTCTGGACGACCTTCCATAACGTGCCAGTAGCTTGAGTAGTGGCTTGTGCATACTTTAGCAAGGCAGAAACTCTCAAAGCAGGTCCATCATTCTGGGGACGGCCCCAGTCGCCTTGATATCCAGTGTCATTATTCAAGTAGAATTTCGGTTCACCAATCCCACTTATCGCTGTAACGTCATTCTGCTCATACAATGAGTTGTAAGTATACTCTGAAAACAATTCGCCAAGATCATATTTTCTGTAATCACCGTCGGGGAGAACAGCGTACAACTGGGAAAGATAGTCATATGTCAAGGCAGCATCACGAGTCCAATGGTAGGCATAATCTGGATTTTGCCACGACTGAGCAGCAATGACGAGTCCAGGAACCGAGCCATTTACCGAGATGTTTTCAATGATTTGGTTTTTGGAGTACGGTGCCTGAGAGGATGCACTGGCAGGGTCGAGCCATTCAGTAATGTCATTGTAAAATCCAGAAGGATGAATGAGTGCAGAACTGGCGGCTAGACTCTGAACACAAGTAAAGGCTAGGATAAGTGAATGTGATAAAACAATCTGTTTAATCATTGCTTATTTAGCGTGATTTGCCTCCATGCTAGTCCCGTATTGTATATCACCAACCTGTATATGGGGAACAGGATTGCTCTTTATAGCTGCTATCGGGGATCATATGCGGCTTTACCTCCTCCACTCAAGCATCATCAAATATGAAACGGGAAAGAACCGAAAGAACCTCGGTACTCACGAAGATGGAATGGAATGGGACAGAGAGCCTAAAGTATGTGTCCCTTCAAAAAGGACTATTCAGGTCTTACCGCGGTTATTGGTAAAGCGTGAGTGTCCCGTACCGGATAAAATAAACATCCTGACACCACGATTTTTCGTTAATCGCCCAGAAAACGTCGACTCCACAATTGTTCAATGACCCCCCGCCCCCCTTGATAAATCTCTCGTCTACCTCAACCCATCAACCAATATTCACAGAAATCATGGCTCCTCAAGTCAAGCGTGAGGACCTTATTGTCCCATACATCCATGTGAAGCCTGCTCCGCAAGAAAATGCTGGCTCTAACTTTGTGTCTCAGAGCATGCCAATGGCAGCTATGATGATGAAAAATAAGCTCATCTCTTGGTTCGCCGTGTTCTCCTCCATTGTGTCCTACATGTACGATGCCCATGGAACTGTCAATGATGATGCTCCCTCTGGATACCTCCGTATCATCTCTGCCGTTGTTGGTATACTTGTCTGTTATTTGGACCTTTTCTTCCCGGGATTCAGCACAGGTGGTGCACCACCAAAGTTGAAACAGGCAGCTGACGCAATCTCAGAAACAATTGCTACTGCTGCTGTCACAGCAACTCCGTGAATGACATTTATTCAAGCATAAAAAGTATCGTTTCGTTGTTTTCCCTTTTTTGTGGATCGCTCGTCGTTTTGAGCTCACATTCTTTCAATTCTTGTGGTTTGGAACCCTGATTATACAGCACTATCAAAAAGCACAGATATTAGTGTAATTGTTCTATTCGCACGCTTTTTTATCCGTGAAAATACTAAGAAAAAGTAAAAATCTAATCCGTGCTCCAAGCTGCACTTTAATTGTATTAGCACATAACGGGTAGACAGACAGCCGAGCCAGTTATTCGGTACCAATATCTTCGTTCCATTCCTCTGGCTTCTCCTTGATAAACTGGGTCATGAGATCTTTACACTTCTGGCTGTCCTTGTTGATAACCTCAACACCTCTCTGTCTTAAATAGTTCTCACCGCCAATAAATGTGTCATTCTCTCCTATCACGACTCTCTTGATACCGTACATGAGGATGGCTCCGGTACACATATCACACGGTGAGAGCGCAGTGTACATAGTACAGTTCTTGTAAACGTTACCTTTAAGTCTCCCGGCATTCTCCAAAGTGGAGATCTCACCATGGAGCGTTGGCGAGTCCTTTTGGATTCTCATATTGTGACCAGATCCAAGAACTTCACCATCTTCCTTCATGAGGCATCCACCAATCGGAACACCACCTTCATTCAATCCTGGAGGTTTAAAATGTCAGTCGATGTTTCTGATCCGACGCATCGCTATGCGTAGCCTCCCGAAAAGGGTACCAGGATTTGAAGATCCTCAACTAATACCAGGGAACCCTTGCGAAAAACTTACCTTTGACAGCCTCTTCAAAGGCGATGCGCATGCCCTTATCGTCGTCCCAAGCCATTCTAAATCGATGTTCTGATAGTTCCACAGACTTGGGAAAATATCAAGGGAAGGAGGAGCTGAATTGACTTTCCGTTTTACACGGCTGGGGGTATTCAGGGAAGAAAGTACTTATGCAGAAGCTTCTAAAGTGAAGAGCGGAGTTGCGATTTTTTTTTCTTTTTTCAATGACCTACGGCTCAAAAGACGTTTTCCGGCCATCACCGTCGGAATTACTGCTTCAGGTAAAGGCGAAGATTACTATGGACTTGCAATTTTAGGGGTTACTCTCCACGCACAAAGGAAACCAAGAAGCCTGGCATGAAAAGGCCAAAAGGTGATATTTCAGTAATCGTTCGATGGCGTTGTCGTAGGCTACAGTCGTAAGGGCGTGTATCTTGGTGTCGTTGGTATGACCTGCGTGGCTAATTGTAGCACACTCAAGCAACAAAACAAGACCTTGCTCGGTTTTCTCAATGACCCTCATTGCCTGCTCCAATGCGAGGACAAAATCTCATTCAAAGAGGAAGAAATTTCTGAGGCGTTTCTGCTCAAGGTAAGGGTTTTTTAACAAACAGACCGAGCAACGGCAACTTAACCTCATCGGAGTTTTACAGCTCTTCAAACGACTATCTGTTGCTGATGCCAGTTCAGCGAGGTTGCTCGACTTTATCAATGTAGATAAAGCCAAACTTACGCTCACATATACCTGAATAATTGGTATCGTTTGGGCCGTGCAAGTATTGTTAGTCACCTCCGACGACCTCTATAGTTTGGCCAGATGGGTGGCTGTAATTTAGCTGTCGCAACACAATAAAATCAACAGAATCTCTGGACGGAGGATACGTTTGGAACCATCACAGCCCTCACCATCAATGTAGTACACGTGTTATTGATGATACAATTAAGAAAACCAATATAAGACCCTCTACAGTTTCTATAAACGACTTGACTGTATTCTATTTTCATATAGGCCTCAGGTATCCGAGAAAGCGAGTTGAAGTTTGATGCTTGAATACATGCTTCCGGAGATTTCAAAGTCTACCGGCTTCTGAATCCGCATATACGACATCCTGATGTTAACCAGCTGAACACTAACTGATCACTGATTGATTATTCCCTTGAAGAATTCTTCAAAAGTCTCGAACTTATCCACATCTAAAAGTGCCCTCATGTCACTTGAGAATTCATAACTGATCTCATCGTGAAGAGGCTTGTAATCGAGCTCAAAGCCTCCATCAACAGCATCAGAAATATCCGCATCCGCATGATGCGAGCTCAAAACTCCTTCCACTTGTGTACCCACGTTCACCGACCGGACGTCCACCAACGTCTTAATGATTTGACCCACAGTATCTGTAGCATCGTTCTTTGTTTCACCAACATGATTCAGATGCCAATAGACCTTGGAGACTAAATTAAGATATTGGGTATTGAAATTCGCATCAAATTTGTTTTGAAAGTCGTAAAGAGTCACACAACTGTAGACAATTTGTGTCAATAATAAGTTTGGTGACCCTTTAACGATACTCTTCGGAAGTCCAAGGAATCTTGTGAGGATAGACATACAGTATGACATTGCAGTGTTATATGCAATCTCTAAATATTTTGCTGTTAATGAATCAGATGTACTTTTATATGAGGACAGGAATCTTCTTGAAAGGGTCACGTGATAGAAATCATAATTGAACATGAGTGTGCCAGAAACATCATTATCAATCAATTCACTCCATTGGATTCTCCATTTGTTCAACTGTTCAAATTTGAAACATTTTAGATTGCCAACTTGATCGAATTCATCATCCTGAGTAAGATTCATTATGAGATCACGAGTGTAGAACAATTTATGTGCAGTCCTAGCCAATTGAACAGAAGCATGGTTCACAGTGTCTTCCAGATTACTCTGAGGGAATGCAAGAAGAAGCTCACAAATATCGAAATAATCAGAAGGGACCATATGTGGTCTTCCACTTCCAATGGAATTTTGTAAATGACAAAGACATAGAAGTGTAAAGATCCGAATGTGAAAGAGGTCTCCAGCGTCAAGTTTTTTGCTTTGGACATTGGTACGAATCTTGTAGAAATTTGTGCAGAGCATCATCTGTTGTATGCCCTCGCCTGATATAAGCCAATTATCTAGTAACGGTTGAGCTGGTTTTCTTGCAATATTGTATAATGAGCAATAGAGAATGGCTTCAACGTCATGATCGGTTAATGGGGTTGTACTAAGAGCCATTGACAACATACTTCTTACAATCCAGTAAAGCTCCTCTTGTTCTTTCACGTACGAATAGTTTTCATCAAAACCCATAGCCAGTAACACAAATACTGCAGATATGAATGGGTGTTGCTCAACATATTCATTTGTAACTGCCTTTATCCCCCCAGGAACGATCCAGAAGTGTGCTATGTTAAGGAAATTCGTTGCCAGTTTCAAACAAAACTCCTTCTTCGGGTAGTAGAACTGTTTCAAGAATTGTCGACGACATAAGTCCATGAAGCAGGCATATCCATCAATTCTTCTAAACAATTTTGCGTCTAATCGTGAAATGACGCTCAACGACGCGTTATGAACTGAATTGTCTAGATAGTTCCATTTTGCTCCACTGTTGATACTCCCTCGTCTCCGTCTCCCACCAGAAACAATAGGAGCCCCGGGAGTACTCACCGCGCTGACAGCCCCATTGCGATTGATATCCTTCAATTCATCTAGTTTTCTCAATACGTCACTCATCCCTCGTTCTAACCTCCGGAGGCGATCATCGTCGTCGTCGTCATCATCCTCCACTGCAGCCTCAGCAACCGTGTCAGGTATCACCCCCATACGCTCATGGGTCAGGGAGCATTCAATCTTCAATACGTTGCAGCGATGACACTTCCCCGCAACAGGCTCAAAGTCACAGCGGGTCTTCAACTTTCGGCATGCGGCACAGCTCGATGTTTTGCGACGACGACGTTTGACTGTCGTTGTAGGCGTAGGTGGCTCTTGTTTCGGCGTTGAACTGGAGACCGGCGCTGGCTCTGCGGGTGGACGCTTCGTCCCTGCTGCTAGACTTGGTGTCTTCAATGGCCCTGAATCACCCATTTTCCCACTAGTTTCCCCTTTTATCAGCCTTCCTGCCTATGTCGCTGGCTTATTGTTTATTGTGAATAGATAAGTGTTTCTGATCTTTTGAGTCGATCGGGCCACATTTCCGCGCACTACACTACTTTCAGCACAACAACCTATACAGCTTTGTTTGTAGAAGTAAAGAGAAAATACCACGAGATCAGATTCCGAGAACGTGGATGCAAACCATGAATCCGGCACAAAATGCCCAGAAGTGGTTAAGGCCGAAGTTTGAGGCTCCATTCTCTCTGCCCTCTCTGGCCTCATCGGAATCAGAGTCATCAATGTATGAAATGTCCTCATCAACGACCTCTCCATCCTGATTGAACTTGACTGCGTGCTGCTTCAGACCGCTTGTACACACAATTTTGCCTCCTCTGATAATGGAGGACGAGGTGCCGTTCAGGTCACCTCCCCGAGTCCATCTGGAACAGTCAAAGCTGTCAGCGAGGGAAGTGATGACGGCACTTCCTCTTACCAAGCTCAACTTGTTGAAGACAGCTTCCTTAAGGTCACCTGAAAACTCAAGAGCACCGCCAACAGTCTGCAACTTTGGGAAGAAATTAATTTTCGATAACATGGTGTTGTTGACAATCATTAACCCTCCGCCAACTTCCTCAACATTTGGGAAATCGATGTCTTTCATGTTCCAATTCTCAATAAGACTCAAGGTGCCACCAATGTTCTTCAACTTTGGGAACTTGACAGATTGGAAATTGTTGTTGATTAACTCCATAGAAGCATTCACTGCCTCGATACTCTGTAATGACAATGAGCTCACATCTCTAATAGTGACATTGTTGGCATACTCCAAGTTTGGCAAATTGACAACAGCCCCTCTTGCATTGGCACTAATACTCAACTTCTGCGAAATGCCTCTCAAGTTACAACTGATGCTCTCCATAAATCTGTTATTGTTGATGTTTAAGACATCCATTGTGTCAACATCGAATCCGGAGAAGCCGACCATGGATGTATCTGAAATGGTGATACTCTTTACATCAATGAGCCCTGCATCGAAGTTGACCGTGCTCAATATTGGCAAGATTCTCCAGTCAATCGAAGTCACCGAGTTCAACACAGGTGCTGTAACAGCTGTCAAAGCTGTTAACTCGCTCAACTTGAAGGTACCAGAGATGACTGCAACTTTTGAAAGATGGATTCTGACCAAATTAGTGGCATTCGTAACAATAAGATCACCTCCTATAGTCTGAATATTTCCAGTGTCAATAACTGGACTGTAATAGTTGTTGATATGTATGGAGCCAATGATATCCGTGCACAGGTCTGACAAGGTATCAAGATCTGCCTGACTGTGAATGGTGTAGGAGTTCTGAGAGCAGTATTCAGGGAGCTCGACGGTGTATGTGTCAACGACCTCAACAATCTCTTCCTCAACTGTAGAGCCTTGCGCTCTGGATTTACCATCGCTGATCGAATCAACAACCGGAGAGAGTGGTTTGGAACCACTAGCCATCACACGATCCAGCGGAACGGCAAGCACAGAGCCAACAATGGCAAAGGAGGAGATAACACCCAAGAGCCTCATGAGAATGATTTGAAAGATAGAAAAGAAGTTCAAGTGGTAGTAAAGACCAGTTTTGTTCTAGGGGAAGTATATGTAGTGGATGTGGATTGTGGGGGAATTATTCAACAAAGAAAAGTTGCACAAAAGCGCTATTGCCACAAAAGCGGAACTCCGTACTAGACTTCATTTCACGGCCAGTACAAGGAACAAAATATAAGCATGAGCGTGTAGTGATACTCATAATCAAGAATATAATGTATACATAACCCAGAACGAACACAAATATCTGTTTCCAGATCATTATCAACGTGGCCTCTTTGAGTTTCTGAAATGGCTCATTCTCAACCAAATTTCCTCGGAAAGGGCTTGTGACAAACCCGGCTGCTCACGTTCAGTTGACATGAACTCATAGGCAAGATTAGTAACCGCAGACTTGGTGTCCAGCGTGCGAGCTCTTCTATAAACACCCTTGATAGAGTGAAGGATAACCTCATTCAAGTAGTCAATCTCCCCTGAATCGGGCAATGGTGACGGGCGAGGCATTTTGCTTTGGTAATTTGGCGAAAGGCTCTCTGAGGGAGATGTGTAGTATTGCGGCTCTTTAGCGGGTGATGTATTAGGAGTCACAGTGTGTAGGATCACAGAATCTTGAGAGTCCAAGGATGTGTCCTGGATACCATGCTCTGAACTCTCAATAAAGTCACCACCTGCAGACACTTGAAGCTCCCCTTCCACACCATAATCTCGCACATCTGGAGAGGTCAGCGCAGTATCAGGAGACCCATAACAATCCTCCATACCAGGACTCACCTGTGATTGAGGTGAAGTCTGTGCCGTCAACTTGTAAATATCACCAAGTCCGTTTGTGGTCATAGCTGGATTTCGGATAGTGGTCGAAAAATTCCATTTCAAGCTCGCCTCACTATCATCGTAGAGCTTCTTATCAAGTCTGTAACGAGGCCTTTTGGGTGCTGGCTTGTGTTCTGCCATCCACATGTCTTTCTCTTTGATCAATGGTACCAAAGGGAAACTCTTTCGGTACTGTCTGATGAAACGAGTTCTCAACAATGTGGCAGCAGCAGGCCTCTTTGCTGGATTCTTAATCAAGCAGAATTTCACGAACTCTTTTAGACATTCACTGTGGTTGGAGCCATTCAAAGTGGGGGCCGGGTTGTTTGGAATTTGGAATAGAACTTTCATCGGCTCACACTCTGAATGAGGAGGAGAGCCCGTAACCAACTCAATGGCTGTGATACCCAATGACCATATATCGACCTTTTCATTGTATCCACCACGACGAGTGATGATTTCAGGTGCCATCCAGAAAGGTGTTCCAACGAATGTGTTCTTTCGTGCCTTTGTGGCGGTAATCTGACCAGACACACCAAAGTCTGCAAGTTTGACGGCACCCTTCTCGGTCAAGAGTATATTAGCAGCCTTAATATCACGATGTACTTTCTTTTGAGAGTGCAAATAAGCCAATCCCTTCAAAGTTTCCCTGACAATGAAACTCGTAACCTCCTCACTCAAGTGCTTGTGACACTTTAATAACTCAGCACATGAGCCGCCACCACAGTATTCCATAACAATCCACAAATTTACATCATTGACAAGGGCCTGATAATATTGGGTGATGTATTTTGATTTCATCTGGGAAAGAAATGAGATCTCCTGAATCAAGACACTTATATCATCTTCTGACTCTTCGAGATTTATCACCTTAATTGCGACAACTTTGCTTGTGGCCCTCTCAACAGCGCGATACACATCACCGAAGTTACCCTTACCGACACATTCTTGAACTTTATACAGCGAAGTTGAGTCAATATTCGATAACGAGTTCATGGTATGGGGACAAAATCAATAATCCTTAGCAAAGAAAACGACAGGATCTCCGAGATGAGAAGAATAGCAGAGCAGGTAGGGAGCAGGTAGGGAGCAAGCTGCAGTAAAATGAGCACTTGGAAGTCTCACACGAAGTCCAATGTCAGCAATAAATGAATTAGAGGGGCTCTGCTCAACTTGAAGATATTTTTTTTCATTCTGGAAGTGTTAATAATTACTGGTTGACAAAGAGAGAAGGAAGATCCGGGGATGAGCGCGCCATGAAGATCTGACACAAAACCAAACGCATCTCACAAGGAAAAAGAAACCACCTCTCCTAATTAACATAACTCGTTCATTATTTGATAAATAACATTAAACACCACAACCGGTGATAAATTTTCTTAAACGAAATCATGGAGTAGTACTTCTGAATGTTTGTAATATTTTGAGTCTGCTTATCCTGTTTGTTCTGTCCTTTTTAGATGGAGCGGAGGTTGACTGTTGGTTCTCCGCACCAGATGTTAGTTTTAGACTCTTGTTCCTCTTAAGGATCATAGATCGCGATTTTGTAACACCTTGGGCCTGAACTTGTTCAACTGGCTCTGGAAGAGACGAATTTTTCTTTACATGAGTTCCTGGTGATGAGGATGAAATAATTTTCGAAGACCAGAATCTTCTTTGATGATCATTCAGATCAAGGACAGGTGCAACTTTGTCACCACAGGGAACATTATTCAAGTAAAGTAGCTGTGAAATGTCAAATATTGGTTCAACAGGACTACCATGACAATGTGTCAATGAATATTCAAATAATGAAACGTCCTTCTTTTCACCGCGGATCTCTTTGATAACAACCATTTTTGTGTTAGCTCCGTAGGCCAGAGCCTTCAGAACCAGTGGAACATTTGCAGAATGAACGCCCTTGATTAGGCTTTCATTGGGATTGAAATTTACATCTGGTGTGAGGAATAGCTTCTTAGCGTATTTGTTTGTAATGAACCCTTTTCTTACTGAGTCTTTTGCTTCTGGCTTCAACCTCTCAATAGATGAGATTCCGCCTTGCAAATAAGAATTGGAAAACTTGTTTGAAACATGATAGAGAAGCATCTGTGATTCACTTGAACCAAAAGATTTGCCATCTAATGACAGTGACCTCATCTTTGATATATGTGAGCCTAAAGAGCGATGGACACCGGCACAGTTGATACACACAACAACAAGATAATTGATGGAAATCCATTCGACTTCGTCAGCAGTTCCACAATCACAACATAATTGGTTTGAGACATCAACATCACGAACAAGCTTCAACGGATCAGCAGTTTCCATTGTGTCCCCTGGTGAATCAAATCCAAACTTCATAGCAGAAAACCTCTTGCTTTGGGTCCGTGTGCTCCTTTTTTCTCTCAGAGTGGTTGAGCTGTTGTATTGATTTCTACTGGATTTCAATTTGGAGGCCAGAGTAAGTGAACGAATCCAAGACTCTCTAGCCTCCTTACTCTCAGCCTGAAACACTCTCTTGATGTTAGTAGGTGTGATAACCTCAATGCAATATTTGTGATCCCTCAAGGTATCAACAACTTTGATACAAGAAAATGTGAGATCAATAGGCGGGCATCTCAGTGTACCTTCGTTATCTTTCCAGTCAACATATTCAGTCAAAAGATTATCAGATATGACGATCAATTGCTTATGCCAACCACTTTTGTTCTGCCCACCAAGGGTTTCAAGAACACCAGATTTGGAAACGATAGCACTGTGATCTGAAATATCTCTAGAAACAATAGGTAGAGAGGTTGAAGTAGGTGAGTGATGGCTGGTATCAACTGCTTTTTGGGGTGAAAGCAGTGGGATGCTTTGAACGTTCGATGCTGTGGCAATATCATTCCTGAATCGCTGCTGATCCCCTTTGTATTTGAAGTAATTTTGATAGTAAAATTGTGCCTTCGATGAATTAGAGTTCATTATTGGGGTATAAGGTTTCTTGCTGTGTGTTTCAAGGTAGAGAGAAGCGTTATATAGCATATTTCTCACAGAGTGACCATTTCGGAACTCATTCAAGTACTGGAAGTAATCAAACCTGTTAAGCTCGAACCCAACTTGAAGCTTCAATCTCTCAGAATCAGTCATATCGGGACGGGATTGAATTGCATCATAAAATTCCTTGGCTTGATCGTAGAATATTTTCCGTTTGTTGGAAAGTAATTTGATGTCAGAGTTGTACATGAGGGTTATTGGAGTGGTCACATTTCGTGTAAAGTTGTTAGACTCCAATATATCAATAGTAGATTGCTCTGTTAAGACTGGAATAAGATCGTTGATGACGTCAAACATCAACGGATTTTTCACAGCTCTTGCATAATTGGACAAATCAGAAAGCGAACTTGCAAAGGCAGATCTTGCAAGAGCCAAATGCCGTGTAGCCTCATCAACAGATTGTGCCTTTTTGATTGACATCTTTAGAAGAGCTTTAAGTGAATTTGTATGTTCTTCGAGTTGTGATAAGATGTTTCTGAATTCTGGACCATCATTCGGGAAGTCATAGAGAGCGTCCTTGTACGTAGCGTTTACCAGTGCTGGGTCTGCAGAACTTTGCTCAGCTTCAACAAAAACAGCTGTTTTGAAGAGTTCAATATTATCCCCAGAGATACATATATAAACTTTTCCGACGTAATTTTTCAAATTTTCAAATGACACTGTCGCTTTGAAGTTGCTGTTGTCCTTGGCGACCTCAATGACGCTAGGATCCATGGTAGCTCTTTCAGGGGTACCATTGACCAGAACCTTGGACGCAAATTGAAATTTGAATATCTCATTCTGCTGATCGTCAAGAAGTGTGATATGAAGGCCTGAATATAGCGGGACCGCGTCATTTTCTGTGTCGAATTTGTCATCATCAACCCTGAAGTGAACTGTAATGGCATCGGAAGAGTAACAATTCAACAGAAACGGGTATTCGCCAGGAAGCTCGTTCTGAGTGAACGTAGCAAGCGGCTTGGTCACCGGCAGGATGACACTTGAGCTTGAAGGGTCCACTTTTATAGCTCGTCTTCCATCCCTCCTTGAGGGCTGTATCACAATCTTGGTGAGAGACAGACCTGAAGTAACATAAACCGCACTACGGTGGTCAAAGGCTGTGCTTGTGACCTGGCCCATTATTGCAGGAGATAGTGGAGGATTTGCCGCTGTGGAGCCCTAACTAACCTTTCAAAAGGGATGGTGTCTGACCCCGGTGAATGATGAACACGAAAGGCTCTGTAATTGTGCGACGGAGGCTCACTTCTACGTGAGAAGTGGAAGGGGGGCAGTGATATATGGAAGCAGAGGGTGCGAGAAGGACGAGGAGGGAGGTAGTGGAACAATAAGGCCTGGCGGAGTGATAGGAGCATGCCAGAGTTGGCGGTGATATTCATTTTTTCGCATAGATGTCTTGCTCCACTGCCGAGACGAAGAGCGGACATGATGAGGAATCTAGAATGCTACACCTTTGAAATCCGGATTTAGTCAATCCTGCCGATTGTTCAATTTACTGGCATGATTAGCACTCTGTTTTTACGCACACTTCTAGCTCTGTGCCACAGCATCTATATAATCAATCTTCAGGCCTGATATATCTTATTTATTGAACAGAATTCCCATAGTGGGGATCCAGTGTGGTGTACCCCGTTCTATTGTTAGTACGCCCGCATCGTGGAATGATAGGCGCTATGCAATCTGGCCGTTGGAGGTTCCACGTAAAACGTCTTCAAGCGACTAGCGATGATAGTTAAAAATACCACAATATGACATACCGACCTATCGAATAATGCAATAAGGTTCAACTCATGCTATTTCCTCAACGGGCCATGGGATCCCTACACCATCCCAGACTTGAGGGCTTCAGACCCCATGTATGCACCGAGAAATTGCATTTCATAGACCTTTCGAATCAGGAAGGGGTGCAGACCTTTGCCTTCCAAACCAGGACAGGGCCCTGTCATAGCCCATTTTGCTCTTTACGCGTTCACAAGAATTGTCGCCATTTTAGGGTCCTAGGATCACATTAGCTTAGTTTGGAGAATGAAAACGAAGAATTCAAGACCTCACAGTATTGAAGGAAGGAGCATTGGACGCAAGAGCTAGACCAACAAGCGTAGTTTTTGCTGTTTAATGGCAGGTCTTCCCCACAAAAAATTTTCTATCACCAACATCCAAACCACCCCTTTCTGAGAAGGCAGTTCGGTGCAGCCTCTTGCCTGCTGTATTTATCAGACACACGCCCATGAGCAACAGTGCATCAAATTGGAACTTCCCAAGAGCGTAAGGCGGTGCCGCATCACTCCGAGATTTGTGTCTGTTATCCTCCGTGAAACGCTTCGTCTTTTCTCTCTGAGAAATGTGAAATAGCACAGTATAGGCTCTATCGCTGTATGGTCGCTGCAGAAATAAGGGAAACTTGTAACAGTCTGGCAGCTAGTGGCAAAGATAAGGGAAGTATACGCACACCTATCGAGAGCACAGAAAAGGCTTTCAGGTCAAACTCTCGTAAAAAGCAATGGAATGCTAAAATTAATGCAGCAAGCCACTGCGAACGTTCTGTTGAATAAACGACTGGGCATGAGTCGGGGAGCAGGGAAAATTCTCCAGCGGATGAACCTCGGTTTTATATGATAGAAGTATTTCAAGGAAAAGGATCAGACCCGCTTGGTTTTTACAGAGTTCTAGTCAATTGTTCCGGTCTCCATTCCTGCGGTGCAGTAGACCGGGATACGGAGCATGGGCGGCCAGTCTTGCGGTGTTTCGCGGGTGCCTCTATCATGATAGAATGACCATGCCTCAAACCAATTATCTGCGCGGATTCTAAGATCACAGATACGTATCTGGTCTGAGCCTCAAAAAGTCTTGTCTCTTGTTTCTCTTCAGGCGCTCTCTGTTGTATCGCTTTCTTGTTTGGAATTGGTGTTGACACTCTTGCCCAAACAGGATCAAAGTACGACCAGGGCCCACAACCATTGCATTGTGTTATTATTTACATATTTCCCTTTTAGGTCAAACGTCAAGAAAACACACACAACTTATAACTAGCAGCCTAAACGCTCGACGAAAGATCTCTCCAACACACTTTTGAAAACCCTTAGCACCATCACAAGCTCAGTTAACTGACACCGCCAAGAGGACACGGAGGCGCAGAGACAGATCTCAGTCGCCCTCTTCCATTTGATCTCTTCCGCAGCTGGTGCCACCTTCCCTTCCGGCACTGCATTCTTTTGTGGCCACTTCCAGCTTCCATCTACAACGCCAGCGCTACACGCCCGCCCCACAGGAGAACGCACACTGCCCTTAATCTAGGTCTGTTGAGTTGGGATCTTTGCCTCCATTCAAGCTCCGTACTTTTGACTGACATTAGATTTCAGCGGCTACTTGCTTTTGTCCCACAACCACACCAGCGTCATGGCTTCAATCAGGCCACAACCCTTGCAGCCCTTGGGTGCCAGAGAGCTTAATTCAAGAGTTCAGCTGACACCTTTGAAGTCAACAAGGAAGACTGACATTGAGGACTACGATGCCGCCAAGGCCCAGAAGGAATCCCACCAGCCTAGAGAGAAGGCTAAGAAGAAGAAGGAAAAACTGTCTGCATTATGTAAGACCCCGCCATCTTTGATTCGCACAAGAACCGGTAAGGACTACAAGAGAGGTCTTTTCTTAGGAGAAGGAGGATTTGCGAGATGCTTCCAAATCAGAGATGACAGCGGTAAGGTCTTCGCTGCTAAGACCGTTGCCAAGGCTTCCATCAAAACCGACAAAACTAAGACTAAATTGCTCTCTGAAATCAAGATCCACAAGAGCATGCAGCATCCAAATATTGTTCAGTTTGTGGATTGTTTTGAGGATGACGTTAACGTCTACATTCTTCTCGAGATTTGTCCAAATCAGTCTTTGATGGATTTGTTGAAGAAGAGAAAAGTTCTAACCGAGCCAGAGGTTAGATTCTTCATGACTCAAATCATTGGCGGCATCAGATATATGCATACAAGAAGGGTCATCCATAGAGATTTGAAGCTTGGTAACATCTTCTTTGACGCTGACATGAACTTGAAGATTGGTGACTTCGGATTAGCCGCTGTGTTGCAAGCAAATACGGACCGCAAGTACACTATTTGCGGTACTCCAAACTACATTGCACCTGAAGTCTTGACTGGAAAGCACACTGGACACAGTTATGAAGTTGATATCTGGTCAATTGGTGTCATGATGTACGCATTGTTGATCGGAAAGCCACCATTCCAATCCAAGGACGTTTCAGAAATTTATGAGAGAATTAAGAGCAATGACTACTATTTCCCAAAGGACAAGCCAATTTCACCAGAGGCAAAGACATTGATCCAGGACATATTGACAACGAACCCAGTTAAAAGACCAACTCTTGATGAGATTTTGGAGTATGACTTCTTCAAGGGTTCGTTCCCAGAGAGAATTACTGTTGAGACGCTGGTTTGTCAACCTGACTTCTCTGAACTTGACAGAGCCCACTCTAAGGTCAACTTCCTTAGCATAAAGCGCAACGCAGGGTTGAACCACGCATCTCACGCCAACCCAGTTGAGATTCTTAAGACTGACTTGGAATCAGAAAAACCAAAGGCACTTTTACCTCAGTCTTTGTCTCCAGGAAACACTAAAAACAAGTACAAAGAAGTCACTGATGCTGCTGTTAGATCAAGAAAGTATGATGAAGGAAAACTTGGAAAAGCAAGAAGAGTTGAAGAGAGAAAGACAGCCACACTGGCAGATGTCATCCTCAAGCAGGAGTGTGCCAATACATTGAGTGGCATTGCAATTGCCGAACGTCAATCCAGAATGAGAAACTGCAAGGACACTGAGGAGGAACTGAGAACCCCGATATTGATCAGCAAATGGGTTGATTACTCCAACAAGCACGGTTTCTCTTACCAATTATCCACTGACGATATTGGGGTTTTATTCAACGACGGCAATACTCTGTTGCGTATAAGTCATTCAGATGGTTTCTGGTACATTGTCAACGACGCAGAGGAAGGATGGTTGGCCCATGAACACTCTGTGCAAGATGTTCCGTCTTATTTGACCAGACAGATGGAGATTACAGAGTTCTTTGCGAGATACATGAAAACCAACTTATGTAAGGTCTCCAACGATGAGGATTCACTGGTTGAACATGAGGAGATTTTCTTACGGAGATACACGAGGGAGGACGCATTTGTCATGTTTGAGATGAGTAACGGATCCTTCCAATTTAACTTTAAGGATCATCACAAAATCTGTATTTCACAATACGGATCTGTAATCACCTATATCTCCCCGGACCGCAGCTCCGAGACTTGTTCGCTTATCTCAGTCTTGAAGAATGATGGATTCCCAAACGTCGCAGAAGATATCGGATTGGTTAGCAAGCTTTCAATGATTAAAACTGCTTTGAAAGAGAAGCTGAGTGCCAAATGTTAATGTGTCCACATGTCATATCATCATGTACTGTTTGTCTTTTTTATCACGCATATCACAACACCACTAATTAATGTTTCAATACCCCGCACATCAATTGATTGATGTATGATTTTTGTTCATCGGCGCTTTGTTCCGTAGCAAATATTCCAGCGTGATGATACCACAGAAACAGGACTTAGTTGAATACATGGCGGACACACAACGGTGCGAAGTCCAAGCTTCCTTTCATTCAAGGTGAGCAGCTTCAGAGACGATAAGCACAAAAGGCAGCCGCGCCATTAGTAAGAAAATGTCCTGAGGAAATGCTAGAGGATGACAAGATCTTCAGAGTTCAGAATAGAAACGATACTTTTCCATATCCTCCCACTTTGCTGGTTCATTTTGCTACCCATGCCTTTCCATGTAGCTATCCCTTATGATATGCTGACCAGGGAGCAATAGATTCAGAAAAGAAGAAACGCAAGAGGGATACCGCATACTATAAGTGGAGACATAAAAAGAAGCAACGTAAGTAATTGTATTGGGTTGTTTGAAGATTATCTTATGTTGGATTGCGCATAGGCTAAACAGCTTTTCTTTCTTAGTTCTGGAATTCACCATTATGGAATATTTAACTTTGAAACTTACTCACGTTCTGCTCTGCAATAAAGATGATATACTCATACCAAGTTTCCTGACAGCGTGGAAACTGGAAAAACTGACTAATATCAACAGATAGTAGTCACACTGAACGGCTGCAATTGCGGTCACTTCTTTTAGGTAGAGGTGGAGTGGTAGTAGCACGAGTAGACCTGCTCAGACTGCCACACATTAACTAATGCCAAGGGTTAAGGTTACTGGCCGAAATGTTACAAGAAGCAGCCTAGTGTTCTGATTTCTTAAAATATCCCTGATAGCAGAACAACAGCACTTGAAAACTTCTAGTCTGCCATAATTATAAGGTTTTGTAGAATCTTACTGCATACCTACAATAGAGACCATTTGCGTCTCTCATCCAAACCGATCATAATGAGACTTCTATTGTACAAAAATGCGTAGCTTTAACATTATTTTCTCAAACGAAAACTCCTCAAGAGAATCGTCCTTCAGAGTATTACCAATCTCTCACCTTTTCATCACATCACAGGAATTCAGAACACTCTTAGTAATCATTATCCTGCTCTAAGTTTTGCAAACTGTACTCAACCTTGAATTTATTCTTCAGTGTCTCTAGCTGGGCCACGAGTTGTGTACATGCCTTCTTCAACGCTTCTCTTGGGGTGTATCCATCTTCTGTTTGAATTCTCATCACGAACTTAGCAAACAGTGGATGCTCAACCTTGTACGCAGCAAAGACAACTCTTTCATCCTTTAGAAGCTGGGATCTCAGAACATTTCCAAGTGTGTGATCTTCCTTTTCAAACGTTACAATGACTGCGTTAGGGACCTTTGGATCTGGGTCAATCTTGAGTCTGTTCGATGTTAGTGATCTTATCGAGTAAAAATGTGGTTCAAATTGCTAATAGTCGTACTTTGGAACACCATCTGGTAAAATGAAGAGCTCAAATCTATCTGGAGCATTCATGGTGGCCGATCTAGGCTCAGGGGTTGTTGTTTAATCGTCCTCAAGTTTGTACAGCCTAATGGGGCTAGTTAATGCTTCTTGTTCGTGTCGCCCGCGGCCATCATCTAGTGGCCATACCGAATACGCGAATTAAATAGTTACCCGGATCCATTTGAAGTCCGAAGGCCGAGTTCGCGGGTTCGCGAACAAATATGGTACGGGCACGGTATGCAGGCTAATCATATTACCCGGCCCCACCGAGAGGGTTCCTCGCACATCAACATATCACCGCTTTCAGTAGCCTAATATCACACGCAACAGGCACAACAGAGCATAAACAGCACATTCACTGTTCCCCTGCTCAACTCTAACGGGTGTGAGAGTCTTCTTATCAAGCACACGCTCCGGTAACACTTTTGCTACACGGGATCACTCTGCCTACACTTCTGTTGTCAGATATTTTCCAGCAGCACGAAGAGAACAAAGAGCCAACCCACACCACAGGGCGCTGAACAGAGCAGCTAAACAAGAGAACACAATGTCCAGCCAAGAGCCTTGGAAACCTCACCCTGAGGACTCTGAGGCCAACAGACCGGGAATTCCGCCTCTGCAACAGTGAGTATTCCATGTTCTCGTCTCACTTTTCCACTCGTGGCTCCCCCCTCCCCCCTGCACTCTTCCGGGCTCAAGCAGAACGCAAAACAGCCTTGGATTCAGGCAGGAGTGAATTTGGCAACGTTGTTCTGGACTCGAGAAAGCGAGTTTTGTTTCAGAGTTTTATACTAACGTGTTTCACTGAAGTCGTCAGGGCGCCCCTATTCTCCCACCGCCATCTGCACTCCCATCACACTCTTCTATAGAGTCAGGTAAGTACTACAACACTCCAACGAGGTTAACGGATGTCTCCAATGGTACCCTACAGATCTATACAAAGAGAATTGAATTTTATCTCCTAGTGGGATTCTTTTCCGGAACGAGTAACATCCCACTCTCTACATCCACTGAGTGGTGCCCACGGGCATTCTATGCCGAACGAGCGGCTATTAACCATGACAGCAGGAGGGTACTACTCGCTACCGTCATTGAACTCGGGAAATTCCAACAACTCTTCCCACAACTTCATGTTGAATGCACCAGGGAAAGTGAGTATCTAAACCCGTTTCCTCAAGTATTGCACAAGTTTCCTGTTGGATTATGTTATCGCCGAGAGACGGACACCACAAGCCGAGGGAGGACCGCTCACAGGATATAATAAGCCCAACAGTGCAAATCACCTTAGGAAGGAGACCATTGATCGGAAATCTTACTAACGCTAATAAGCAGGGCCCATATCCGTCATTCGATGTAAGTGTAGAGCAAGGTCTTGCAGGTCAGCAGTTGCCTCCCCCATCAGCCGGAGCAAGGGACCAACAGGCGCAGAACAAGCAAGGTGGCTCATTGATGACTGTTTACAGACCACTCAACGTGAAAGATGCTCTGTCATATCTGGACCAGGTCAAGTTCCAGTTTCTGAGTCGTCCTGATGTTTACAATCACTTCTTGGATATTATGAAGGACTTTAAGAGTCAGACCATTGACACCCCTGGTGTCATTGAGAGAGTCTCCAACCTTTTCAGAGGCCATCCAGTTCTCATTCAAGGATTCAACACTTTCTTGCCTCCGGGATATAGGATTGAATGCTCATTAGATCCGTCTGATCCTAATCCTATTAGGGTGACCACTCCTATGGGTACCACGACTCATCAGGACTCGAATTCAAACATCGTCTACGAACAACAGCCACAACCCGGTCAGCCACAACGATGGGGAACACAATCTAGCGGGATTTCTCAGGCCCCTGGATCTGCTCAGCATTCTCAGCAACAAGGGAGTGTGCATCAGCTCCCTCCACCAGAGTCATACCCACAATACGGTGAACAACAGACTTCTATGTCCCACCTGCAAGCTGCAGCCAACAGAGGTAACTCCATTCCTTCATCATCTGAACCACGCAAGTCAAATGGACCTGTGGAGTTCAACCATGCTATCAGCTATGTTAATAAGATCAAGACCCGCTTTGCTTCCCAACCAGATGTTTACAAGCACTTTTTGGAGATTTTACAGACCTACCAGAGAGAGCAAAAACCAATCGCAGAGGTTTATCAACAGGTTACAATTTTGTTCCAAGGTGCTCCTGATTTGCTCGATGACTTCAAACAGTTTTTGCCAGATCCAAACGGTAATGCACCAACTGGAGGACTTCTTCAGTCACAGCAACAACATCGTGAGTTTTATCCCCCACAGCAGCAACAACCATCAGCTCTTCCACCTGTGGGAAACTTTTCTCCCCCAACAGCTGGTAAGATGAAGAAATTTGAGGTTACCAGTGAGCAGCTGGCGAACTACGATGCCTCGAAGCTGTCAAACAGAGAGATTCCAACGTCAAATATGAGAGGTTCATTCTCTTCAGTTGGCAGACGTAAAGTAAGTGAGGACATCCCTCCAACTTTGGTTCCAGGTGTCCCAGAGCCAGTCCAGCCACCGGTCAAGACTTCAAACTTAATGGAAGAAATTGGTTTCTTCGATAAGGTCAAGAAAGCTATTGGTAGCAAGCAGAGCTATAACGAGTTCCTCAAGATTCTGAACTTGTTTAACCAGGATATGATTGATAAAAATGTTCTCATCGAAAGAGTTGGAGGATTTATTGGCTCTCACCAAGACCTCTTCGACTGGTTCAAGACATTCGTTGGATACGACGACAAGCCACAGCATATTGAGAATATTGCATTCAAGAAACACCAGCTCGAACTTACATTGTGTAAGCCGTACGGTCCAAGTTACAGAAAGCTTCCAAAAGTTGAGACTTATATGCCATGCTCTGGTAGAGACGATATGTGCTGGGAGGTGTTGAATGATGAATGGGTTGGTCACCCAACTTGGGCTTCTGAAGACTCCGGTTTCATTGCCCATAGAAAGAACCAATACGAGGAAATCTTGTTTAGAATTGAAGAGGAGCGACACGAGTATGACTTCTACATGGAGTCTAATCTCAGAACTATCCAGACGTTGGAGTCCATTGCGAACAGAATTGTCACTATGTCCCCTGAGGAGAAGAGAAGCTTCAGACTGCCAGTTGGTTTGGGACACACTTCTCAGACTATTTACAAGAAGGTGATCCGTAAGATCTATGGCCAGGAAAAGGGCTTTGAGGTAATTGATGCCTTGCATGATAACCCTGCTGTTGCTGTTCCAATCATCCTTAAGAGACTCAAACAGAAGGATGAAGAATGGAGAAGGGCTCACCGTGAATGGAACAAAGTTTGGAGAGAGATGGAGCAAAAGGTTTACTTCAAGTCTTTGGATCACTTGGGTTTGACATTCAAGCAAACTGACAAGAAGCTTTTGACTACCAAGCAGTTGGTATCTGAGATTAGCACTATTAAGTCTGAGCAAGTCAACAAGAGACTCCATCCATTGACGCCAAAGCCGCAAAAGCAGCTCGATTATGACTTCCAAGACAATGAGGTTCTCTTTGATATTGCCAAGTTGGTATATGTCTTCTTAGGCACGAGTACTTACTCTGCTAATGACAAAGAGAGATTTTACAACTTTTTCAAGACATTCATCTCTGTTTTCTTCTCTATTGATCCTGAAGAAGTTGGTGATGCTATGGCGAAGAGGCTATCTGAATCACATGCTGACCATGAGAAGGTACCGGCTCAAACAACGTCTGCTACTGACACAGAAGGAAGCTCTTCTGCCAACGGTCGTAAGCGTCCACGTGAGCATCAGTTGTTGAAGGATGTTCTTCGTAAAAACAAGAGAGTCCACAAGGAGGACAGCGAAGCCTCTGAAACTCCTGCTACCGAAGCTGCGGAGGAGAAGCCTGAAGAAGAGGAAGAAGAGCCTGAATTTGATCCCGCTTCTGACATTTGGGTCCAGACTGCTGTCCCAGTCTCTCAAGGTTCTCATGCCACCAACACACAGAGGGCTGTCTTTAACCTCTTTGGCAACACTAACATTTATGCCTTCTTCCGTCACTTAAGAGTTCTCTACGATAGACTACTGGAGGTCAAGAGCATCAACGATGAGGTGACAAAGGATTTGAAGTCTCGTACACCTGTTCAATTTGCCAAAGATTTGCACTTGATCTCCAATCAGCTCGAAACGATGGGATTGGAATTTGCTAAAGAAGATGCATACTCCCAACTCTTGGCCTTTTCTGAGAAGGTAATTGAGGGATACATTGAACACCAGTGGTTTGAAGAATCCCTACGTCAAGCCTACAGAAACAGAGCTTACAAGCTCTACACAGTTGACAAGGTGACCCAAGCTTTAGTCAAGCACCTCCATTCTATCATGACTGATCCTCGTTCTTCTGAGATCATGTTGCTGTTTGAGAATGATAGAAAGGCGCCAACTACAAGTGCCAAGGAGCAGATTATCTACCGTAACTCTGTAAGAGCCCAGATGGCTGCTGATGAGAATATGTTCCGTATCGAATTCAACGAGACAACGCGTCATGTTTGCATTGAATACGTTGCGCTCGATGATCTGACCTTGAAGGACTTGAAGACAGAAAAGGAAAAGTGGAACTACTACTTGACATCATATGTTATTGCTCATCCGACTGAGGGCGTTAACGTCAGTGAAGTCAGAATGCCATTTGTAAAGTCTCAAGACTTGGAAGAAATTGACGACGATGATCTTGAAGGCTACGTTGACTCTCAGTTGAAGATCAAGGTTGCTCAAGAGAATTATAAGCTTTTCTTTGAGGCTGGTTCTCATGATGAGTTCACCAGATATTCAGTTTACAATAACCTATTGAAGGACAAGAAGAAGAAATGTAATGGCCTTCAAAAGCTCTCCAATGCCGTTGATGAGAGAGCGAAGTCACTCACTGATGGATCTGAGTTTGATACGATCAATGAGAACTACAAGTTGTTAGCAGAAGACCCAGAGAAGTTTGTGAAGGCATTGGAAGAAAGAGAAGTGAAGAATAAGGAACAGGCTGATCTTGATCAGACCATTGACAAGGGAGATGAGTCACTACCTGATGCTACCGTTCCGAAGAAGGTCAACCCTGCTATTGCTTCTGTCTTGGAGCAGGATGCCACTGTTGATGCGGACTCTACAATTCCCCAGGACGATACCGAAATCAAGGGCAACGACACCACGACTGAGGAGGCTGTCATTGCCGACGAGAACACTGATACCACAAGTATTGTGACGGAACAATCCAAGGATGCTGTTTCTACCGCAAAGACAGAAGCTGATGAGGATAGTGGTGCAAAAATGGTGTGATGTACTTTTTAAAATTGTTGGTTTCTTGTTTTTATTAATAAAAATGCGTATTTGAATTGAATGAAATGTACTTTTAGGATTGATCTCAGTTTGTAGTAGACTTTATTAACCTTCTTCTAAGCCTTCCTCAGTCTCCACATCAACACCGAAATCAGAAAGTTTTTCACCATAATCATTGTGCCAACGAGCACGTTGATCTTTCATATGTTCATCAGAAAGTCTCACCATCCTGCGTCTAACACTAGTCTCATTGTCCTCAAACACTTCACCTGAAACTATCGCCTGATCTTGGTGATTTCCATCTGGTGGCCAAGGCAATGAACTGAGGTCGTTGTTATCTATATCTAAGAGCTCATCAGTTTGGAAAACTAATCCATCTCCCCTTGGTCCACCCCAAGGAAGAATCCAATTCCAAGGGTATCCAAATGAATCTAAGAGGTTTTCCCATGGGTTGATGTTGTAAGGAAAAACAAGGTCGTCCAGGGCCACATAAGGTTTCTCGTCACCTGCAATATCTTTTAACATGTTGTGGCTGGAAGACCAGGAAACTTCACTAGGAATATCCTTCCCAAATAATGTTCTGTAGTTATCCTTCAGTTTTTCGTAGAAACGAACTGAAGTGTGCTGTGATTCAATTCGATCATATTCCCAACTTTCAATCTGCGTCATCCCCGTGATGAGGATACTATAGAAGCATCTAAATGTGAGCGTTCCCACAGTGAATGCAACGAAGTAGCTCAGGGGTGTCAAGATGATAGTTGCAGTAAGTGTCGACTTAGAGACCAAGTAAACTGGGAGCGATCTGTCTTCCCAAAACCTCATTGCACGCTTAGTGAGGTAGTAGCATGCCAGCCCATTGGTGTAGTCGACCCAGAGTAAAAATCTAAGAAAGTGAGGCATATTGTTATGCCCAACACAATTTGCTGTCCATGGGCAATGGTGATCCATCTTCAATACGCATTTTTTGCATGTCTTGCAATGGTGAGTTCTTTCGGGCTTGTAGTTCTGACACTTCTTACACCACCGTCTCCATTGTCCTGGTCTTGGTTGAAATCCCCTTGGTGGAGACGCTGGGCTTTTGAAAATGGCTATAATATAATGCACCCAAAGCAAAGTTAAGCAAGTCTGAAACCATATTTGGTCTGTCTTGCTCAGATCGTTCGCAAAAATGAAGTAATGCCCACCGTAACCGAGAGAGGCGATGATGAGCACAGGAATCTGTTGGTGGTTAGTGAGCCCTCAGTTATGTCACAGATTGCAAGGTGTACCCACACCAATACCCTGAAATGGGGATAACTCCAGGTGCATTCCCCCGGACTGATGTGCTATATAGGCAAGGGGATGCCGGCTCTGAACAGATATTTGTACTTCTCTGAGAGTTGAGTAGCTACAACCCCATTTTATTCCGCGGCTAAGCGTGCGCTTACCTGTGAAGGTAATCAACAACTTTGCACTTAATTTGTTATTGGTGATGCTTAAAAAATGTACATCATCTGCTTCTATGGCCAAGTTGGTAAGGCGCTACACTAGTAATGTAGCGATCCTGAGTTCGAATCTCAGTGGAAGCATTTTTTGTCACTTTCTTTTTGAAATACGGAGTCAGGTTGTTAGTTCGATCCCTTCCTAGATCTTGTTCACCATAATATGCGATAGGATACCCATACTCGGAATTCTTTTTGAAAAAGCAAAATTGTGCTGTGTAGACAGTCTAAACTGTACATTTGTATGATTTTTTGATGATCTTTGCAAACCTAATTACAGCTCAAAGCGCTAAACATCCTCATCCTCTTGACTCGAATACGCGGCTGTTAGTTTGACTACGCCGACAAACAACTTGAACGCGTTAACACTAGTAAGCAACATTTTGACAAACCAAGAGAGCAACCTCTTTATATCATGGATGACCATCATGGTGATGAAATCAATCGAGGTCTGGTGAGACCGAATATGGAGCCTCCGAAGATGACAATGAGGAAGCGTGCAAAGAAGAAGAAACAGCACCCAGCTACGCCCACTCAAGCTAGGACTGGAGCCGGTAATCCTCTCATGCACTGGAACGTGGCAGCAAAAAAAGACCTACCAGTTGCTGAGCACATAAAAAAGCTACATGTCTACGATTTCGACAGTACACTCTTCAGATCGCCACCTCCCAATCCAAATCTGTTCCAAGATAACGCAGTGGGATTATTGACAAGTCCAGATTATCTTGCTAATGGTGGATGGTGGAAGGAACCTCTTATTTTAAGGAGTTTGGGTGAAGGATGGGATATTGAAAGAGAGAGATCATGGGAAGGATATTGGAACGAAGACATCATCAGTCTAATGAAGATGTCTATGGAGGAAGAAGAGACTTTAGTTATTGTCATGACTGGTAGAAAGAGAGACCTATTTGCCAACATTATCCATGATATTCTGTCCTCACGGGGATTGATAAAGAACCTTGATGGCTTGGTGCTCAAAAAAGGTGACTTCAAATCGACAATTGAGTATAAGACACAAGTCCTAGTCGACATCCTGGATCATTACACTAATATCACCGAGGTGACAATTTACGACGACAGAAAGAGTCAGTTGAATGGATTTTCTAAATGTCTTAACGAGTACACTGAAGCTGTGCGACCATCTTTGATTGCCAACATGGTACCTGTCTTTTGTGTACCTGCGTTCTTGGACCCTAAGGTTGAGAGAGAAGTCGTGGAGCAAATATTGGTCGCTCATAACAAGTCCCAGAAGAAGAAAAAACCGCTTCAAATGAAAAAGAGCTTCCTTTATGATGCATACTACATTGATTACCGTACAAGGGCTAATATAATCAAAATTCTTGTGGAAAGGTTCCCGGACATATTTAATGACGAGATGCTATCTTCATTCAGGTTTCAAGTTGATGCAATCCCTATTCTTCGAGGTCAGATGTCCAAGCTTACGAAACAACAGGTGAAAACACAACCAGAAGAGATTGAATGGAAGGTTTCACGTATAGGCTCCTCAAATGATCTATGTGCTGTTCAGCTAGAGGCCATGAATATTGAGAAACCTGTTTCATTACACCACCCTCCTCTACTGGGAATTGCAGCTAAGGGGAAGTCTGGCCAAAGAAAGGACACCAGCGAGTTCCTGAGGATAACCGAGTGGAGAGATATCCCAGATGATATGGAACACATAATATTTAAGACAAAGGTTGCGAGCATCATCTCCTTTAGGATCACAGCTGAAAGTGGGGGTGCTGCGTTCCAGAAGAGGGATGCCGAGTCCCAAATTCAGGACAGCATTCCTTGAATGTATTCCTACTGGAATACAAAATAATATACGAAACTGATGAGCCTAAGAATAGGATTTCTGTATTGATAATTTGTATGTTAGGATACACCGGCCCAGTGGTTTGCTTGAGAACTTCCAAACCACAAAGGCACTAAGACTACCCCTCATAATCCAAAACAAGTTTTGGACACGGCATTACTTTTTGCACAAGATCGGCACCACAAGAACGTAGTTTCAATCCGTTTCAAGTGGGATTTGACTAAATGTGCAGAGCATCTCTATGACTGAGAAGTTGAGAGGGAGGTTGGTTATCCACAATGCGACATGCTGGTGCAACAATTGTTCACCTGAACAAGGGACACGAGCACGCGATAAACGGAGCCTGAACTAGTTGCAGAGCTTCGGCCAACTCGATATCAAAGTTCCAAAGGAAGGAAAACAACTCAGTCAAAGAATGCCCAATTTGTGACCAACTAACTGACCAGCTGGGAAGACTGATCGTCGTTCTCTGGGAGATCCCCAAAAAAAAAATTCTTAGTGAAAGAAGGGTGGCCGTAGCAAACGCGAAAACGCGAAAGAGATGCCGCTCCACACGACGCGTCTTCAAGGTCTACATGCCCACAAAACTTCTTCTTTGGGTCACAAGATAGTGTGTTGACGCCAAGGTTCTGACATATAGAAGTTAGGCTAGACGATGGAAGCAAAGATCCTGACGGTACACTGGCATGATGGTGAGCAACCCGTATACAGCGCGCACTTCCAGCCCTCAGGCAACGGGAACAGCTCTGAAAGACTTGCAACCGGAGGTGGAGACAATAATGTCAGGATTTGGAGACTTGTTCGAAAGTTAGATGGTGATATCAAAGTCGAATATCTGTCTACGTTGGCAAAGCACACACAAGCGGTCAATGTTGTTAGATTCGATCCGAAGGGCGAGCTACTCGCCACCGCTGGAGATGACGGATGTGCCATGATCTGGTCGAAGGCTGATGGGATTGTTCGTGATTTTGGAGCAGATGCAGACGATGATGCTACCGAATCATGGACTATGAATGTCTTATGCCGTTCAAGCGCATCTGAGATTTATGATCTTGCCTGGAGCCCTGACTCAAGGCACATCATAACAGGTTCCACCGATAACGTCGCTAGGGTTTACGACGCATCCAATGGACAACAAGTTGCACAAATAACAGATCACGCTCATTATGTTCAAGGTGTTGCCTGTGATCCCAGAGGGAAGCTCCTTGCTACGCAGAGTGCTGACAGATCTGTTCACATTTACTCATCAAACCGCATGAACCCGACCGTCATCCAGAAGATTACACGATCAGAGCTCCCAACAAGACAATTCACCAGTCCACCAACAGAGACATCCACAGAAGAACTACCGCCACTTGACTTTAATAGTCTCAAATCGTCAATGCTTTATCACACAGAATCACTCAGATCATTCTTCCGTCGACTGACTTTCTCGACAGATGGAAATTTCCTTCTAACGCCCGCAGGGATTTTCAAGAACACACAAGAACAAGATAAGGAGGAGCCACTCAATACCGTGTACATATACTCACGTGCTGGAATCAACAAGGGTCCGATTGCACATCTCCCTGGGTTCAAGAAGCCGGCTCTTGTTGTATCATTTTCACCTGTGTTCTATGAACTCGACAAAGGAGACTCACCTGGTGCATTTAAACTTCCTTACAAAATGGTTTACGCTGTTGGTACCGTTGACTCTGTTTACGTGTTTGATACACAGAGCCTTGAAGCACTTGGGTCAGTCTCAAATATCCACTATGGCACACTAACGGATATTACGTGGAATAGCGACGGAAAGAGTCTGCTGGTAAGCTCTGCTGATGGATTTTGTACCAGTTTACATTTTGGCGATGCATTTGGAACGGCGTTGAGCGTCAATTACTTGACACTGTTACCCGAAGACTCCATGGGATCCAACTTTGAGACTCCAAAATGTTTCAAAAAGAAAGTAGCTCCACCAACAACTGACGAATCTAGATTTGTTGCTGTTGCTACAGCAGCACACAAAGTTCTTTCCTCACCAGCTGTTGCAGTCCAGACATCAACTACAAAGACAAGTCCACTACCAAAAACGGCAAATATTGCCTTAACTAGCAAGGTAAGCCCACAAGTTGCTCTGAAGAGCACTGCGTCCACATTCAACTTGATCAATCACCTCGTCAAGAAGAAGGAAGCTGGAGAACCCGCTCCCGCCTCGGTGGAATCGCCAGACAAAGATCACGATGTGATAATGATTGATGATGAACAAATGATACATACAGCCCCAGTTAAACATAAAAAGAGAATATCACCAACCCCCGTGACACTGAATGATCAGAATAACGCATCTAATTAGTTTACAATCAAATTGTTTGGTTTAAATCACTAGTATTTTTCACGTAGCAAATTACATAGTATAACCAGAGTTCAGTCATTTCTCAAGAGCCGAAAGATTTTGTTCATTCTTCAACTGCGACTCCAATCTCTTTCTTGCCTTTAGTATCATCTCTGCTTTCTTCTCTTGCAGTGTCTTTGCACGCTCATCTGCGTTATTAGACCATTCCATCTTTTTGGTGGCTGTGGATGTGCCCGTTGGAGCATTCTTATCAATTCCATACTTCTTCAGCAGGTTTTCAGGGACAATCTTGGCTTGATTTCTCCCTTGATCAGAAGATCCTGTAGGTGTGGATGCAGCTGTTGCCTGTTGTGCATTGTGTCCAGGCGGAAATGGGAGTGCGCCCTCAGAAAGGATGCGCTCCACCGTGGCTTCCACAGAACCACTTCTGAGGAGATCGTAACGAATCTGGGCCTCTGAGACGTGTGGAGCAAGTTGCTGAACAACTTCAATCATGTCAGTGGTCACTTGACGGCGTGGAAGAGCCGAGTTGGCGGCAGCACGGGAAGCCGCTCTTGCACCTTGGTTATTGCTGGCCTCGTTGGAGCTCTGGGAGTTGGGTGTGTGGAAATCTGGCTCCTCTTCAGAGTTGACAAACCATCTGAGGAAGACAAAGGCAACTAAAAGAATAAGTACAAAAGTGAGCGTTGTACCGTCCATATCAACAAGGGGTTTATGATGTCTTAAGAGCCTTTCTGTCGACGCGTCAAGATGGGTCGGTACGGTAGACTGTGATTCAGTGGCAAGAACGGTGGATTTTCAGAACCGCGCCAAAACTCAAGAACCCGACTCTAATGCGAGGGTGGATGGGGACCAAGCTACATTGATGCTTTATAGGAGGATCAAATACAGACATATATCTTTCATTAGTGCGTAACATTATAGATAATTGGTAGCAGTCGACCGCCTCATCCACGGAAGCTCAACTTGAACACCTTGTCCTGGTTGTTCACCTTGTACAGGAAGTTGGTGATAACTTCACTCTCCTTGACCACCTGTGCTTGGAAGTGTCTTTTCACTGTTCCTGCAAGCTCTGGTTTCGTAACTCTATCCTTGTACTTGAAAGTGTGTGATTTCTGACCAATTACAGACTCAAGGAGGTACCCCGCCATTGTCTGCGAGCTCTTGGTCGGCAGTCTGTGAGCATCTTTGTATTTGCGCAACGTTGAGTCAGGGAGAGATTCAAAGTCCATAGGATCCACAGCGACCTTGTCCATAGGACCATTTGAGTGAATGTGGCGAGCAAGAAGCTCTGCCTGGGCTGCCTGGGCTGCAGCGTTACGGGCCTTTGTTGATGCTCGTGAGTTTGGGTTTGCAGTGCTGCTGCTGGCTCCCTCGTTCTCAGAGGCGGAGGGTTCCCTTAGAGCACGTGGCGGCATTTCTTGTAGTGTGTGTCTTCTGGTGAGTGCCAGTTATTATACCACTGAGGTGTGATTGGGCAAAGCAGATGGGAAAAGGAGGAAGACCCATTGACGCAAGCTTGTTCGTTGAAAGCACTTTCCCGCGCTTTCCCGAATCAAATTTGGAGGAACATCTGACGTAAGCAGAAGTAGTGCTGATCTAGCGCCAGTTGGAAGCTACTGATAGCAGGATCAGGCAATCTACAGATATAAATGCCAGGTAGGAGAAGATGATATACATCATTCATAACAGTATTCATTCATAAAGTCTTTGGCTGCGTAACTTTGAGCTGGTTGTACAACTGGGTGAGCTCAGTCACCAAGGAGAGGATGTCCTTTTGGTCATCGAAGAGACCAATGCTCTGATCACGAAGTACCAACAACGCGACGGCATGCTCAATTCTCGATATTAACACTTCAAAGAGTTGTTTTTCAACATGTTCGCCTCTCTTCATGTTATTGATGTCAAGCCTATTACCGTTTAACCTGCAAACTAGGCGCTCGAGTCTTAAAGTGATATCTCTGACCCCATGAATGTCCTCAGAAGTGAGATCTGGCTTACGCTGGAACTGGTGTCTAGACTGAAGTTGCTTAGGGAACACTAACGTAATCTCTTCTTCTGTCTCAAGCCCCTTGAGTTGAACCTTGCCCATGAACTCGACCCTCCATCCGATATTGGTCAAAATTGTAAACTCATTATCGAGCTGTTCACTGGCTTCGCCAATTCCAAAAGCTTCTGGGACTGGAACACCAGTCCTTGCGCATTCCCAAGCCTTCTCAATTCTCTTAAACTCATTGAGACAGTCCTGAGTCAATGTGATCTCACCACCATCAGCAACAGCACAGACACGAGCTGTTTTGTTAACCATCGGCCCGAAGTAATCCATTCTTCTCGTGATAATGTCTGGCTCACAAACAGGAGTACCCCAATGGATACCCATACGAACAGACAGACCTTTGTAGATAACGACGCCGTTGTCATCCTTCAACTCGCAGCCCTCCTCACTCTGTAAGATCTCGGCCGGCCAGTCCTCAAGAAGCAGCTGTTGTTGAACGTTGAAGCACCAAACCATGGCAGCTGTAACAGTAGGGAAAGAAACCATGAATGCATCACCTTCGGTCTTGACTTCGTAACCACCAACAATATGTAGTTGGCGTCTCATAATATCATTGTGGGTTCTGATTGCAGATCTCATGGCCAATGGATAGTTCTCCCAAAGCAAGGTGGAGTTCTTGATATCAGTAAACACCATGGCAAGTTCACCAACAGGGGGTGTGATCTCTGGTTTCAGTCTTCTTAAATTAGAGTCTTCAACAATTTGCTTTGCAGCTGGAACACTCTTCTTTTTAGCCTTCTTTCTTGACAAGACACTAGAAAGAACCTTTGTTGGACAACCATAAGAAATCGCATAGTCTCTCAATCTTTCAGCAGTAATCATTGGATTATCTGACTCTCTCACAATATCACCAATAGTCTTGGTTGGTAAGTATTCAAACAGCTCTTTGGTGCCGATAACAATGACTTCATCGTTAATATTGGTCTCAGAAATATCAGGACCAGTGTGAATGTGAGGTAACAAATCGACAAAACCAGCAGCTCTGGAAACTTGGGAAATACCGTCAACTTTGTCATTACTCGAGACAAAACCACCAGAGGTTCTAATTCTATCGAATTCCAAAGCACTGGACGGTTGATGATGGACTGTAAGATATGTGAAGCTTCCGTCTGGTTTGGCGAGCATCACCATCGTGTCACCAATGTTCGCAGTGTAGACCTTGTTTTCTTTAACATACACAACAGTAACTGTCGAACCAGCTAAACTGTCCTCAGAGTTCAAATCAGAGTGATGAATGATACCATTCAACTGAAGGAATGCACTCTTGAGAGCTGTTGGAATGTCTGATTTCCTCAATTCAGCTTCGAAGACTTTGAGGAAGTTTTCACGAATGATGTGAGAAATCTTACCAGATGTCATACCATCAAAAATGCCAATAAGTGTACCACCATCAACATTATGAACCGAATCTCTGGCAACAATATGTCTATGGATTCTCTCAGCAATACCATATGACAACTTCTGTGCAAGTGTTGTTGGTGTTGTACGAACTCTCATATTTATAGACTCATCGGGTAGGTTCTGTGTGGTAATAGTCAGATCCATAAGACCTAACATTTTCAGCTTTGGCAAGTTCAAATCCTCAGTGATTTCAAGTTTCTTGTTACCAGACAAGTTCAAATACCTCAGATTTCGATTATTCTTCCAGTTCCATTCATACTTCGAGTTGGATGTATTGTATTTCAAATCATTGGAACCGACATCAATAACTTCTAGGTTAGACAACTTACTGAGATCAGATGGCAACGTGCGGAATCTGTTACCGTTCAAAGTTAACATTCTCAGATGAAGAAGTTCATCGAAGTCATCAGGAAGGGAAGAAAGAGTGTTACCAGACAGATACAGCTCTTCCAAATGAACAAGAGTACCCAAAGAACCTATTGGGATATCCATGAGCCTGTTGTAAGAAAGATCCAAGACTTTCAAATGAGAGTACATACGGATGTTATAGAATGAATCATCATCAAACTGATTATCAGCGGCTCTTAAAACAAGCGTCTTATCAATTTTCGGAGTCGGAAGTTCAGAAATCAGATTCGATGAAAGGTTGATCTCTTCAATGAATGATAAATCGGAAATATATTTCAAGTTATTATCATGAAGGTCCAGGAATTTGAGCTTAACTAACGCGGATAAGTCTGGGAGATTTTCCAAGTTATTGCTGTATATCGATAATTCTCTCAAATTGACCAATGATGAGATATCAGAAAGTTCACGAAGTGCATTCTTGCTCAGCTCAAGCTTCTCGAGTTTTGTCAAGGTTAAGATGGCCTTTGGTAAAGAAGTGAGTTTGGCCTTTGAAAGGTTCAAAGAAGCCAAATTATAACTTTCAATATTGAGCGCTGTGATTGGATTCTTTTGAAGGTCAAGAGTTCTCAGACTTGGCAATGGGCTGTCGAGATTGGAGATGTTGTTGTGAGTTAAGTAAAGATTTTCGATATTAGGACCCAAAATAGTGATCTTAGAGATGTTGTTGAATCTGAGGTTCAAAGTTCTGAGATTAGGAAGCTCAACATCAACACGAGTCAGGATATTAGACGAGATGTTTGCCTTTTTCAGCGCTGTCAAATTGTTTATAGAACTTGGGAGTTTTTTGAGTTTGTTGTATGACAAGTCTAATTGTAACAAATTCGTGAGTTTGTTAATAGATTCTGGATAAACCTCTAACTCATTGGAACTCAAATCAAGAATTTTCAAACTGGCTGGAAGTTTTGGTAAATCTGTCAATCTGTTACAGCTCAAGTTGAGAATAGAAAGGTTTCGCAACATCGAGATTCTGGAAGGAATACTCTGAATGAAGTTTCTTTCAAGGTCTAGAGAGACCAGCTCTCTTGCATAGACAATGTTTTGTGGGAAAACCTTTGTCCTAATGTTGACCATTCTCAACGAGCTCAATCTAGAATCAGCAGTTTGAAAGAAGTCAGATGGAAGGGTGATATCACCATTGTTTGAGACATCCAAACTCTGAACTTTAGATGAATAACAGAGAGCAGGGATCTTTTGAAGATCTTTACTCTTTAAGTTGACATGAACCAAATCATTACTGATGTATTCTTCCTCAGCTGGACTCAGTTGCTTTAAAACATCGTGATGAAGAATGAACTTGAAGAGGTAGCTCAGATCAAATCTTCCAATTTCATCAAGACTATCGTCATCATTATACCCCGACAACAAAAGCAGATTTGTCTGGATTTTCACAGGTTTCTGATAGGGGTCAAGTTTTTTCGTAACTTTACCGACTCTCAAACTTAGCTTGTAGTCACGACAAAGCTGATACCTACCCTTGAGAAACTTGATGAGTTCCTCAACTGTTTCACCGTATGGTCTCTTCAAGGTAGACGTGAAGTCATCATCTTCCGCATGAATACGGATATGATACTGCTTGGTGTCATTGAATCGAGTGTCTCCGTTCTTGGACAAACGTGTGTATGTTCTTCTCACAACGTAATCATCATCCTCCTCGATACTTGCAGAGTACTTCTCATCATCCTTTACATCCCAGGATTCAGGAGCAGCCCAAGAATCCTTTGGGGCCGGATCTGGTGTCGTTTCTTGACTTGGCTCTTCCGCGATAATATCCGTCATGTCTGACAAGTCATTCAGGTCAAGAGTCACAACTGAATCTGTGCCTGGTTGGAACTCCGATAGTGATGTTCGGATGCTAGCCACGCTTGGATTATGGAGCATCATGTGGGATGCTGGTATCTCAAGATTCGTCTCACCATTTCTATGTAACTTGCTGTCTCTGATATGACTAGCGTTCGAGTGCTGGGAGATAGGTTTGGAAACGCTTGAACTCGCAGAGGAATCCCCAGAGTGTGGTTCATTGGACTCCTTTGAACCGCGTTTGTCGTCGCGGATAGAATTGATGAACTTTCCAAACAGGCTTCTCTTTTGGCGTGGCTTGATTGGATGTAGGAATGGTGGTATTGGCATCGAGGGGGCAGCATGATGGAAACCCCTGTAGGTTGATGGAACACTGCCTGTTCGGTTCACGGGCGTAGAGGAGTGGGGCGAGTCTGGCTCAGCTGGCGGATGAGAGTGGGTAAGGAAATGTGAGTGTGGGTGGGAATCTGAATGTGAGTTTCTGTGATCTAGTGGATGGAGCAACGGTACTCCAGGAAGATTAGTTCTGCCATTGGTAGAGCCGCTGGTGCTAGGCTCCGCCAGGGAGACTTTGCGCGAGGTTAGCGGGCTAACCTCTCCCTCGGTCGATGAGGAGCCCACCGATCGCTTCTGCCGCTGCTGGAAGCCGTAATTGCTGTCGAAGTCTGACATGGCAACTCGCTTGGCCGCTTCACCGATTCGTCCAAGACCCTGGGAGGTGGTGACACTGCTGCTATAAGCTGCTGTTGCGTGGCGGACATGCCTTGAAAGGAATTGAAATACCCGCCTTATTCCTTAGCGCGATGATCCCATCCATACGCCCGTCTGCTACGGCTTCAAAATCTGCAGGCTTCGGTGCAGCTCATGGGGAGTTGGTCCCGGCCAACAGCAGCTGGCACGCCCGTTCCTACATTTACGCTGTTGATCAGCCACTTTCAGCCGAGGGTGGCTGTTGGGAGCTGGTGGGAACGCGCGTAAATATGAGCATGGACACTAGAAGCACTTCTAACTGTAGGCAGATGTCACTCTTTCTATAAGATTCAATTATACAATTCAACTACGGTAGTCACCGTTGATAGAGACATACTCATGTGACAAGTCGCAGGTCCAGAAGGATGCCTCGGCAGCGCCACCAGTGCCCAAGTCAACAGAGATCTCGAGATCCTCAAACTCAAGGATCTGACTGGCCCTTTCTTCATCAACAACTTCTGGCTCGCCGTTCACAAGCAGCTTAAGCTCGGCAGTGCCATCAGTTGGAATGAACGAGACGTTGGTCTTCTCGGTGTTAACCTCGGCATCGGAGTAACCGACGGCACAGAGAATTCTGCCCCAATTAGCATCCTTTCCATACAATGCAGTCTTGACCAATGGAGAGTTAGAAATTGTCTTAGCAACCTTTTGGGCATCGGCGTAGCTCAAGGCATCCTTAACTTTGATAGTAACAAACTTTGTGGCACCCTCACCGTCACGAACAACCAATTGAGCTAAAGTCTGAGCGAACGTGGTGATCTCTTCACGGATAAGCTCGAAAGCCTCAGTAGTGGTCTCGTCAATAACAGCACCACCAGCAGCACCATTCGCAAGCGCAGCGATGGTATCATTAGTCGACATGTCACCATCAACAGAGATACAGTTGAAAGAACGGTCAACAGCATACTTCAAAATTGATTGCAGTGCCTTTGGAGCGATTGGAGCATCTGTGACAAAAAATCCAAGCAATGTTGCCATGTTTGGACAGATCATACCAGCACCCTTAGAGAGACCGGCAATAGAGTACGTCTTGTTGTTAATATTGATCTCTTTAGACACAAGCTTTGGGAATGTGTCTGTAGTCATGATACCCTTGGCACAAGTTAACCAGGCGTCATGGTCAGAACCAAGGTTGGAGTTATAGAGCTTTGGCAAAGCTGGGAGAATCTTGTTCATGGACAACTGCTGACCAATGACACCAGTGGACATGCAAAGAGTAGATTGAGCGGCAGGTGGTGCATCAATGAGACGGTCAACAGCATTGACAATAGTGTTTGCATTTTCAAGACCTTGTGTGCCGGTTACGGCGTTAGCACATCCACTGTTTATAACGATGGCGTTAACAGTTTCTGTCTGTTGGAGAATCTTTGTTGAGAGCTGAACTGGTGCTGCTTTGAACTTGTTTGTAGTAAACACGGCTGCTGCACTAGCAGGGGTCTCGGAGACGATGAGAGAAAGATCAAGTTGATCATTCTTCTTAACACCAGACGAGATAGCTCCAACCTTATAACCTTGGGGATAAGATCCAGATTTTGGCACGTATTTCGCATACTTGTTAGAAAGAGCAGCGGCAGTCGAAAAGAGTCTTTTACTCATGATGACGGGCCTTGTCGTCCCTTGAGGCTACTTATGACTCTTGAAGTTGGAGTCGAGCGAGGAAAAAATGGAGAGGATCCGCCGCTCTACGATAACAGTTTTGATGAGACGTCGGGTAGGGTACAGTCCTCGATTAAGTTCTTCCGCGGGGAACATGTGATACTGGCGTATATAATGAAGAAAATTGGTAGCTACTGGAACTGTTTAATGCCTCTGTCGCCCTTGTAATAATTCCTAGCACCGTAATTTGGGTCATAAGTATAAGCATTTAAGCCGGGCCAGTGCAACATAACCGTAATTATGAGCACTGGCTTCCTCTGCATCGTCGTCCACTACAGAAAAAATTTCAGCAAGACAGCACAAAGAGGATAATGTGAACAGTTTAAAGGAGTCCTAAGAACTCATATATACAACCATGTCTACCACCAAGGAAGCCAAACCAGACTACAGCATTAACAACTCCGACGTCGTGGAGAAGTACAGAACCGCCGGTGTCATTTCTCAGAAAGCGCTTGCTCACGTCAAGACCCTTGTCGTTGACGGTGCAAAGATCTGGGACATCTGTCAGGCTGGTGATGAGATAATTGAGGAGGAGATTTCCAAGATTTACAACTCCAAGAAAAACAAGGTTGAGTCTAAGGGTATTGCGTTCCCAACCTCCCTTTCTCCAAATAACATTGCCGACCACTTGTCTCCAATCAGCGCTGAGGATGATGCCAACGTTACATTGAAGAATGGTGATGTTGTCAAGATCCACTTGGGTGCTCAAATCGACGGTTTCCCATCCATTGTCTCTGAAACTGTTGTTGTTGGTGCTTCTAAAGATGCACCAGTTACTGGTGCTAAAGCCGACTTGTTGACCGCTGCTTACAAGGCTTCTGAGGCTGCTCTTAGAACCATCAAGCCAGGTAACAAGAACTATGATGTTACTAAGGTCGTTGCCCAGGTTGCAAAGGAATACGGTGTTGTTCCACTTGAGGGAATGCTCTCACATAACCAGGAGCGTGGTGTTTTGACTGGTGAGAAGGAGATTATCATAAATCCAAACGAGGAACAAAGATCTCAGGTTGCTCCGTTCGAGTTTGAGGTTGGCCAGGTCTTCGGTTTGGACATCCTTGTCTCTACCGGTGAAGGTAAGGTCAAGCAAACTGAGCTCAGAACCACCATCTACAAACTTACTGGTACATCTTACCAATTGAAGCTCAAGTCCCCCCACTTGGTTTTGAACGAGATCAAGAGAAAAGCCTCCAAGTTCCCATTCGCCATCAAGAACTTGGACGACCCAACAAAGGGTAAGACCGGTTTGAAGGAGAACTGTAGCCACGGTACAATGGTTGCTTACGACATCTACCAGGAGAAGGAAGGCCAGACTATTGCTCAGGTTTACGTTACTGTTGCTCTCACCAAGAACGGTTTGATCAAGTTCACCTCTTCTGAGCTCGACGAGGAGGTTGTCAAGTCCGAGAAGGAGCTTTCTGCTGGCCTCAAGGAGTTGTTGTCCAAGTCCTTAAAGGTTAACAAGAAGAAGGCCAAGAAAGAGGAGTCTGCTTAAATAGTTGGCAGAGTATCTTTAAAATTGCACTTTTGATATCACTTGTTTTCCACTTGAAGTTCTAATCTCACGACCCAGCTCATGACCTGCACGTTACAAGCCCACATTGATTAAGTAAACTGACATTGAATGCTTGAATTGAACGTTTTCAAAGCTTGTTACGCTGATGTCTGTTTGTAGACCATATCCGATCTGAAATCCTGTAAGCTTTAACCCACCCGCATCTGCATTAGCGGGCTCCCGCCCCAGGAGCTGGGGCTCATCTAGCAAGCAAACAATTGAGTTGCATTGCCTCTAGCACCGAGAAGGAGCAAGACAGCCTTTCATATACAGCGATAAGCGTGTTAGGTTTCTGCGAAATATAATTATATACATGTCCATATCTGGGACCGTATTCACATGGGGGCCAGGACCAAAGCAGTTGATGGCTTCGCTCTGAACTGTTCCAGAGATAAAACTCAAAGACATCGGGCGGCGAAAAAAGCCAACTGGATGCCATTCCAACAGTTCAAGGTTCAGACAAAAGACCATGTCTCAGCTTCCTTAAATGTTGCGGTATCTGCCAGCCGCATAGGCATTTTGAGGAGGTCGCTTGATTCCTCTAAAGTTCATAGCGCGCCCGGGAGAAAAAAAGCTGAGCTTCCATCTCCTACTGAAGCCGCCAACTACGCGTCGCCCCTCCTTAAGACATACTTTACTGACCTCCAGGGCCACTCAGAAGTCTCTCTGACGCACTGCATTCCACACAGTGCTAGCCGCCCCACCACGAAAGCACTCCCATATCTCCTATCGCCTGCCGTGCCTTCCGGAACGAGCGCATCCCAGGTTTGCCTAAAAGACAAGGGCGCGCTGGCGTTACACAGAAGACCCACAGTGACCAACACCAGCCAGTGTCTTTCACACTCATCATATTGCTCCGCACACCTTATCTGCTTTCTTTACTTCTATTGATTACACTCTGATCACTTTCCAATAAGGCGCCGAAGCGCATTCAGAGTTACATTCACGTCTCCTCCCTCCTAATGCCAAGTACAGAAGACAACGGCACAATCAGTGCACATGCCTCACCACAGATTGGTATTACTAAGGAGATCTCACCGGCTTCTACAACATCTTTGGTAAAATCAACACAACCCCCGATACTGGAATCACTTTTAGCTTTGAGCTCTGAAGCGAACTTAAACGGCGGAGGCAACTCGAAGAGATCGATTGGACTTTTGGATGGAGGCTATTACAAATCCCCTGATCCGAAGAACACCACGTCAAACCCAACTACAGAAAGAGAAGAGGACTCAAAATACGCTCCATACGCAATGCTCAACAATTCTTCTCCATTCAGACCCCCAGCCTCATCGAATAATACATCGCCAATATTCCCCAGTACGAAACTCACCCCAGAGCCAAGAAAGCTCATTCTCAATGGACTTTTAAGGTCTTCCGACTCTAAACCTCTCTCATTTAGAAAGACATTCACATCGAAATCAACATCGCCTATGAGCTCAAAGCCGAACTCGAATGCGAATTCTGCCAAAAGTAAGGTCAAAACGTTCCATTTTGGATCTGCAACCCCAGGAGAGCAGTCACAGAAGAATATAATGTTTGTTGAAGAAGATCCAAAATCTAAGGAGAAGAAGATAAGAAGAGACCTAGAGAAGAGAGCCTTCGCATCAAAGGTCCCTTGGGCCACTCCTTGGACGGAAAATAAACTTTTCACGATCTCCCCTACCAAGCTGAGTCCAGACGAACCGGTATTATCGGTAACAAGGACATTTGATAAAGAAGAAAAAAAGCCTACTAGGAAACAAGGAAATAGGTCATCGGTTTCTCGCTTGAGTGATGGAGATGGAAAAGAAGAGACGCCAAAGAAGAAAGCTCCAAAGATATCCAGGCAGTGGCGCAAGGGATCAAAGGGGAATCTGGGATCACACGCAGAGCCTAAATCCGGTCTTTCTAAAGACCCGAGTAAGTCGCCTATTGACACCACACAAGCGGAAGATTCAGAAGGGGCTTTGATAACGGCCAGAGAAAGGAGAAGAAGGGAGATTTTTACTGCCCGTGATGCTTCATTCGAGGCGTCTCAAAGAGATAAGAACAAGGAGAACGAAAATTCTGGAAACAATGGAACCAAGAAATCAAAGAGAGTCAATAAGGAGCTGCAATCTCTCACTGAATGGAGCGACTGGATTTATCAAACTCTGGACAAGAAGAGAAGGCTGGAACATGAAGAATTGAAGAGGCTGGAGGCTCAGGACTCACCACCAAAAAAGAGACGCTCTACAAGAGCATCCACATCTAAGTCAGAAGAGAATCAGGGAAACTCACCTGGGGATCAAAATTGCTCCTCGGGAATTGCTCCTCCCTCCGTGAGGTTTCCGATCGATGACGATGAAGCATTTTCTACATCAACTGCAACGTCTACGCACACAGTCACGGCCACCTCAAACGCTGCGTCAGACAAGTCAACATCTAAATCCTTCTCGAGACCACGTGGCGCTTCCTTCCTATCTAGATCAGAGGAGCTTCCAAGATCACAGAAGCCATTCGAGGAACCTATTCCCACCGAGCCCATAATGTCTGTCACTGGTCTTCCTCTTGATGCTCCTCCAAGTACAAAGATTAAGAAAGAAAGTTTATGGCCAAAGAAGAAAGCTACCAGAAGAAAGATAAACAGACGTGGAAAGAGTGAAAGCTCTGAGCTGGAGTCAGATGGTCAAGAGATGTCCCCCGAGGCAGTAGAGGATGATTTGAACGCTGTCGAATTAGAACTCAATAAGGGATTGAAGACTAAAGTCAATGAAAAACTCCAGAAACCTAGTGAGATTCGTTCATCTGTGAATATGCCGCCATTTGAAGCTACAAAAAAAGCCGACTCAGAAATTGAAACTGATACTACACCACAGCCCTCTGATCCTCACCTTGCGAAGAAGAAGAGGAGAGCTGGTAAGGAAGAGAAACGCAAGATTAAAAATGCCTCGCCAAAGAAGAACCGTGAAAATCCATTTGGCTATGACAATCCTTTGCAGCTGGCCGGTGAGAAGAGAGATACAGCCTTTGAGTTCGGAAACCCAGCTAAGGACAACGATGATTACTGTGCATCATGTGGAGAACCAGGTATTTTTCTCTGTTGTGAACACTGCCCAAGATCATTTCACTTTGCTTGTTGCGACCCACCATATGACGAGAAATCTCTTCCAGATGGAGAATGGTACTGCAATGAGTGTAGGACCTTGATCGACCCTCAAGAGTACGTTCCACCGGGTCTTTTCTCAAAGCTAATTCAACAAATTGGAAAACGTAACCCAGTTCAATTCAAACTTCCAAAGAACATTAGAGAGAGGTTTGAAGGTGTTGCTACCGGAAATAATGGGGAATATGAAGACACAGACCAGAAGCCGTACAAACCCGCTAAAATTGGAGCATTCCAACAGACTGCTCCAGAATTACATTATGATAAGCAAGGAAATCCTCTTGTTTGCGTGAAATGTGGTGAGACTGGAATCACACCAAACAAACTTATGGGTGAAGTTGATAAACCAATTATCAGCTGTGAATACTGTCCATCATCATGGCATTTGGATTGTTTATCACCTCCATTGTCCACTATCAAGCAGCTTGGCAGTAAGTGGAAGTGTCCCAATCACTCTGATGACTTGATCACGCCTAAGAGAAGAGTCAAAAAGGCTAAAGTTGTCGATGTCGATTTACCTCGTGGGTTCCGCAACGACGGACACATTGAGATTGCCCCTTCTTCTGACTCCGAAAGTGAAGATGATGGTGCCGTGATTGTCCGGACTCCTCCCCATATGGCAAACTATGATACAGAGAATGGTGTTGCAGCCGTTCCTTGTGAGGCCCAACAGAAGCTCTGGAAGGATGAATACATTGTGTATAGATTGCCAGAACGGGGTGTTGTTCTTGACTTTATGGACAAAATTCATGAACAGAAGATGAAGATTCAAGAAGCCAAGATTGATGAGTATTATAATATTGCCCGTGAAAACCGTCAGTTACTTCAGAAGTTGGTTTTGGATAGCAAGCACTCGGCATCGGAGAAACAAGCACTCAATACATTAGTGGAATTGCAAGAAGCCGACTTCAAAGAGCTTGTGGGTGTTGCCTCTAAGGAACTTGAGGCTGGCGGTTCGATTGGTTGCAATGATACCGATCTGGAGATAACTCTAGGTGAAATGAAAGAGTTGATGGAGATCAAGAAGCTTATGTCTATCAAAGGAAAGGAGAAGCTCTTGGATTTTTTAAGACAGTGACGAAGTATGAAATGAAGACAGAGTGACTGCATATATTGGCCAATCTGCTGATCCAATCAGGACTGTGAGTTGCCCTTATTTTTGTTCAAATGCATATATTTAACGTTGATCATGAGTATGAACAAGCTTTTTTGTAGAACGTGCCCCCGTATCTCCGCTACATAATAACTAAGGATATTAATTAATCTTGGGTTTCCTCGTAGTATTAGCTATGTCATTACTTGTTCGGTTACAAATCTCCATCCACATCTTCTTCTTCTTCTTCTTCTTCATCATCACCTTCTTCATATTCGTTCACTTGTGACTTGTAACTTATTCTCTCCACACGCGAGCTCTTTCTCACTGGATGAGTAGCACTCTCTTTGAAGTCTCCTTCATCGTCTTCACTCTCAAATTCAGCAGAGGTTCGTTTTGAAAACTTTCTCTGCTTCTTTGGCTTTTCTGGTTTCTCGGCTTTAGCTGATTTCTTACCATCAGCCGTGCGGACTCTCTTTACGGTAGAGATGGTGTTGATCTTTTGCTTGATAATAGATAGCAGTCGCTTCAGAATATCATCTGGTATATAACTAGTTCCGACAACCATTTGGCCTTCTTCACTGGAGTGCATCTTTGCGAATAGCTCCGCAGACAATTGCAGCTTTCCAGGATATGTCTGAATGGTCCAACCCTTCGATTCAGCAAGGTCTCTAATCGTCAACTGCGCAAGATCGGAAACTCTGTAGATGTTGTTAACAGAGTCAAGTGGTTCTGAAGTGTATGCACTTTCATGTAAACTTCCATCACGATACTGCTTTACGCGTGTGGCAAAATAGTAAATCAAAGAAATATTCTTCTCTAAAGCAATGTTCTCCAGGAAGAAGGAAATATACTCCAGAGCAAAGGTGTAGGCTTTTAGTAAGTTTTCCTGAGAATCATTCTCTTCATATGAGTTATCCTCGGTCTGGGAAAGCTCAATATATTCAACAAACTCCGCATGGTGTGAAATATAGTAGATTAGCCCAGTGATGCTTTTCTCAAAAACGATATCGCTACCAGAGTCACCTGTGTTGCTTGTTCTCTTAGCAAAGGTAGATCTGATCCAGGTCTTGATATCAGTCTTAAACTCCAAGTTGGGTTCATAAGCAATGAAATAGACGGCTGGGAGAAACTTGTTGGATATCTCATCCTTCTTAAGGCGACCCGTTAAAGCAGCGACAAAACGTGTACGAATGTTTTCATTTTCATCTTGAATTAGAAGAATGGATCTTTCAATGACAACAGGTTTCATTAGTCTGTTGAAGCGGGGCGATTCGGCAAGTTGGAGAAGGCAAAGCCCCGCTTCAAGTCTCAAACGAGCTTGGTGATGTTGTGGAGTCGGATAGTTCTTTGATTTAGAACTCACAATTTCACCTCCTTTTGCAATTAGCGATAGCAAAAGTTTAAGGACATTTTCAGCATTAGAGATAATAGCGTCTTCGGGTACATTCTGCGAATGATCTAGAGAATAGAGTCTGTTAACAAAGAGTTTGATAGCATGTATCTTTGCTGCGAGATCCTTCTCCTTCCCCGCATCGAGAACATCGTCATTAACCCACTCAGGATCGTTCTTATTTGACTTGGCTCGGTTCGATAGTAAAATCTCCTTGACAAGAACCGGTGCCATCTCCTCAGCATATTCCTCTGGGACATCGGGGTATACTAGAAACAACTCTGCAGTGGCAGCCAAATGTGTTGCAAGATTCCTGCTCTGGACAGAAAAAGGATATACTTCACCGAAAAGAGAGGTTGTGAGAACATCAGACTTGTCAGTTAATGACATGATCTTAACAGCAAATTCAGCCTCTAAAGGTGTGCCACTCTTTGCAAGTTCCAAAAGAGTATCCAGGAAATCATGATCATCGTTTGGAATAAGATTCGTGAGCTTCTTGAAGATGTGGAAAAGTGCTTTTAAGATATTTAGCTTTGATCCTTCCTTCTCCTTGGCCGCAGCAACCAAATCTTCTATTTGATTCTGAAACGCCGCCGGCGTGATTGAGGAGATGTGTTCAATGAGCAATTGGCAAGGTTTCTTATACTTTTCGTCATCACTGAGCCTCAAAAGAGAGGCGATATTGGATCGGTTGAAAATTAAAAGAGATGACCTGTAAATGAGAACTTTAAACACACCTTCGATATCTCTGATTTGTCCTGATGAGAATGACTTAGTTTCCTGAATTCTCTTGAATAACTCTTTGCGTGCATTTATAATAGCAGAATATTCGGATTCGCTCGAAACACACCACTTTACAAGGGAGTAAAGACGCCTGTTGTTCAAGGTAGCGAACTTATGTAAGCACTCGACTGGTCCGTATTTTTCTGGAAGAGATACTGCCAACCAACTGATAGTCTTCTCAAATTTGGAACTGACATCTGTTTGTACTGTTGTTATTCCGTTCATTTCCTCACAGAATTCTATGTATTTCAAGACAACATTCGAAAGCTGTTGCTGGCGCTTGTTGAATGCAATGAAAGATGCCATAGATTTCTCATCAAATGTTGTCACAACATTGAGCAATCTCTCAACTCTTTTCAAGTCATCCTCTTCATCTGGTAAGATATCTTCCAGAAGGAAAATATCAACAAGAGAATTGATATTCTTGTCATTAATGTAGTAGAGATTCAAGAGATGGTTAGGAATCTGTTTCACCAACTTGTAAGTATCCAGTTGCTCAGCGTTTTCTCTGAAGATATCCTCGTAAGAATCTTTAAATAAAGTTGCCAAGATTACAATAGCCTCTTCACGGATTTCAGAGTGCTTCTCTCTAGCTAATTGAATTAGTCCAGTAAGGATAGATGAACCTTGGACCTTTCTCAACAGAATATCAACAGGAATAGCTGAAATGGCCCCAACAGTGGCCAATCTCACATGCTCATCTGTGTCGATCAATGTTTTGCTCAGTCCACTGGTGATTTCTGGTAAGACATCATTTCTTTGGACAAGCACATTAACAGACTGTTCAACCCATTTGACTCGGACCTGTGGAGATATATCCAATGTCTTTTTGATCCAGCTGAGCCATGTCTCTCTGTGCACAGCCACAAAGTTGATTCTAGCTTGTGCCGAAAGGATTCTGCCAACAGTTTCAGTAGCCAAAGCACGTAGATGTGTAGAATCTGCATTCAATTCGTCATCTAGAAGACCCATAACAGATGCCAGAATCTCAGGGACGTTCTTCCAAATTTCAACAAGAAGAGTGTGGAGTTTCGTCAGGCTCTTAACGTCAACTTCCGGATCTTCTCCATTCTCATACAGTGCTTCAGAGAAGAATTTGGTCAATTGACGCGCCATACGGTCTGGATTAGCATTACAAATATTAATGGAGAAATTTAGTGGAAGGGAAGATGTTGTCGTGAGGGTTGTTGTGACAGAGTTTGGATGCTTTGCGCTAGTCAAGAAACGGTTTAATATGAGCTTCAAAACTGGTCTTGTAATTTGATCCCACTCTGAAATAACTTCAATTAAAATATCGGAGATAATTGGCTCAAGTTTCTTGTGGAAAGCATTTGTTGGATCATAGAATAGTTGGAACATTGCCTCAATCAAAGCCGCGCCGCTCTCAATATCGGTGACAAGGATGATTGATCTGACCTCCGCAAGTCGTGTGATTAGGTATACTTGCTGTGAGTAATAGCCATTCTCTGGATTTGACAGCTTTTTGAACTCACGAACAAATAGTTTGAAGATATCACCAAGTTGGGAATCTGTGTATGGTGCATCAGGTGCGTACACTCTGAGAACGTCAGCCAGGCAACACGCCACGAGGGATTGAACGCCAGGGTCCTTATGTGTGGTCAGTCTCTTACTGACCAAGTCATCTTTGATTTTGTCTAGGGACTTAACTTTGAAACTCTCTTGTTCAATCCTTGAAAGCTCAGTGGAGAGAGTCTGGTTGGGTGTTAGTAGGTGGCAGAATGTGGCACAGGCGGCAAGAACTCACATCCAGGCGCTCCAGGAGTTCCTTCACCGGAATCTGCTCCTTTGATGAAGAGATTATACTCTTCTTAAACTTCAAAGTGCTCTGGCTTGATCTTGTCATAGGTGCAAGGCACTTGATTGGGCTTTTTAGGGAGTTTTAGGGTAATCAAAGGACGCGTCTCTTTGTTTCGTGTCGCGTTTGCTCTTCAGCTTTCGCGTCACTGCTTACATCATCGGTGATTAAGGTTTGGCGCTTAAAACACTATTCATCTCTCTTCTCAGACCCTACATGCGAGACTGATCTTGATAAGACCAGGTAAATTTTTGTAAATTACAATGTGAATGTTAAAACAATAGATGCTAGGTGTAACTCCGATATCCCCAAATGCAAAACTTATCTATAATCCCTTAAAACTATTGCGTCTATCACCAATCAGCACTGAATCTTTCTTGTTATGAGCCGGGATTTATGTCAGACTCTCCAGCAACCGAATGCAGTGTCTGAAGCTGAGCTGGTGTCGGCTGTGTTGAATGACCTCTATCATCTCCCATTGAAACTTGTGACAGCTGACTTGCCCTTCTTATTGGACCTGGACAGGAAATGAGATCATCTGCGGTATACCCATCAATTCCAGCAATATTGTCAGCTGCGGAGGCTGCTCTCGGCGTAATTTTATGCCTGCTCAAATGATCTGAGATCCCCTCCGCAGTTCCTGGTTGTCGTTGAGTCATTGAAGTAAATGTACGTAAAAGCTTTGAGCCGACGCTTTCTCTCCTGGCTGATTTGTCAATGTTTGAGCTATACGTTGGTAACGCCTGACTTGCGAATCCAAGCTCAATGTCATTATCATTATCTTTCGGGCTTCTTCTGTTTGATATTACTTTCTTGAGGGTCTCGCTGATTTTGTTTTCACGAGCATTATAACCTCCAGATTTCACGTAATCCTCTTCTTCCTCCCTTTGAGTCTGCTTTGTCCGCGACCTTAATGAGCTGCCATCGCCTACTGGCCGTTCTGCAATTGAATAAGAATCAATTGACTGGTTATCCTCTTCACTAGAGAGTTCCGGGTCTAGAGATCCAGCAATTGTGGCTTCACGTGTCAGTGGTTTACCCATACCCATTACTGGGAAAACGCCAGGTGGTGATCTCAATCTGGATGGAGAAGTTCTTGAGGACCTTGTACTTGTGGCTGTCAATCTGGAGAATGTAGTTTGTGACCTCGATAAGGCACCACCATCAACGGGTCTGTAGCTTACCGGGTTGTACTCTGCCCTTGCTCTCAAGTCATCAGAGTCTTCTGAATCATCGCCACTAGACTTCTCAACGGAGTCAGGTGGTGGCTGGCTCTTGACTCTAACAACTCTGGAATCCATTTCTAATTCCGGCTGTTCATCTTGAGCGACATAAGTAGGAAGATTGAGAGTCTTCCTGTCCCTTTCAACCACGACGAGATGTAAGTACCACGGGATTACAATACCAAAAGCACTACCACCAACAGCGTTGCCTAATGTAGCCGGAATCAATCCTTTCCAAATCCAAGCACCGACACTATGCGGCGCACCGTTGATCAAACCCATCGGTACCAGGAACATGTCGGCAACCGTATGGGTGAACCCCATAGAGACGAAAGTGAAGATCGGCAACGACATCACAATAAGCTTAACATGTATTGGCTTGGCAAGAAGTTGAAGGTAGACAGCCAAACAAACACAAAAGTTACCGGCGCAGCCTTTGAGAAACGTCTCGATGAAGGAAGAAGACATTTTGTCATCAACAATTTGGATGGACCCCTTGATGTAATGATCGGCCTGAGTGACGCCTGACAGGTTGCATATAACGTAGCAAACAAATAGATTAGCACCCAGGTTGAAGAGCCAACTGACTGACCAACTCACAAGAAGATCCAGTATCGTCACAGCTCCACGACAAACACCAACAGAGAAGTACAGGATGTTGCTGTTGTAGAGTTCCGCACCCATCATGATCACATAAAAGAGACCAATGGGGTAGACCATACCCTGCTGGAAATGGATGATTCCAGGGTTCAGCGACCACAGGTCGGGGTTCTCAGCTTGTGCACAGAGATGCAGCATTCCTCCCGCAGAGAAAAGAATACCTCCGATAATCGAGTTGATGACAAGCGTGTCCAGTCGTAGACGTGCCTTCTTCATCGACGTCGCTACCACAGCGAGCGCCGCTTCGTGCGGAGTGATGTAGTAGGTGTCGTCGGCCATGGTGGTTGTGCAAGACGGTCACTCGATACCCCTATATAGTGAAACTGGCTTTGAGGTGATGCTGTGTGCGCTACAGATTGCACTCGCAGAGGGAGAAGGAAGAAGCGCAAGGGAGCAGTCAGGCCAGAAGCGCCGTCGCCGTCCCTGTCTCGGCTCCCGCGTTGCTCTTCCTTCTTCGGAAGTATTGTAGGTATCGCGCAACTAGAAGACACATACGCCATCCTCTTCAGCACCCTGCCCGTCTAAGGATCGTCCGCTGCTCTGCGCTGACAGGGCGAGCTCCTGGCAGCATTGTTTACCGTTCGAGGATCCCAGTGCACCCTGTACGCCTTCTATACCCCACCCAGGCCCCCTCTTCGATCCGCCCAAGCTTTTCAGCTTCCGTCCTTGCCTGCGGCCTGCGGAGATGATGGTTTGTGTCAAAAAAGGCGCCTAGCCGACTCCCGCGGCAGCCAATCGCAACGCTGGACGGGCCCGTCTCCGCGGAAGCTGCCGGTCGATCTCAAATACACCCGTACACCACGATCTGGGGCAGCGGTATTGTTGTTGACCGTACTGGGTGTGCATTCTAATATACACTTGGAAGGAAACCAGTGTCCTGTGTCGCTGGAGGTGCTCTCGAGGTGCTCTACAGCGGTGGGAAGGAATGTATACGCAGGGTCTATTGGTAGGCCTCTCTTTCGTAGTTTAGACACAATTTGCACCCGCTTGGCGAATTGTTTGGTGGTTGGGTGCGTCGCACGCAATGCGGGCTGGGGCTACTTGCATTCCATAGGCTGGGTGGGGGAGGGAGGGGTTGGAACACCAGGACTCTCTAAACAATGGGAAAAGGCACAGGCGGAGGAAAGTTGACCCGATGCAGGGGCGGGGAATTCTTTGAGTGTATATGGGTTGCGATGATTCCATCAGGAGTATTAACTTGCTAGTCGTCGCCCTCGCCAGACAAAGATAATTTTAACCATCCAATCAGTTAATGGTTAGGTCAAGAGAACTATAATATCACTCAGTCCACGTCCAGGATCTCTTCAGCTGAGCTGGCATTAGCATCATCAGGTGCATTTTGAAGCTCGAATGTAATCACGAGTAAGGGCTCACCAAACTCGACCCCAATGTCGGCCTTAGATTCAGCCACCTTCAGGACGTAACGAACGCAGTTGAATTTGTCATTAACGTATTTGGAGAGATCCAGATCGAAGCCACCCGGCAAGGATATCTGGATCTTGCTATCCTTCAGGCTCAGAAATCCTGAAAAGAAGTCAAATTGGTACGTCCTTCCCTTTAAAAACACAAACTTCTCAAGATTGTCAACATTCTGGAAAAATCTCTGTCTGGCTGTGTTCACTGTTGGGATACTCAGTTCGGTTTCGCCTGTATTCGCAAGATTCTCCTCAATGGCTAAAGGGCCTCCCTCATCCTCCTTCAGGTTCTCAACGTTATTGCGCACCACATTGAAACTACTCAGAGCCCTTCCATACAAGTACGGCACATCAGCGTACAAATCACCGTCAACACTTGGGTCAACATAACTTTGAAAGACTTTCAGGCCTACACCAGTACCATAAGGTAAATAGTCTCTAATTGGACCGGGAAAATCGTTACCAAATAACAATGAATCTGCACTGATGTCTCGTACCGGTGTCATGCTCAACTGAAGAGAAATATTGGCATCCTTTCTTTCTTGGAAATACCGGGAGTCAATGCTGCTATCCTTGGAATGCCCAGAAGCTCCAGCAAAACCACGGATGCGCACAACTAATTGGATCTCTGCAATTGGAGAGACAATCGTGATGGGTGTTTCCAAATTCACAGGGACAATCTGCGCATTGCGATCATCGTATGAAGCTGCCGCAGTGATCATCAATAACTGCTCCTTACATGGTGCACTACTGCCCCACCAAGACATCGTGATAGATTTTGAAGTTGGATTCAACCTCTATCTCGTGTCTATCTAGTATGCCCTTTTGATGTGCTGGTTGCAAGTTGTGTCAGCATTGCTTGCGGTCTAAGTTAAGCGACATGTGGCCGTATCAAAATATTATAACCGCCTCAATCTAAGGCACTCTTCTCTTCTTTATAGGCAAGAAGAAGAACCTACGAATTTTGTCGGGCCTTTGATGCACGAGTTAAAAGATGATATGAAGCCGAATTGTAGGGTAGGGGAATCGCCATGCACATAGTCGTCTCATGTCTCCCGTCCCACACACAAGTCCTTCTCCAGGCCGCGCCAGTATAACCTGCTCCGTTTAACGCTTACAGCACAATGATCCCAACAAGGCCAGTCACATTGACCAATCATTGCACGCGTGTGACCTGGTCATCTAGCGTGTACTGTGAGCTCGAAGTTCTTCCCCTTCCTCTTCCTTTATCTCCTTTTTCTTCGCTCTAGATGATGTTGAGTGCGGTTAAGCTCGCGCCTCTTTATTGTTGGCCGGCGCCAATTCATCTCATCGCCCTTACCGTAGTGAGACAGACAAAGAACCCTAGTGGGTGCGTCTCTGATGGCGATGGAGCCACTCTACACAGCCTCTCGGCGGCCGCAGAAATAGCGCATGGAGATGGCAGTCCCGGCAGCACCAATTGCAATTGAACGATCCAGGACAACCTGCCACTATGCTGGTCCGCAGCTCTTGCTGTCCCATGGGCATCTCCCCCCCCCCCCCCCCCCCCCC